>JAJKFI010000141.1:69159-200007 GCA_029204185.1 Lerista edwardsae
TACATACATACATACATACATACATACATACATACATACATACATACATACATACATACATACATACATAATACTTTATTGTTTAACACATAGGTCATTACAATTTTAAAAATACAATCCTAAAACAAACTAAAAAGTTTCTATCATAACAGCTCATAACAATAAAATCAACATTTTTTATTGGCTTCAACAAATTTACACCTTAACTTTTTGGCTGCTATTGCATAATGTGCCACAGCATATGTTACTTTTGCTTGTAAATCCTCTAACATATAGCAAACCATTTGCTCAGGGAGATTTTATAATCGGATCCAAAAGACGAGATCTAGGATTGGAATAAAGGGGGCAAAAAAGCAAATAATGAAGAACATCTTCAATCTGATTACATCCGTAAATACAGAGCCGTTCAAATGGCGGAATTTTATTATATCTTCCTTCTAAGTACGCTGTCGGCATCTGTTGGAATCTTAACTCAGTAAAAGCCCTTCTTAATTGTGGGAAAGACAAAAACTCCAAATATGGAGACATTACCTGCTGGATTTGAAGATAGGGATACCAATAAGAAAACTTAGAAGCCCAAAGAGAGGCTTTATCCTGATAAGCTTCCCAATACAATCAAAACACCATTCTCTAAGCTCTTTAGAAGACAAGGTTAAAAATTTGTCATAATCCATGTTAAGCAGGGTAAGCTTTGTAAAAACCTGTTTGGCCCATCCACCTATCAGTACCTTCCTGAAACTAGGGAGTTAGCAATGCAATAAAAACAGGTTTATAAATTAAAAATACACAGCTGCCTATAAAATCAGTTAATAAAAGATAAAAGCAGACAAACACATATCACCGAGTGCCCACAAAGGTAGTCAGGTCTGACAAAATAAAAAGAATATTAAAATTGTAGGAGGGTTCCATGTGGGGGAGAGACTGCCAAAAAGGAGGTTGCTGCTACAAAGACAGACCCTGTTGTCATCCCCCAGTACTCCTCAAGTCATCGCCCTGTTCAAGACCTGTCTTTTCACCAAAGTCTTCTCTGGTTATTGCTTATTGGCTCTTGTCCTCTCAATAGTAACAATATATCCCTGATTTAGCTGCCACCTCTGTATTTTCCTTTAAAGCAGATTATGAAGGCTGTATGCTGCCTGTGTGTGTGTGGCAATTAGACAAGGGACGCTATCATTTTGCAGGTAAGGGGGAAAGTAACCAAAGAGAATTTGGAAAGGATTTATAGCAAAGCAGAGTGGAACCAAATTGTTGGTGATCTGTAGTGGTCACCATATCACAGGGCCCAGAACTATATTGCATCCCCCCCACGCACTGAATGTCATGGAATTTCAAATGTATAAACCCATGTCTATAACATGGGAACATCTTCTGTTTCCAGCACTTCTTATATCTGGCATGAATTCCTTGCAGCATGACCTGCAAAAGGGGGGGGCAGGAGAGAATGTTGGATCAACAAGAAAGTGGGAAGGGGCTTTGAGGGACAGAGGAAGGGAGGGTTATGATACCCCCATTAATATCTGAACTAGGGAAGACATTTTGGGTTGTAATACTACAATGGTATGACTATGTGGAAGCCACTGAATTTAATTTCTAAACTGTGCTCTGATCATATTCAGCAACATCACTATTAGGTATGTAGTACATAGATGGATCCAATTTAGCATTGGTGGACTAGGTTGAAAATAATGTATCATCTCGTTAATGAAAAGCCCTTTTATAATGATGGCAGTGTGTAGGCCACATTACATAGAAGCAGGTACGTGGGTCTAAAGCCATATAAGACTTTTGCCACCTTGAATAGGAAATGAATGATGGGGAAAGTTTCTGCTGCTAAATTGGTGTATGCTATATTGCTGTTAAAAGAGGAGAACAGCATTGATGTGCTGGAGAGCCAAAATCTCTGGAGTGGTGGGGGGCTGTTTTCTGCTTACATTGAGAGTTCTTGCATAGCTAGCAAGCTGTATGCGTAAGCACTAGGCACACCCAGGTTCTGTTTCCTGACCAAACAGGTGCCATCTCCCATCATGTCTAGTTACCACTAGGCTCTGCTCCCCTGCCACCCTGGCTCCTAATTTTCCAGACCCTGATTTCTTCATCTCATTGTCTGAGCTTCTGGAAACCTGGAAACAAGAGCAAATCAGGTGCAAAGGAGACCCTTCTTTCCACCAACCCCTACAATTCTTGGTGTTTGCTAGAGGTAAGTGGGTGCTAATTGAAGAAACTAAAGCCATGTCATCATAGGTAGGCATCTAATACTCAATGTTGTGTTTGACAGTACTTCTGTTTTCAATAGGATTATAGTCATTTTAGTGTTTTTTTTCCCATTGGAGTGAAAAGGCAAGCAAGGGCTGATTTCCTAAATTAATGGGTTAACTTGTAATTTATTTTAGCTTGTTTATAACCTTAGGTTTTTGCATCTTGAGTTCAAATGAATGCCCTCTACAGGTTTACTAAATACGTTGCGGGAGAACCTGGAAAACAGCAATAGTGGAAAGCTTCTGTGTGCGCAGGGGTACTTGGGCATCCCTGTCAGACGATATGCTTATTTACAAATGGTGGGAAGGCACCCTCTAAATCACAAAAAAAAAAAAAAAGAAAAGAAAAGAAAAGAAGGGCCAAAGCCAAGGCTTCCAAGTCCCGCAAGCACTTGGAAGAAAGCCCCTGCAAGTAAGAGAAACAGGGATCCTCAGTGTCGGAAATGAAGGAGGGCAAGTTGTTGAGGGAGGGTGATGAAGAAGACCATAGACTGCCTCTTCCCAGCACTTCCCATCCTGTTCACTAGGATGTTAGCAAAGGCTAGTGGGCTCTAAATTTGGAACAGTAAGAACCTTCTACCAGCAAAACAGTTTTCCCTAGCCCTCTCTTCCCACAGTGCCATTCCTGGATTCTTTCGAAAGGGTGCTTGATTCTGAATGGAAAAATCTATCCTCAGCCAAGCATTCCTCCAGATGCATATATTCTACACTCTTCTGGAGCAGGTTATGGGGTCCCTTCAGGTCCCAGCAGTTGACTCCCCAATTGCTGTTCTCTCATCTACCGTGGTGATTCCTTCCAAAGGGGAAGAAAGGCCTAAGGACCCAAGCATAATTAGTCTGTGGAACTCCTTGCCACAAGATGTGATGGCGTTTGGCCTTTAAAAAAAGGATTGGACAGATTTCTGGAGAAAAACCCCATTGCAGGTTACAAGGTGTGATGGGTATGAGATTAGCTAGTCACTCATCACGAGGGCCAGGTAGGAATTTCTTTCTGTCATGTCATGGATGGCAGTTTTTTTCCCTTCCCTAGACTGGGGAGGGAGGGATGGTTTGTACAGTAGACTTTATGACTTAAAAATTGGTCACTTGTGTTTAATAAAGTTAAATTTCAACTGCAGTCTTGTGTCTTCCTTGGGGGTGGTACAAGGGTAATAGAATGCTAGATACAGGGGAGTGGCAGTGAGATATAAGTGTCTTGTGTGCTCTCTGAGGCGTCTGGTGGGCCACTGTGAGATATAGCAAGCTGGACTAGATGGGCCCATGGCTTGAGCCAGCAACAATTTTCTTATGTTAATCAGCCAGCACCTAGGCCTCAGTTTCCAATTCCAACAGGTCCAAAGCTGCTTTCCTTTGGCCAGAGGAGCTAATAGCAACAGAACTGGGGCCTTCTAGTAGGGTGAAAAAGAGTGCATTGGCATGTGCCTTAGCAGCACATGCACCCTTTGACACTTGGCAACTCAATGCTAGGTCAATGGCTGTGAACATGGCAGCCACTGCAACATAAGGCTCAAGGGTTGGGATGTTGAGGCAGGGTCCCAATTGAGGCTGGTTGGAATTCCTTTCCAGGGTTCTAAACTCCTTGTCCAAGCAGTTGAGCCCCTACTAGGGGAGAACAAAGACAAAAGGAAGGTGCTCCCCTCCAGCAAGAAGGAACCTTCCAAGACTTTTTGTTCCTTTTGTCCCAAATCCATAACTAGAGACCAGCGCAAGTCCAAGGCCAGATGGAACAAGGCTCACTTCTACCTCATCCTCATCCTCCAGCAACTCTAAGGCCTCATCTCCTTGGGTTTGAGAAATGGTCTCCAGGGGTTGCGCCCTGGAATTCATCAGAAAGCCTTGAGACTGCTTCTGGAAGGTGCTCTTGTCCAGGGACCTGGTGAAACAGCCTTGGATTTCAATTGATATCAAGCACCTCTTGAAGATCCACAACATCTAGTTTGTGCCACGCTGACAGAGGGGGACAGGAGTGTTGTCCCTAGTTACGAAAAAGAGACACACAAGTGATACTGGGCCTCAAATGGCTAAACAGTTTCCTAAAGAAGAGAATGTTCTGCATGGAGATGTGGAGGTCCATCATAGCAGCGCAGGGCAGACAGCTTATCCATAGATTTGTTGGAGGTTTCTCTTCATTTCTTGATCCAACTGTCACAGACGGTTCAGCTACAAGGCGGACCTTTTTTGGTAATAGCAGCTCCCAGGGTTTTTATGAAACTCTGTCGCTCCAGTGGCTCACCTCTGCCAGAGGAGCATTTTCCTGTTCCTTTATTTGGATAACATCCTTATAATGTCTTCTTCCAGAATTCAAGCCCTGAGCAACATCAGTCAGACCTTGGAGTGCCTGCAAGCCTTGGAAGTCATCATCAACAAGGAAAAGAGCTCTCTACCCCTGCCTCAGAAAGTGGAGTGGGACTACAGATCAACACAAAGTCATTCTGTGTAGCTCTCTCAAAGGAAAGGCAATCAGCGCTTAGGAGCATGCTAACCAAACCAGACAGATTCAACACATGATTTGATGGCCCTTGCATCCCTCCATGGAATGTTGGTCTCCTACCAGGGAGTCATTGATTGGACCTGGTTCCACATGCGTACCCTGCAGAGGTTACTGATGCCATTTCAGAAGGCGGTAGACAACAGCATCAAGAAGTCAAAATCCTGAGGGAATTTCAGAAGAGCTTGGATTGGTGGCTAGCCAGAAGGCCCTCTGTCCACAGGAGTCAATCTAGAAGCTCCGGACCGTGTCATTGTAACCACAGATGGCAGCCTGCTGGGATGGGGTGCACACATGCTGGAGGCAGTGACTGGGACAAGCTCAGCATAAACCACCTAGAGCTCAGGACGATCAGGCTGGTTCTTCTACACTTCCAATCACAGATCAAAGGCATCCGTGTGTCAGTCTGCATCCAAAAATGTGATGGCCAAGGCTTATGTGAA
This sequence comes from Lerista edwardsae, assembly GCA_029204185.1. NCBI lineage: Eukaryota > Metazoa > Chordata > Lepidosauria > Squamata > Scincidae > Lerista > Lerista edwardsae. Next base: position 74,346 of record JAJKFI010000141.1, read on the forward strand.
CAGGCATGGGGGTGCAAATCATCTTGTCTGCACAAGGAAGCAATGCAACTGATGTCGTGGGTAGAGGCAAACCTGCAGTCTCTGCAGAGCGCCTGTCAGGTGAAGCGAATCTCTCTGTGGATTGGATTGGCAGAAGGACTGTACAGGAGTGAGAGTGGCAGCTACACCAGGAGATTGGCACCAGGAGTGGCAGCTACACCAGGAGTGGCAGCTACACGCGGTAAGATTTAGGAGACCAGTAGTGGATCTTTTCGCTTCAGCAAGAAGATACTTCGCAAGGTCCCCAGAGTCGGAGGGAACTGATGCTCTTTCTTCCCCGTGGCCAACGGTTTTATGCCTTCCCACCCCTGCTTCCCCTGGTTTTGTGCAGGACAAGAGCCCTGAAGGCAGAGGTAATAGTGATAGCACCAGGGTGACCCAGGAGACCCTGGTTAGAGACCCTTAGACCCAGACTAAGACACGGAGCTAGTACAGTTATCCATCAGGGAGAGAGGGGTTCTTCCTGACAGGGTAGATTTGCTCAGGCAGGGGCCAATTCTACACCCCAGACCCCAGCTTTTCCGACTAATAACATGGAGGTTGAGCGGCAAGCCCTCAGCCAGTGGGGAAACACAGAAGAGGATTTAGAAACCCTGCTAGCTTCAAGAAGGGCTTCCATGAAGCAGTGTACAACCTTACCTAGAGAATATTCTCATACTGCTGCCACAGTAGGGGTATCAGTGAGTCCAGACCAAAGATCATCCTGGAGTTCTTACAAGAGGGTCTTAAAAAGGGGTTGAGCACTAACACTCTTAAGCAGTGATGTCATGTAGGGGGAACGTGGGGGAACTCAGTTCCACTTGTTAAAATTAGGACTGACTCCACCCACTTCACTCCACGGCACTTCCCCCCTCCCCCCTCCCGATTCCTCTGCAAAGAGCTTTTCTTCTTGGTTGGCCAGCACTCAGAGGGTTAAAGGGAGCGACTTCCTAGAGGGGTGAAGGGGGAAGGGCTGCAGTGGGGAAGTCCCGTCCTGCACAGCCCCCTTCCTCACTCCATCCAGCCACACACGTGGAGTCAGCAGCCGCTCTGGTGAGTCTGCAGCCCACTGGGGAGAAGGGGCGTCCTGGGGGTGCGGTGGCGAATTGAGGGGGCCCCCGGAGGGGAGCCAGGACTTTTTGAAGCTGCCCTCCTGACGTACCAGGCGTAAGCGGGCTTTGGTGTGGGGAAGCGCCCAAGGGTGCCGTCCGGAGTGGTGCCGCCCCTCAGCCCCTTCCACAGGTTCCTGCCTCATTCTGCTCAGCCAGCCTCGGCTTCAAGGCTGCTGCCCCCGTGCCAATTTTCAACTTCCCTGGCAATTTTGAATAACTCCACCTCACCTTGCCATGAAGACCAAGGAAAGGCTTTCACCGCTGTCTCTCCAGGCTAGAGAGAGCTCTCACTGGCACTCTGGGTGTTAGGCTTCTTTGGGAGACTGTCCCCATCGCTATTGGAGCTGCAATTGGGGTGGGGAAAATTCTTCGCTTTCTGTTCTGTAGGCGCCAGGTGCTGTACAGAACTGGCTGGCTCTGTCCACTCGTTGCTGATGCCGTTGCTGGCTAGGAACCAGCCGCGGGTAGACCTGGGCTCCGCCAGCCTCCACCTTATAACGTCACTTCCGGTGGGCGGGTCCTGACACGTGCCAATCAAAAGTGAGTTCCTGTTCTTAAATCATTTAGATGCCACCACTGCTCTTAAGCGCCAGGTGACCACCTTAAACAGCATTCTGGGTGCAGGGCTAGGGCAAAGTACATCTCAGCACCCATACGTCAAGATGTTTTTTGGGGGTGCCTGAATCCTCCCACCATTCACATGTTCCCCAATTAGGATTGAAATCTGGTGCTGTTCGCTTTAACAGGACACACATTTGGATCCATGGCCAAGCTCCCTCTCAGAGCGCAACAATGAAGTGGTTTTCCTGGTGGTAGTTATGTCTGCCAGGAGGGTCTCAAAGTTGGAAGCAACTGTGGTCTGCTCTGCCTCATTGGCTCAGGGCAGCCATAGAGTTGGCCTACACAGTCAAAGGAAAAGAACCCCCTCTCGAGGAAGAACCACTCCATTAGAGGAGCTACCACTTCGATGTATTTTGATGGGTATGATTTGTTGTGTGAGATTTGCAGGGCGGCAACCTGGTCCACCATGCATACCTTTATAAAGCAGTATAGGGTGGATACAGCCGTGTCTTCCAGAGCCAGTTCAGGAAAGTCCCTTCAGAAAGTGGGTGGGGATTACGCGACAAACCTTGCCTGGCCCACCCCTTTTGATACTGCTTTTGCATATCGCATAGTTTACGAATGCCCCCTTCCTCCTCCCAGAGAAACTAGGGATAACTTACCTTGAGAATTCCTATTCTGGGATGAGGAAAGGGGGGTGTTCAGGTCCGTCGTATGCACAGGCTCAGTTTGGATAAACAGTTCCAATTTTTAGTCTTCGTGGCGGTCCTTGTGGGGTGGGGGCAGTCCTTCCCTGGTTACTCAAGTTCTCTATAAAGTTCTAGTTGCAGTATTTGTTCCACAGTCTTGTGGAGCTTGCCACAGAGGATGTGGTGGTGGTTGCTGACCCTGACGCATGTAGAAGGGATTCCTGCTATTCAGTATCCAGACTGGGGACAGGGAGAAGCTGCGACTTTCCAGCTGACCCTGCCTTCTGGAGTGGGAGGGGCATTCCCATAGGTAACGAATGCCCCCCTTTCTCCATCCCAGAATAGGAATTCTCAAAGTAAGAAATTCCCTGGTTTTCCTGCTTAATGACATCCCTTCTGGCCCTAGGTCTTAGGTGGATCCTGATAGTTTGTCATACCAAAAAAAAAGGGGATCCCAGTGCAAAAAAGTTTGGGAAGCACTGGCTTAGATTGAAAGTGCCCAACCATGTATATCTGCTGCAGAATTGAAGCAGTTCCCCAGATCTCACATGGCCATCTGGCGCTTGCCTTTTAAAGAGGCAATACACAGCAGTTCCACTTAGAACTTAATATAATGCTGGCAGTAAATGCTGTTCTCAAAAAATAAAATAAAAATCAGCAGTGCATGCCCATCCTCCTGGGTAGGATGGTGTTCTCAGAAGTAACCATCACTTTTTCAGCAGTGGTGCTACTCCATGCAGTTGTTGTTTTAATTAGTAACTGTCTCTTTCCCCCTTAAAGCAGCTACTTAAATCCCCTTTGGACTCCATGTTCACATGGGTACGGAGCCAGCCTGAGACCTATTGACATCTGAGGTAACATGCCAAATGCTGCCCCCCTTATGCATTGATGTGCCAGCCTCTGTTCCTTGCTCTCCAATGTTCTAGCTCAGCATTCTTATCCCCTCCACATTCCTCATCCTCTCTGTTTCCCCTTAATTTCCAGTCCAGTTGGCCCTGTGGATGTGCTGGCCTTGCATTGATGCTATCTGGGATCTCTCCCGAGACCAATAAGCCCTGCCCCCGCACGCCAATGTGCTACTGAAGCTCTACTCCACTCCACACACAGTACTGGGGGGATTTCTTCTCAAGATTGCTTATTGTCCACCATTCTTGACCATATGGAAAAAGTCCCAGTGGATTCAGGATTTGCTAGGGCAGACAAATGCTGACAAGATGGTGGTGTGGTTTACAGAAGTATTCTTGCCGCCCCCACCCCCCACGAGAAGAGTTCATGTCAAAGTTGGGTCTGAACAAGGTTTCCTGATCCCTTGCAGTGGCAGCTGCATTCCTGCGCTGTTTCCTTCATTAAGGAGTTCAGGGGAAGGGGGGGGTGTTTGGCTTTAATTGCTTGTTTCCACTTTACAGTCCAGACAATTTCGCACTATTTGGTTATTTTTATAAAATAAAATTAGCCAGTAATTAATCTTCTCCCCACACCTGAAATTCCTTTTTGTAGGCTGTTCCAGAATGCTGCTGCCACAAAAAGTGAACAGGAAACAACTTATTAGGTACTTTAATAGAAAGTGGTGAGGAAGTGGTGAGTACTAATGAAAGGAAAGTGGTTCAGAAAAACTGCCCTCAAGCTTTGTCAGCCTGTGCTGGATGGACATTTTAAGGAATGAAAGAAAAATTGGGTCTGAAGAAACAATGTGAGGAAAACCAAAACACGAGCACAGCTGGTTGGGACCCATGGCAATTCTGCCAAAAACAGTGAGGAATAGTGGGAACAATTCCAGACTAAGACAGTCTTCTCTGAGCTTGTCACAGAGTCTGGCACCCACATCCATCAGACCATGCACTTTGCAGACATACACGGCTGCAGCTCCATCTCTTGGTATTTATAGTTTATCAAGGATAAGGCTCACAAGAATGCCCATCTTTGCAAATGAATCTATCCCTTTAAGAGAATCCAAAAAGCTCAGGGAGAGTCCTGTCATTCTGTGCTGCTGCTGTTGGCACAAAGCAACCCTCTCTTGCACCTCCCAGCTGTATAAGGACTGGGAGGAGGACTCCAGGAGCTCAGTTTCCCAAGTTGCTGGTGAATGCTGTTTGCGTACTGTGCTCCTGGGACAGGCTGTGTGGGCCCGTGGTGGAGTAATGGAGGTGACTTGCCTGCTCTCTGTCTGGATGGTGGTGGGGGCCTTTGGAAGCACTGCCCCTCTCCACAAAATGAATGACCAGGCTGGCAGGTGCATCTATTCCTTCACAGTGCACAGTGCCAATGAAGCCAGATGTGCTGACCAAGGTGAAGCAATGACAGCGATCCAGGCTCTGCAGCAGGAGAGCAAAGCACAGCGGCTAGAACTGGTGTCTGCGAGAGCAAGACTTGGCCTCCTAGAGAACCTGGTTAATCAACTGCATGGGAACCAAGCTGGGAAGGATGCCTCTTTGTCTGTGGTGGGGTTGGTTCAAACCGAAGTGGAGAGCTTGATGAGGGAGCAAGCCCAGCAGAATGCCCAAGTCAGCAGGCTGGAGTCCACCATCAGCAACCTCCTTCTAGACAAGTCTCTCTTAGAAGAGGACAAGAGGCAGTTGCAGGAAGAAAAGGAGGAGCTGGGACAGCGGCTGGAGATCAGCGTCCAGGACATAGCTCAGCTGAGAGCCAGTCAGTGTCCCCAGTTTGGAGAAGCACCTACTATGGACTCGTTCCAAGGGTCTAGAGAAGGTAATGCTGGAGGCCATTCATTCAGATAGCAAATGTCTTAGAAAACTGCTGGCCAGTGGTGGTTGCCTGAGTGGTTGCTCATTTGTTAGGGTAGCCCCCTGCACTCTTTTATACTGTGTGGCCGGTATCACCCAGAAGTAGTTCCCAAACCTTTTAGCACTGGGACCCACTGTTTAAAATGAGATTCGGCCAGGACTCCACTAGCTTTACAAGTCTTTTCTTTTAAAGGTGACGTAGAGAGAAATAATGCTTTATTTATTTATTTACAAGTAATATTTTATGTATTTATTTGCAAAGAACTTGAGCCATTTCTTGTAATGAGGTAGCCCTAAAGAATAGCCTCAAGGCTTGAGGGGCTTAGTTGTGTTCCTGCCCCTACTACCTGTCATTGATGGATTTGGGAAAAAAATGCAACAGAAAAAAGACACCTAAACAGTCAGGTTTTGTGTGTTTGGCTATAACAGCTTTTCACAGCCATTTTAATCTTATGGGCACACTGACCAGGCACTAAAATTGTCAAGGTACACCATCAGTTTTTTGATAAGGCACACTACACTGCTAGCAGGGGGGCTCACATCTCCAATGGCTCCATTAATAAATGACCCTTCCCCAAACTCCTGCGGCACACCTGCAGACCATTTGTTTCATACCACAGCACACTGGTTGAAAATTTCTGGGTAGAACTTTTGATAGTACACAGATAATTCAATAAGATTTCTTTCATTACATTCTGCCTTAAGTTACATACTAATCACACACATGTGCTGTATGTTTGACAACCCTGCACAAGACACTTGTATTTTGGGTTTTTGGGGTTTTTTTGGCCATACCTTTTACTAGAATAAAGATGTCACACAATTTTTTTATTGAATTCTTGGTGAAATTCCACATCCAATAGTATACAGCATGATGGTATTATTCCTTAAAACTGCAATTTTGAAAACCGCAATTTGTACCAAAGTAGTTTTATTTTCAATTTTGGCCATAATCTTTACTAGAATAGAGATATTATACTCCTTTTTTCCCACTGAATTCCAAATGAAATTCCACTTCCAATGGATGATGTACAGCATGATGGTAGTATTCTGTAAATTCACAATTTTTGAAATGTGGGATTCAGGGGTGACACTCCCCTGAGGATGGTGCTGTGCCTCCTGCCCCTGGCTGAATCTGCTTAATTTCTCCATTTCAGGGTTAACACCTCATAATACAAGAAGACTTAATCTAGTCCAGCACTTGTTTCGTTTTCAGCTAGATGTCTTCAGGATGCCCACAGGCCAGCCTGAAGACAATAATTCACTCTTTGCTCCTACTTTCTGATATTCAGAGGTATATTGCTCCTGGACATGGAGGAAATATCCTGTTTATAGCTAGAAAGAAACCTATGAATATATTTAGCCCCTTAAAAAAATCCATCCAAGTTCAACCTAGCATAGGAGCTTGCCTTATACTGGTTTCTCTTCAGATCGTATAAATCTTTCGCCTTACACTGTACACTTGCTCAGTGCTAATTGTGTTGCCTTCTGCAACTCTCCAGGGTTTCAAACAGATTTCCTTCCCAGGCCTACCTGGGGATGGCAACCTCAGATCTTTTACATGAAAAGCAGGCATTGTACCATGAAGCTATTGTCCCCTACCCTGAGCCCTATGGTAAAATGGAGGGCAAGTGATTTGCCATTTTTCGGCCAACCTTTTTTCTCCCCTTCATTAAAAAGTCCATGCAAGTGGAAAACAATCACAAGAGACAAAGAATTATGACTTTCCTGTATGCAAGGAGATTTTGTGAATGAGGGAGCTGTCAAATTGGTAGCCTCCACTGGCAGTTTGAAGCAGGACAGTCCATGCTACCACTAATTCTGCTGCACATGTAGATTCAATCCAAGCTCACAACCACTCCAGCACTCCTTTATTTTCTTCCTCCCTACCTGAAGTTTCAAAGTGGAACACAGAACATTCAGATTATCAAGAGCTACAGTCAGAACTGGCGGACTCCCATCTCTTCCAGAAAAGGCCTTCGACCAGCCACTCTGTTGCAGAAGCTGTAGAATCAGGTATGAAGACTATTTCCAATATACAGTATTTCCCTCCCAGTCTTCTTGTGTCATCCCATCTTATTCTAGCTCACCTGAGTTCTCTCTTATTATGCCTTTGGCTACATTGAATCAACTTGCTGTTTGATTTTGTTTTGCTTTACACTTCAAAATGGGGTGATGATAGGGGCAGGGGATGGACAGATTGGGTACAGGAAAGGGTCAGGTTCAGTAGCAGCAGCTGCACTAAGCCCTAATCCCCTTCCTATACCCGATCCTGTGGCATGGGTCCATGTCGACCTGCACCAGTTATTTAGCTAGCACAAGTCCAAGTAGATCCCTCTTCCCACACAATGAAGGCTTACTTTGGTGAGAGCCGAATGCATCTGACCAAGATTTTAGGATCCAAACACTTCTTATAGCACTAAAAAACAAAGGGATAGCAACCAGGAAAGCATACAGGCATGCCCCACTATCTGCTAGGGCTCTGGTCTGGACCCCACCATGGACACCTGAGACCGTGGATCAGGGCGGGCTTTAGGAGAAGTGGGGCCCAACGTTGGGCATTCTCATGGGGCCCCCCACTTACCAATTTAACACGTGGCTGGTAAGTAACAGGACAGCCAGTGGGTGGTACTGGTTGCTGCCTTCCTTCCCCCTGGGCCTGATGCACAATCCTGGCAGCCCCTCCAGAGGGCAACTGAATATGACAGCAGGCATGACATCAAGGGGAGGCTTTCTGATGTCCAGGAGCCTGCGTTGTGTCCTAGACTTGCTGCCTTCACCTTGATCTGGAGGAAAGGCGAGCTGTGGGTGAGGAGGCTGTCATGGGCAGTGGCAAATGTCTAGCTCTTCCTGGAGCCTATAGAATGGCAGCAATCTCAAAGACACGCCCATCAGCGCCTCTGCATTTGGGGAGTAGGCTGAGGGAGACCTCAATTTTTGGAAACAGCAAAGAGAAAAGAAACGAGGTGTGCAGAAGTACCTGAGGGGAGCACACTTGGTAAGCACCAAAGTCTCTTGGGTCCATTCAAGGTTCAACATTTGAACATTTTAAGAGCATCTTTGGGATTATGTTCTCCTTTTAAAATGTTAAGTAATCATGAATAGCAAATCAGCACACAGCTTGCCTCTTTTCATCAAATTGTTTTGTGCCTTTGAAGGTGCCCCTTCGCTTAATGGTTTACAACAGGAGCTCCCAAACTTGCAGCTGCTGGGGCCAGATCATTCAGTCTTGCATTTACCAGAGGCCAGAGTGGTGCAGCAATGGAAAATATTATAGACACTCTGAACAGAACCCTGAGAATTAACGCAATTTAAAAAAATTTGCAGCTGAAAAACTTGCAGAGGCATATCTAGGGAAAAGGGCACACTGAAATTGCACCCCTATCAAAGCACCTGAAACTCATCTTGTATGTTACAACATATGTTACCTGACTTTTGAAACTTGATGAGGTAAAGTGAAATCGCTGTATGAATAAGGTAACCAGATACAAACAGGAAAAGAGAGCCTATACCTTTATCTGTTGTATAGAAGAGGGAGTTTTGGCTGGTGTTGCTTTTTAAACCCTTTGATGATGAGTGGCACCTGCCAAAATTATCTCTTCTATACAATGGTTATAGGCACCCTGTCCCTGTTTGTATCTGGTAACCCTGTATATGAGTAGTGGACACATCCTTGCCTCTCTGCCAGCACAAAGCCACCGTGTCAGCCGGGGGTGTAGCAAACATGCCATTAAACGTAAAGCAAGTTTGCAGCATCCGGAGAGTAAGCAGCATCGGCCGAACGACATCACCCTGTAGATGCAGCGTCTACAAGGACAGCTGGCTTTGGAGGTGAGCGTCATGCCAGGTGCCGGAAGGTGCATCAGAGGAGAAGAGGGATGATAGCTCTTCCTGTTTCTCCTAACTCTTTCAGGAGCATCATTAAGTGCCAAACTCGCTTACAGGGAATGGTGATTTTATGCAAAAAAAAGATGTGAGTTTTAAACTTAAAGTTTTTAACACTGGAAAAAGGCCTAAAGGCCTAAAAAATAAACCTAATTAATTATCAAAAATCAAATTTGCGCCATCCTGTTTAGATATGCATCAGGTTTTAACAAGATTAGCTTAGTTAAATCCAATAGCCTGTGCAGCTGAGTTTGCAACTATAAACGTGTCTCAAAGATATTAAATACTATAGTCAGTAGTTCCCAAATGTTTTAGATCTGAACCCTCCTAAAAAAAGTTTGACTTTACCAGTCGTTCAAGCTTCTGTGATTGGGCAGCAGTGTTCCCCCAAGTAGCAGGTTGTTTAACCCTTGATAAACATAGCCTTATCTGCCTTGTCAGTTTCATGACCCACCAAAATTTGGCTGTGGGTCATGTTGCATCTCAGAAACACAAATTGAGAAACACAAATATAGGTGCAGTGTGTTGAGTGAGCAGTTCATTTGAGTCTATTTGAAATGTTGGACCATCTACAAAATCAGCCCATACTGATTTTAAATCTATTTCTTATTAACAAGAAATTTCAAAGTATTACATGTATGGATTTGCTGAAACAATGTGGCATTTAAAAACAAGAATAGGGGAATAGTTTTATATATTCACATATACAGTGGTGGTCCTATCGTTTTGAACGGGGGGGGGGGGTCAGGTGCCACGCTGGTGGAGTGGGAGTGGGTGGTGATGAGGCCCACCTGCCCTCTCTTGCTCCTGTATGGCTCCTGGCATGGGGACATGATGGAGCAGCACAAAGGATGGGGAGCCAGTGAAGGGGGCAGCATGCTTCATTGCTTGCCCTGGTGCTGCTCGTTGGCTGTGTCCACAACTGCACATATAAATACATTCCAAAATACTCCACCACAAATTTACTTAGGAATTAAAACATCCAAATGCTTGGATTCACAACTTTCACATACAAATTCAGAACCTGAGCAAACTGCTCCAAGGGAACTTGAAGGTAGATTACTGGGTTCCTACCCTAAAGAGTTGAAAAGAGACTGAAAAGGAAAAGATATAAAGGAAAAGAGATATAAGATTACATGCAAGAAGGGGAAGATATGACAGGGTTGAGCCACAGCCCAAAGATTATGTAACAGTCTTGCAGCCCAATCCTATGCATGTCTATGCAGAAGTTGGTCCCATACTAGTCATTAGGGCTTACTCCCAGGGAAGTGTGCATAGGTTTGCAGCCCTAGTCTTCTGAGTAGGGTTCTAAGAAAAGACTTCCAGTTGAAAGGGGTCTGGTAAACTTCAGGCACTAGGCCAAATTCATGTGGCATCTCAGCCAAAGGCTGAGATCCAAGAGATGGGACCTGGACCTTTGTACAAGCAGGCACTTTATTATTTTCTCAGTTATTGAGGAAAGTGGCATGGTGTTTGCTAAGGGGGATCAATTATGCATGCCAGACAGAGAAATCTGGTCCAAATGCAAAGGGTAGCCATGTGAGTGGCTCTGGATCACTTCAACAATTCCAGCCCTGACGAGGCTTTTGTGATTTCAGCTCTGGGGCAGGCCAGAGTGGTTCAGCTTGGGTGCCATGGGTGAGAGCCAGGAGAGAAACATACTTTGCCCAAGGGAACCAGAAATATGGGCTCTGAGGCTTGATAGGCTCTGATAGAGCAGAGCAAGTTAAAGGTGGGAGGGCAAGGGGGAGGTCTTTAGACATACATAGAGACTGAGGCCATACCACTCTGGAAGCCACAATGGAGCTGGTTTTAACCTGTTAGAACAAAAGATCAAAGCACAGGATTAAACAATCAGTGTGGGTGGCTGGGGAGAAGGGCACAGTAACATGTACAATAGAGAAGGCTGGGAAGATGCTGGATGGAGAGGGCATTGTAGTTCTGTTCTTTCAGCTTAAGCTTCCAGGGCCAAGGCCTGTCTGCCTGCAATTTTTGAGGTCCATTGCCTGCTGAACTGAACCCTTCCCTGGCCACTGAAGTAAGGCAGTCACAGTCTTGGTGCATTTTCAGAGAGACAAAGCTTCTGCTCTGCTGAAGGACGTGTTCTGGCCTCCTAGCCACTTGCTCTCAGCGGAAACAATAGTGACCTAGCCAAATCAGTGGTCTGACTTAGTAAGGCTGTGTTCCCCATTCATTTGATCTCTAGTTTGAAGATGCACCTTTTAGGGATATCACCATTTAGAAGCATAGGCAGAGGTGAGCCAATCCCTTTGGCTCCCCAGTAAGACTGTCATTTTGAGGAAGTGCCATCTCTCACAAAAGTATTCTCTGCATTGGGACAGAGTAACTGGCTTGCTTATTTCCTGAAGCAGATTGCGGAATGCTGGTGTGGATTGGTGAACCAGTGACCTTCCACAGGGCAGAAAACATTGCTGGTAAGTATGGTGTATGGATGAGGGACCCGGATCCTGTGTCTCCATACTCCCATGAGACAACTTGGAGAATTGACACCGTTGGCACAAACGTCCGCCAAGTCTTTGAGTATTATAATACAGACCAGTTCATGAAAGGCTACCCTTCTAAAGTGCACATGTTGCCCAGATCCATAGAGAGCACTGGAGCCGTTGTTTATCGGGGCTTCCTCTATTTTCAGAGGCGCAATTCCAAAATATTAGTCAAGTACGATCTGAAAATTGAAGTAATTACAGTCCAAAAGGAACTGCCCAATGCTGGCTATCACGGACAGTTCCCCTATTCATGGGGCGGATATACAGACATTGATCGAGCTGTCGATGAGTTAGGGCTATGGGCAATTTATAGCACTGAAAATGCTAAGGGGGCCATTGTGCTTTCCAAGTTGGATCCAGAGACACTGGAGATTGAGCAGATCTGGGAGACCAACATCCGCAAGCAGTCTGTGGCCTTCATGATCTGTGGTTCCTTGTACACCATCAGCAGCTACTCCTCCCCGGAAGCCACTGTGAATTTCATCTATCGCACCAGCACAGAAACCAGTGAACCACTGAATATCCGCTTTGAGTACCGCTACGGATACAACAGCATGGTAGATTACAACCCTGCAGGGAGAAAACTCTTGGCTTGGGACAACTTCAACATGGTTGCCTATGATGTAAAGCTTTCCAAGATGTGATAAGCTGGAAGTGGGAAGATCTGACTTGCTAGCAAGGCCAGCCCAAGACGTTTTGCTGCCTAAGGCTCAAAATCCATATGGTTAGTCTCCCTCCCCTATTAACATAGTCACAAACTAGGGGAACTAACCACAGGCTTCCTTGAAACAGGGAACAGCACAAAAGAACTAATACAGATCTACTCTGCTTTCTGTGCAACTCCTGTTTATTTCAGTGGAGCTTGTGAAGGAGGTCTTCTCAGTGGAGTGCACTGCATGGGTCAGATCTATCCATCTTCCACGCTGTTGTCTTTAATGTTGTCTTTAATGGCAATTATCTATTTCAGGGCGCACGCCTAACCTGGAGCTAGTATGCTTGGACCACTCTTGGAGTCAGAGAGACCAGCACACAGATGTACGCCATCCTCTGAAAGTAGTCCAAATGCGCTTTACGGTGGCTGGCCCTGGTGCCAGCCAAACTTTGCTGGCCTAACTGTGTCACCCTAACTCCAGGTTAGAATTGCATCCTCAGTGGGGTAGGTTGACTTTGCATTGTAATGTCTTTGCTAACTAGAACTAGCAACAGTTGGGTTACAAAGTAGCACAACCATAATTCAGAGCAGAACATTCAGGTGGGTTTGTTGGTAACAATCAGGGCAGAATTAAAATGAAGGCAGGGATGGTGCATTGTGGCTTGTTCCTGATAAGGATGCAGCCAGTAAGGCTGCAAGTGTTTTACAGACAATATTACAGCATTTTGCGTCTTTTCGCTCCATTCTGCTTCTTCCTTGCCGCTTCTCCACCTCTACCCAGGGCCTTCTAGAACAAATTGGGAAAGGACTGCAGCTGTTAGGATCCAACATACTGTTCTGGCTATACTGTGCTCCATCTCTGATTGAGTTGTACAAAAGACCCCCCGCCCCCACTTATACAGCATGCACTTACCCTGTTTACTTGCACTTGAAAATGGTGCATTCATCACATAATAGGTGTGCATTGATCATGATAATAAAGGCAAACTACCTGACACTCCAGCCATGCAACAACAATTGTTGTTAGTGTCTAGCTAACAATAGACAGCCACTAGACAGCCCGGAGGAAAGCACACATCTCAGTGAAGGGTATTTAACCCTTCCCACCAATTGATTTTCCTCTGAAACACTTGTAACTCCTCCACAGAATTATGGATTCACACCTGTGAAATAAATGGAGCTCCAGGACAGTTAAACTGCTGGGAGCAATGCAGCTGACAGGGCAAAGGTTAAGCATTCCTTTCCTTTGGCTCATCTTTGATGCAAAGGGTCTTTTCCCCTGGGCAGTGGAGTAGAGCTGTGGTGTTCATCAATTTTTGTGCCACAACCCCAATAAATAAATTAACAAATAAGTAAGAGATTGGGGAACCACCGTCAATCCTGCCCGTGACCTTATGTGTCTACTCCCTGCCCCCATTCCCTATCCCATTATACCTCCCAGTGCTTTTCACTGTAATCAAATACTCTTAGTAGAGAGAGAAGAAAAAGAGCTACCATGAAGCCTGACACTGTGAAAGCTATTTTACCACAATTGCTAAGCACCCAAGCAGGACTGGGATACAATCTCATGATAGGTGAAGGGACACACCAGGAGCATCCCCCTTTACCTGGTGGTGCTCTGGTCCAGTGGTCTCCAACCTTTTTCATTCCTGTAAGTTGCTGCAACCCCACAACTGGGGCTTCGTTACCCCATTGGGGTCCCAACCCCAAGGTTGAAGAACTCTGGAGTAGAGGCTGCTGGTCTTCTGTTACATGCAGCAGCAGCTTAATATGTAGTTTGTCCCTTGATTGAAAGTCTATACAAAATGTATAAATGATTTATCTAATATACCCAGGGCCATGTATCCCATGTGCATGCTAAAGTAAAAATAAATATATACAAATGTTCTTCCAAGAAAAGTCAGATTCTTTAATTTTATTAGCAGATAATTCCGAGTACGAGAAAGGGCCTAAATCGACTGATAAACAGCTGCATAGACTATTTTGACAATAATAAGCTACATTGAATTTTGAGAAATCAAAGATTGTGGTGTTCAGAGGTTCTTGGAAGCTCTTTTTGTGGACCTTCAGAGGGAATAAAATAGAACAGGTGAGGGAGTTTAAATATTTGGGAATTCACTTCCATTTTAAACATTCATGGACCCCTCACCATAATGCCATAGTCAAGTCTGCTAAGGTTACAGCATAGGCCATTATACGTTTTTGTTATTCTAAGGGCAACACCTACATTCTAGCTGCCCTAATGGCCTTTAATGCAAAAACTATCTCTCAGCTCTTATTTGGAATTCCAATTTGGATATCTGCATTTAATATTACAGTGGAGAGAATCCAGGCAGCCTTCTTACATAAAATGTTCATAAGATGTGTGTCTTATGTGGTCCTCTGTCTCGAGTCAGGTCAGCTGACTCTGGAGACCTTGGCCCTCTAAGGGTCTTTAGATTTTGGCTAAAAGTACACTACCAGACAGATCAGAATAGTTTACTTTGGAATCTTTTAACGGATTCGGTGACTGCCCTGGGACTTGCCTCATTTAACAGAAAGGTTCAGTCTTTTGGCCTTGATCTGGATGAACTAGGTATGATGTCCTCGGATCAAGCTTTTACAGTGTTGAAACAAAGGCTTCTTGATGTTGAACAACAAAACATGTTTGGCAAGGCTGCCAAGGTCTGTTCGCCTATGTATTTTCAGCTTCCTGTTAAGCCTTTGGCAGAAGGCCCAGGTATTTATATCATTTATTGTGCCCTCAAGAGCGAAGGGCTTTTACCCTGGCCAGATGCAATGCTATAAGAACATAAGAACATAAGAACATAAGAAGAGCCCTGCTGGATCAGGCCAAAGGCCCATCTAGTCCAGCTTCCTGTATCTCACAGCGGCCCACCAGGTGCCCCAGGAAGGCATGAGACTACAAGATGCTTGCATCCTGTTGCCACTCCCTTGCACCTGGTACCAGTAGCCCATCACCAATGTAAGGAGGTTGCACAATCCATCATTGCCTATAGCCCACGATGGACCTTTCCTCCAGATATCTGTCCAATCCCCTCTTGAAGGCATCAAGACCAGATGCCATCACCACCTCCTGTGGCAAGGAGTTCCACAGATTAACTACCCGCTGGGTAAAAAAGTACTTCCTTTTATCTGTTTTAACTCTCCCAACCCTCAGTTTTAGCGGATGCCCCCTGGTTCTGGTGTTTTGAGAGAGGGAAAAGAACATCCCTCTATCGACTCTATCCCTTCCATCCCCTACAAACTGCTGTTTGGGAGGTTTAGAGGGATTCTGGGAGAGGAAAGGTTATGCTCATGTAGTTTAGGGTGTGTAGAATCCCTCTACCACATATTATATTACTGCCCATTGTACTAGGATTTGAGGTTGAATTTTCTCACCCCAATCCCTGGTAAATTGTTCTGGCTGGAGTGATCTGGCTAAAACTCAATATATTCTGAGAGGAGTTGAAGTAGGATTATCAGAGTTGATGGCTAAGTATGTTAAGAGGATAATAACTAGATGTACCTTAAGAGTGGTTGTCCCTTGTTAAGTTCCTGGTACCTGTCTTATTGGATAGGGAGGATAAGTTATTTATTTATACCGCTTTGTGAACTTCGTGTTGAAAAGCGGTATATAAGTACCGATTGATTGATTGATTGATTGATTTATGAGAGATATTTTTAACCAGTCTGTACATTTTTTTCTATGCAAATAAAGGTTCATTGAATTGAATTGAACAGCTAAGTCTAAACAGGCATGGAGTCCTTTTAATACTGTTTTCACATTTTTTTAAATGGTTTTATGTATCTGTATTTTAATCCTACAAGCCCTGAGAAAGGTGTAGGCTAGAAATGAAAGTAATGAAGACAGATAAGGTAGTAAGAATGGTGATTGGAGAGAGCCAGAAAAAAAAGCAGATAATTCAACTTTATTTTGCATTGTTTTTTTCTGCTCATGGCTGTTATGGAAAAGGGCATTGAGCTTATACAGAGCTCTGTAGCCCTTCTCTTTTAAAATTGTTTATTCCAGAAGCCCCATTACTTGCCGGAACCTCTGTAAGCCTCTCCCGGCTCAGTAACCCACTATAAAGGCCTTGGCAGGCTTCAGAATGACCCCCCCCCCCGGAAGCCTCTGTAAGCCACTCCCACTTTTTGGAAGCCAGTTTGCTTCCAAAAGGTTTCTAAGGGCCATTCTGAGGCCTGCAGAGACCCTTAGAGTAGGTCGCTGGGCTGGAGAGGCCTTCAGCACCATCAGGAGCATTGCAACCCACCACAGAGGACAAGGCGGGTCATGGTGCTGCAAAATTTGGGAAGCCCTGTGTTAAGAGTATTGTGAAGCAAGTCGTAGTGTTGTGATCCCAGGTCAATGGGATAGCAGGTTGGGTGGCTGGGGGCTCACCACCTATCTGCCTCCATTGCTGCATCTCCTGCTCCCACTCCCTTGATTGGAAAAAGAAGCGGAAGATGGAGCCAAAGAGAAATTGTGGAGGAGAGCAGAGTGGTTTGCCTCTGACTGTAGCCAAGAACGCTCCTCCATGATTCCTCTTCTGCTCTGCCCCCTTCTTTTTTTTTCACTTCAGAGAGTGAGAGGAACAGAAACTGACACATCATCAGGTAAGAAGAGCAGGAGGAGGACTGGGCTGGCCCTTAGGGCACATGATGCAGCCACCTTGCAAAGCAGCTCTGGGTGACTATTCAGGAACCTCATTTACGTTGCCTTCAGGATCATGCTACAAAGAAGGTGTGACACAAATATGACAATTTATTAATTAACACTGTAGAAGGAGTATGATGGTGGAGAATGTAAAATTTCCAATATATGCAGCCCAGCTCTAAGTGAAAGAACCATTTACTCTTCCACTTATGGAGAAAAAGGAGTCCAGCTGTTCTCCAATGATGAGGCAAAAGATATATGTGCTTATTCCAAGAGTAGAGGGAGGAATGCACATTCACCCCGGCTATCACTGTTTATCATATGCTATACACTTTGCAGTACATAATTCAGATTAGACCATACCTGCAGGCTCATAATTGAAATTCAGTGCAGCCTTCCAAAAGCACGTTAAAGGGGCAGAACAAGAGCTTTCTTTGCTACAGACATAGAAAAGAGAACTAAATAGCCAATCACAAGCTGCCACAGGTGCAAAACAAGAAACCTTCAATCTGCTTCCTCTTCCTCCTCTCTGCTCTTAACCAGAGAGCAGGCATTTGCATGGAAGCAGGCCAGAGCTGTTTTGAGACTCAGCAAGTCTTCATTTGCTTCAAAAACACAAACATTCACAAGTCAGAATTGGGTGCTGAGCCCCAGCTCAGAAAGCAGCTTTCTCCAGCTCCTTTATCAGTCACACAGCATTTAACTGGCTTGTCAACAGAGCTCACGACAACAGCAAGCAAACCTGAGAAGGGTGTAATGTTTAGAAGGCCAGAGCATAGCTGAAACGGATGGCAAAAGAGCCACCCCTCTGGAGCCAGTTTATTTTGTTTACCATATTTTTATCCTGCCTTTTTCCCCCAAGGGGGCCCAAAGCGGCTTACAACAATTCAAATAAAACCGAAAAGATAATAAAACGCAATTAAAAATTACACTATAATGATGTGTACAACATTTTTAAAAAACTAAAACTAATTACAATAAAAATACAAAGACAATAAAAATGCAAGTGGACCAAACTGTAAGCCAGATGTCCTAATTTTAAAAGGCCAAGAACTCTGAAGGCTTGTCTAAAAAGAAATGTCTTCTGGCCCTGCTGGAAAGTCTCTATGGAGGGAACAGTTCATAAATCAAGAGGGAGAGGAGTTCCACAGAGTTTGTGCCACCACTGGGAAGACCCTGTTTCTTGCAGCTGCCCCATGTACCTCCCTGGGCAGCAGCACTCGTAAGAGGGCCTTCACCAATTACTTAAGGCAGTGGTCTTCAACCTTTTTTTTGTGTCACAACTCCAACAAACAAATAAAAGGGCCTCACAATCGAACCCACCCCTCCCAGAATTCCATCCATCCACCCCCTGTCCCTGACGCTGCCCCACCAGCACTGTTCACTGAAACCAAATACTCTTAGAGTGTTACACGCTTGCCGGAGCAGGGCCGAGAGATAGCGAGGAAGCCGGCCAAGTGCGGAGAGCCAGGTGGCAGCAATTACCGCCATCAAAGAGGGAATAAGAGGGGGAGCATGTCTGGGAGAGGAGAGGCTCGTGTTCCCACGCTGGCTGAGGCCAGACTGCCACAGAACCCCACCCCCGTCAGTCGAGGGAGACGGTGGGCACCGCTGGAGAACCACCCGGGTCTACATCCCACCACAGGATGGATGCCCGGTCAGTGTGTGTTGCCGGACCACCCCCTGCTAGTAGAAGGACCCCAGACCCTGCTGCGGGACCCGAAATATGGACCCAGACGCCCATGGCCCGAAGACAGCACCCGACCCCTTTTTCACCCAGTAGGGCTGGACTTTCAGTTGCTCTTTAAAGCTCGGGCGGGCTGGACTTTCTGTTGCTCCATTTGGAAACGCTGAGAGGCTGGACTTTCTGTTGCCCTTTGAAGCCACTGGGAGGCGTGGAATTTGGTTTAGGGGTGAAGCAAGTGCTGAGGAAGGGTCCTCAGGGAGGGGGACCGGAGAGCACAGATAGGTGGCTGCCACTAGTGAAGCAAGAAATTGTATCCCAATAAAGGGCATTAGGTTGGCATTTTGACTCCTTGGTTGTTGCTGCGTGTCGTTTTCCCACCACGTACACTGTTGACTCCTTAGCCACCCCCTCCCTGACTGTGAGGGGGCGTTGCAGGGGGCCAGTGAAGTCACATAGAGACAGCAGATAACTGAGTAACTGAGATAACTAAGTAACTGAGGGGCATAGCTAATGAAAGCATAGCCCAGTGCAAAGGACAAAATGTTGCCCCGGAAGTGACGTCACAGTAGGAAGTGTCATCTGGTGGTTTGGCCATAACCTTTCATAGGGTAAAGATTTGTTTCTGGTTTGTTTCATTGCATTCTGCATTAAATTACTTTATATCTTCGTCGATGTCATGGATAAGTTGAGGACAGGTTTTAAACCAAGTTTTAAACCATGGAATTTGCCATGCCCCGTGGATACGTTGAGGGGAAAACTTAAGGGTATCTGCAATTCTTTGAATTAGATAATTTTGTCTGATTTTACCCAGCACCAAATTCTGACAAATGATCAACCAATAATTGTTACCTAAGAACTGTACAATCTACCTATTTATTAACGTGCAAGGGAAAACAAAATAAAACAGCAACATAGCAAGCAACTATCAAACCAGTTGTTGCCACACGTTTTAGCATTGGGACCCACTTTTGAAAATGGCAGCCTATGGAGACCCACCAGAAGGGATGTCATTAAACAGAAGTGACGTCATTAGTGACAAAGGGCAAGGCATGCTGGAATAATGAAACAAAGCACACAAAACTATTCAAGGCTAGAACTGATTAAGCATAGAGTTACCAGATACAAACTGGGACAGAGTGCCTATATCTTTGACCATTGAATAGAAGAAAGAATTTGGGCAGGTGCAGCTCATCAAGGAAGGGGTTCAAAAGCTACACCTGCCCAAATACCCTCTTCTATACAATGGTTAAAGGTATAGGCAATCTGTTCAGTTTGTATCAGGTAACCCTAATTAAGCATATCTGCCTGGATCAACTAAGGAATAATAAAAGAATGCTTGTCACCCTGCCAAGCGCAGTTTACCTGCTTGGGCTGGCTTCTGCAGGGATGATCCTCTTCCCCAAGTTGATTTGTTATGCTCTTGCAAGGAAGAGGCAAAAGTGGCAGGGAAGAGTGTGTGTGTTGCCTCCTCTTCCCTCCTGCTCTGGTGCATAAATTGTCCTGAGAGAAGAGCAACAGGATAAACGCATGCAGGCTGCCCATAAAGCTTAACCCTATGCAACCTGCATCCTGTGGTCCTGCCCATTGATTAGAGTGGAGCCCAGCAAAAAAAGCTGCAAAAACTAGCAAAAAAAGAACCATGAGAGGAGCAGCTGGGGCTGGGAGGCAGCAGTCTACATGGTCTCATCAAACTTGTTTGAGAGCAGATACACTGACACAGAAGCTACCAGATTCAGCCAAGGGGGGGGTGCTGGGGAAAATCAAGACACATACGAACGTTAAAGACTCTCACATCTGAATGCACAACCCCCACACTTTGAGGTTGCAGAGCCCTGCTGATTTCAACTCACATGTTGCAGTCAACACTTGCTTACTCACAAATAAACATGAATGTGAAGCTCAGTTTAGCTTTCCATAGAGTTCAATACTTCTCAGCTTAGAGGAAGGGACCTCCTTCTTGAGTGTTTTTTGGGGCCTACGTTCATCAGATCGAGACCATTCTGGCAGCATTGCATTCCTCTTGGCCTGCCCTTTCTGATGCACCATGGCATGGTCGCCTACTCATGAGTAAATGTGTAGTGTGGCTCATTTTCACTTTCCATGCATTTTCCTGATATGAACATTTTCTGTGCATGCTCAGAAGACTCTGCAGCTTCATGGCTTTCAATTACAGTCAGTAGCAATCAGACAGCTAGGCCTGGCATTCCCCCGAATATAAGTCAATGTCAGGTTTTTCTAGGCAATGTTTAGGTATAAATTACTCGACGTATACACAATTATATATGGTACCTTTCCAATGATGTATAACATGATGGTATTATTCAGGCATATCAAGGTTTTCACAATTTTGGCCATTAATGTAAAGCTCAGCTTGTTGCCCCCTTAAAGCAATTGCACCCCCTGCACTTTAGCTATGCCCCTGAAGTAACAATATTAAGCTTTCTCATCCCAGTATCATATTTCGTCTGGTCTGGGAACTAAATCAAGAGTGAGTCTTGCCCAATATATAGAGCCAGACATAACATGAAACTTAGAGCGCAATCCTAAACTGCGCTGGAATGGCGAGGCTGGCGGGCCTGTGCCACATCCAGCGCAGCTGAAGTGTGCTGGGGCGCCTCCCTGGGGCAAGGGCAGGTTTGCACTCTTGCCCCAGGGGAGGCTCCAGCCTCCCCATAGGTTTCCTTGGATCTGCGCGGTGACGGGTGTTATGTTACCTATCGGCATGGCAGTGGTGAGCATGTTGTGACTGCAGCTACTTGCCCAGCTAACAGGGGCAACCAAAGGTGAGGCAGATGAAAGAAGAAGGGGATGTGGGTGCCAAGAGGCACCTTATAAGGTCTCCAAGGAAGGTGGGGGGGGACAGATCCTGGGAGGGCTTGGGACAGTATAAAGTTTTGGCAAGCCAGAAATGTAGCAAGCCAGACTCAGTAGAAAGGGAGGAGAGTGACCAAGTTGCTGACGGGTCACTGCTGCTGTGACCCGTTCCAGTGAGCAATGGGCAGGAGGAGGGACCCATGTGATGCAACTTCCCCTCCTGGCCTAGTCTGAGGCTGGTCCTGGAACCCCTTCAAGGTGTGGCACCCTGCCCAAGCCAGACAAGGCTTCCACAAAATGGGAATGCTGGCCTTCACACAATATAGGCAAACATTTTTGGAGATCCTAGGAAATTTCCAGCTCTCCTCCTTTGGCTCCCGGGCCCCCTTTTTCACCATGGGCTCAGGTACAGTTTTCGCCCTGCACCTCCTTCCATGGACTACAGCCAGGGCTACAGCTTCATTTGATGCCCCTTGTACAATTCCATGTTTCTAACTTGCCAAGCAAGCTAGGAGGTTGACAAGGCATTTGCCTGGCACTCACTTTTTGTTTTAAAGCGCTTCCTTCAATATTAGGCAATGGGCATACTTTAAATGTAGTTACATTGAAATTTAAATACGTTTAAATTAAATGCAGAGCCATTTAATTAGCTCTGCAAATGAGCAACAGTCTTTTCTGTAGCAGAAGCAATCCTAGTTTCTTACATCAGGTACTGTTCCACTTAACTTGAAACGCTCTCATTAATCAAAAGAGGCGAGTGGTCTTCTCAGTACCAGGTCTCAGGGTAGGCCCAAAGTATCAGGATTTTAGTCTTCATTTTCTCAGGGTCCTAGGGAAGGAAAATAGTGAGGTGAGGCTTGGCTTGAGTTTCTGCTGTTCACTCCACTCCTTCCTGAAACATTACATAACACCAAGCCCACTTCCTGACCAGCCAACTGCTAGACCCCTGATCTGCCAGACCTCACCTCTTGGCTCACAGGCTCTGAGTTTCCTCAGAAGACTTGGTCACCTTACCTCTTATACCATATCAGAATTGGCTTGGCCTCGGCAAGAGAGTGCTGATTTACTCTTACTCTGAAGATAAACAAGACAACTCTTCCATAAAAACTGTGAGGACATGGTACACAAGTGTGACATCATCAAAGACTCCTAGTTAGCCAATCAGAATGAACCACTGATGACAAATCCACACCTCATTGACCAGGGTGGGGACCAGGCTAGATACTGTTTTGAGACACCTCTGATGAGATTAGTTGTTTAACCACCAGACTAAAGTGATGTGGTCAATTGGAACCCAGGGGGTGTCTATCATTCTTTACCAATTTCAGAATATCCCAGAGTGTGGGAATAAAACCATCTAGGGAGCCCTGTCTAAGCCGAAGCTTGGACTGCAAAGAAGTAATCAGATAATTCAAAGTTCCAACAGGGTCAGAGTTTGGACACACTGCTGTGAGTTTTCTTCAAAGTTTTTTGTTAATATAGAAATTGCTTTAAACCAGGGGCCTCCAAACTATGGCCCAGAGGCCAAATGGGCCCAGCATAAGATTTTTTTTCTAGCCCACAGCAACATTTTTTTTCAGAGCATTTTCTAATGTTTGACATTTGTACTGATAATATTATATATCATTTCTCAGTTTAAGCACAACATTGGTGGGATTTTTTTTGTCACATTTCTCTTTTGTTCTAAATCATATCATGCTGATTACAAAAAAGATCCAAGTAAAACGTATTCACTTATTTAAGTTCTGTTCATTTATTAAACTGACTTTTTCAGCCTCCAAAAATGTGTAACACATATAATGTAGTCCTCATATTGAAAAGTCTGGAGACCCCTGTTTTAAACTAACCTACAAATTTGACTAATATACAAATATAATTGTATTGCTCTGGCTTAGCTAAAGGTCACTTTAAGCATTACATTGCTAGATGCAACCCTTGCTAATGTGCTGAAACCAATCTTTGCAGCCTGACAAAGGTACTGTTCTTGCAAACATGTTTGTCATGTTCACAATTGAGGCTTTTAGATGTAAAAACATCTTAAGGACATCAGAGATCCATCTAGTCCAGGATCCTTCCTTCCCCTCCCACAACAGTGGCCACCCATTGCCTGCAGAATGCTCACAAACAGGCCGTCAACACAAACCAGCATCTCAGCAGGTACCTAAAAATCATAGTATTGAAAACTGCATCAAAGCTGTGCCTGCTTCTTTGGATCAGACTTCCTCATACAACTAAGGTGCCCTTACAAGGTAGTGGACACATATTTCAACTATCAGCCATGCAGGGTTGCAATTCCATCTTTTACATACCACTTGCCACGGCAGTCACAGAATTGTCAAGGCCTCTACGAAGTGCTGACATGGAGACCTTGCACTGCAGAAGGATGGAGGGAGGCGGAAAAATGCCTGGGCGTATCTTGTTCAAATTCCTCCCAAGGTGACATGACTCCATAGATAGGGTACAAAAGCATTCTAGGCTTACTTGCTCACATCCCCATGATTCCAAACTGTTATGAATACAGTATAGTGAATATTAATCTGTATTGCATTTGCAGAGTAACACAAAAGCAGAGACTTCTTGAGAAATGCACAATTGAAATTTGGCATGAGGTGGCAATAGAGGAAGGGGAGGAGAAGCAGAGGAAAAATACAACTTTAGCAGTGAAGCACACCTTTAAACTGGCTGTTTGCAATTAAAAACAGAAAAAAAGTATGCAAACAGTTTTTTATTTATTTTATTTATTTATTGTGGAGAAGGCTTGGCAACTACCTTGAGGCAGATGATTTGGGGTAAAAAAAAAGTAGCACAGTACAGTAAATGCTGATCCCATCAAAGTGCTTTTGTGTGAGCACCATCAAAACTGGAGCTGCACAACAGTATAGTAGTTGGAAGAATATCCAACCACATCAGATGCAGGATGTACATAATTTTGCAGATAGAATACTGCATTTGGGCTGATGAAACTGATTCAAAATCTCAGTTTAGTATGAGCAAATCTCATGCTTGTTGGTTTGTTCTTTAAGGACCACATTTTCATGCCTTACAGCCACCACACAGGAAGAAATTGTAGGCTTCCACATGGGCACACCATAGGCCAGGCAGCTCAGAGCGCAATCCTATACCTGTGTTGCACCGGAGCTAAGCTCTTGCGCCAGTCCAGCCCGTTAGTTGGGCGCTGGACCGGTGCAAGCAGCAGCGTTGGTGTATGGGTGCCACTGCACCTGTCAGCAGCACCAGCCATGTGCCAGCTGAGCGTCAGTGGCACCTGGTTGGCGCAGGACCTCGCCAAGGGTGTGCCAGAAGCATGCCGGGGGTGCAGTGGGCAGCGATGGGGGTGGCAACACACAACAGTCGTAGTGCCAAATCCTAAACCCCGTCCCCAGCCTCCACGGCCCTGATTCAGGCCACATGCAAAACAGCAGTCGCAGATGTAAGCAGCAGTCGCGGATATAGGGGGCACAAGCCGTAGGCACAGCCTTGGGGCCATCTAGGGGGCGCCAGTGGCCCCCCAACATTGCGTGGGTTGACCTGGGCTCCGGAGCCCAGGTCTACCCATTGGGACCAGCCACAGGTAGATGTGGGCTCCCTACAGGGAGCCAGGTCTACCCATTAGAAACAATAGCAGAGCCCAGGTCTACTCATTGGGACCAGCCACGGGTAGACCAGCACTTTGCAGATCAGGAAGGCATTCATAGTGCAGACCTTCCCCCACCCATTCAAAACATCTTAGGATGCAGCCCTGCTATGTCGGCCTTACTATGTCAGCGCTGCTTAGGATTGGGCTGCCCATCTGCGAAATGGGAACAATAGCATTATTGCAAGGGCATTTGAAATAGTTGCTGTAGAGCATGCTGCACCCTAAAACTAAAGAAGTTGCTAATAAAAGTTAGCCTGCATCTTTTTGTGGCAGGCTAATTTGAGCATTAGTCCCCAAACTCAAATAAATCCTAGCAGATAAGCTTGACTTCCACCCATTTGAATTACTCTTATTTTCTCCACAGGCCAGGCACTAATGGACTATGATCTATCACCCAGAGGTACAGAGGGATGGATGTGAGATCTTTGTGCACACACCCTCTTTCAGACTTCTCTCCTGCTTTCCACTGTGCTGTTCACAGCTTACCTTCTGATCCAGGAGGGCACTGGCAGCTCTGCAAATGTGGGCGTCACTCTGCAGGATTTCACCAAGGGCTGTTGAGCCACCTCAGCCAGTGCTGCAAGCAGTCTCCGTCAGGGATCTCACCACTTGCCACTAAATATCAGAGCCCATACCCTTGCCTCATTAACAGCAGCCTTTCAGGTGACGTTCAAAAAACCGGACATGCTATCTACCCTGATAGATGTGTCCATTTTCACCCACGATGGTCTGCAGCTCATGTAGATCGGAGAGGAACACCACCTGTTACAGCCAGCTGGGCTGCATTCTCAAGAGACCATATGCAAGAGGCAACTGTTCTGACCGAACACAAACCTATACCTGCACAGTGCACTATTTACCCCCTTGACACAAGGGGCCTGGATCCTACAGGACAACATGGTTACTGTGCCCCTTCTGCTCCAATGCATTACGCCATTTACTCATCACCTGTTTCCTTGAGCTATTCATCAACTGAAGGTTGTCACAGATTCTCCAACAATGTGCCACCAGTTCTTCTTGCAGTGTACCGTGGTGAAAAAGGCTCCCTCCCACTGATGGAACAACTTGCCCAAATTGACCGGAGCCCCACACCATGCATATTCGCTAGCTGTTTGGCCTTCTCCAGGGATTAGAAATGTGCATCAAGAGTAGGGATGTGATGTTCTAAAGAATCACAAATTAACAGGTCAGTTGTTGCAATAGATCTCCTGCTTGATTCCATAATTTTATGCTTCTTGTTGTCAGGTAAAATTGGTTTCCTTAATTCTACTCCATTGGGCAGGTTCTTCATGTACCTTACCAACATTTACTGCAGAGATGGATTCTTGAAATGCTGCCAATTTCTATTGCAGATCATATCGATTTTTGAAATAATTATTGAGTGTTTTTATCAGGGATTCATTCTGAATCCTAGCAAGAATTTAGCAGGTCTCTTTCAAAACTATGGAGAAATCCAGTCCAAGTGTTCATGATGACCCAGAACAGTGGCTCTTCACGTTCACTACATCAAGGACCATTATTGTGGTTTGTTCTTTAAGGACCACAGTTTCAAACCTTGCAGCCACCACACAGGAAGAAATTGTAGGCTTCTACATGGGCAGCCCAATCCTGAGTTGCCTGACTGCTGTAGGCACAGCAGTAGTCATACTGCTACCACTGTATCCAACAGCAACAAGGCAGCCACTGGAGGCTCCTTGGAGGAAAGGGTTGCTTGTCCCCCCCCAGGAGCAGGCAGGTGATGGGTCTCCTCGCCTCTGCACTGGCCAGTGAGCTGCTGCCAAAGGTTGCTGCTGGTCCCCCCACTGCTCTGCTCCTCCTCCCACCCAGGAACACCCTCCCCAGTTGCCCGAAGGATCGCAATGCCGGCCATAGACCCTATTGGTAGATGATTGCTTACAAGCTAGGGAAGAGTCATTGTAGCCTCACCTGTGCAGCACTGCCCACTCAACCGCTACGTGGTCAGGAGGAAGAGTTTGAGCCAAGGATGGACCAGTGGCCCTTGACTTAAGAGATCTGACCTTGGCTGGAGGATCCACCCTGGCTCTAACGCCATCCTTACAATGTCCGGGTACCAATGGCATCTGGGCCAATTGGGTGATACCTCCGCCCCTAGCCTCCAAATTCAACTCAGAAACAATGGAAGAAGTGGGAGAGGAGCAAGGGCATATAGAAGTCCCTATGGAAGTCCCTGAAGGGTGTCAATCCCTGACGCCCCTTCCTCTGGTGCTCTTGCAATGAACCTTTCCACTTGAGCATTGTTTCTTGAGTCAAACACGTCTGCCACTGGCTGGCCAAACATTGACACAAACACCAGCAGATACAGATGCCATTCGGCTTCACTCATCATTTGCTTGCTTAGCTTGCTTAGCCATTCTGTAGCTACATTGACCTTTCCTGCCAGATGTTCTGCCTTCAAGGAAGCCAAGATTCTTTTCTGCCCAATTGAACAGCAAAGTTGCCTCCCTCGTTAACTTATTGTAACGTGTCTTGCCTTGGCTGTTCACATAGGCCTTTGCCATCGTACTGTTGGTTAGGACTAAAACATGAAGACCCTGTAAGCTGCTCAGGAAATGGGTGAGGGCCAGTTTATACTGTTCTTATTCTCCAAAGCAGTCCATGTCCCCTGAGCCATGGAGCTCTGCATGTGAGCCCCTCAATCCAGCAAGCTTGCATCTGTAGTGACAGTCACGCTTGATGGAATCAGCCAACTGACTCCTCTCAGCTGGAGTCAACCACCAAGCTAAACTCTCCCTGATGGACTGATCAGTACCAGCATGTGTGCCATCCTTTCAATTAAGTGTAGGTAGGACATCAAAAGAGTGAAGTGGCAGTAGATGGAACAGAGACCAAATACATCCTATAAGGCCCTCCAGGCTGGCCTGGACAGCCACTGTCACTGTCTTCACTCATGTCTTCTGTCTGTCTGAGATGGAGATCCTGAAAGCTTGTGTCTACCAAAAGGGCTAGATGCTCTAAGCACTGCCTCACAACCAGGGAGCTCCTCATTGACCACAAACCTATGGCTCCATAGGCAATCTAAGGTCATCCAAACATTTCTGCCTGCTTAGTCTTTGGATGGTGATTTCAGAAGGTCGTCAAGGGAAAATGGAGATTCCTTTCTGTCTCAACCAACCCAGCAAAGCCACCAGTTCCTTTGTAAAGACCTGAGGGGCTGCTGTTAACCCAAAAGGGAGGGTCCTGTACTGATAATGTCATAACAAAACCTGAGGAACTTGTGGATGATGGAAAATGAGAATATGAAGGCAAACTTCTAAGAGGTCAATCAATGTCAGAAAATCATTTTCCTTCAGCACTGCCATGACCAACCTCCAGGTTGGTCAATGTCAGAAAATCGTTTTCCTTCAATGCTGCCATGACCAACCTCTAATCTTAAAGTTTCTCTTGTGCAAGAAGCGGTTGAACCACTTCAAGTCCAAGATGACTCTCATTTCCCCATTCTTTTTCAGTACAAGGAAGGAAACTGAGTATACTTCCCTGCCCCTTTGCCTGGCTGGAAGAGGCTCGATCACTTGAATCTCCGTGTTGAATGACTGCCAGCTTTTGCTGGTGTTTCAGGGGGATCGCTTGATATTGGGACTTTCCAGAACCTCCTTCTGGGGATTTTGCAAAATTCCAAAGAAATTGTGTCAGAGGTGATAGCTCGCCAAGAGGCCAAAAAGCCAAGGAGGTGCCCCCCTATAAGGCGGGGGTGCTCTCCTTTGATGTCATGGCCTGTTCCTTGGCGGGCTTTGTGGTGGCAGAGCTTGAGCTACCTTGGGCTCTAACTCTTAGAAACAGGCGACCCTTGTTCCATTTGGATTTGATCTTTGGATGTTCATGCTGTCAAAAATTGGCTTTCGTGAGACAAAAGGAGCCAATTTGGACTTATTCTGGTCTGTCTTACTTGTGGGGAGCATCTTACGCTTATCCTTGCTCTCCACCAATAATAGATCCAAAGCCTGCCCAAAGAGTTTTGCCCCCTGAAAGGGAACACAAGCCTAGTTTGAGAGGTGGAATCACCATCCCAATGACGCAACCAAATATTGTGCCTTGCCACCACACTGGACACCGTAGTCCTAGCAGCCAATTGCATAGCATCAAGGGTTGAGTCCACTCTGAATGCAGTGGCCAAAGAAATTTGGCCTTCACTCTCTTGGAGAGATCTGGCTCAGAAAGAGCCAGCTTCTCAGCCCATGAAAAAGCTGCCCTAGAAATAATTGATTTAGTGGCAGCCTCTCTAAAAGCATGTGGAGTGACCTTAAAGTTCCTCTTAAGAAAGGAGTCCACCTTCTTATCACAACTATCTTTGGGATCACCCTCCCCCAATGAGGGCAAGACAGCATTGGAAAAAATGGTTGCCACTGGAGAATCCACTGAGTGAACCTTCAAAGACTGAAGGATCTTTTCAGGGAAGGAGTATAGTTTGCCACGCAATGGGAGCTATGCCCAGTGGTGTCATCTAAATGATTTAATAACAGGTACTCACTTTTGATTGACATGTGTTGGGACCCGCCCACCGGAAGTGACATCATAAGCCAGAAGTGATGTCGTGGCAGGAAGTGCCATGAAAAAAGCCTTTTTTGAGGCCTCAGACGATTTTAAACTGACCTAACAGTTGCAACAGTATTCCACAGCACCCCCAGAACATGTTAAAGAGGCCTGGCATCATGTTAAAGTGACCCAACAGTTCCAAAACCCCAGAGCAGCTCATTTTTCAGTGGCAAGGCAAGGCAAGGCTCCGCTCGCTGCCTGCCTGGCTCTGAGAATGTGCAGGCAACTCAAACGTGCAGGAAATTCAAACGTTGCAGTGGGCGGAGTCGACGAGTGGGCGGGCGAATGGGCGGGGCCAGCCGTAATCCTAGAAACCGGTACTCGCGTACCCCCGCGTACCCCCTGCATGACATCACTGGCTATGCCTGAATTGAAGGAATTCTGCCTGAATTCTGCATCCAACACCCTCTGAAAGGCTTCAGGGAAAGGGACTACCTCTGGCTTAAGTGGTGCCTGAGGGAAAAGGCTTCTGGAGACTGAGCCCTCACCAGCCACTGTGGAGGAAGAAGTCTCCTCAGAGACACACAAACTCCTTTGTCACTTCTCCTAACATTCTAGGAAAGAGTTTGATTGGGAAAAGTCTATCCATCTTTTGGTAAGACTCTTCCTCATCCTCGCCTGATACTCCCCCCCTCCCTTCCTGAGCCCAAGGATGAGGAGTCAAAAGAGCTATATACAAGAGCCTAGTACTTTGCCTTGGATCTTTTAGGAGAAGCCTCTTTCTTTCCCCATTCACCCATTTGTGGTAAGGGGAATAATCCTCATATGACTCCTCTGAGAAGGAACCAAGAGAATACCACAGGGGTCTGGGCACCCTCGCCCACCTCCTTGGTCCTTTAATCTCTCACATCGTCTTTCTAATAATAAAGTTGGCCATGGCCCCATCCATAGCCTCCTTAATTGCCTCGTCCTGATGGCCATCCTCTCCACCCAAGTGGGCTGATAGCCTGCTGAACTGAGTCCAAGCACTCCCTTCCTCTGCCACCATTAGCAAGGGCCCCTTTTACCTCAGCGGGTAAACTACAAAGAGAATGGAGGAACAATGAAAATGGCCCCGGATCACCAGCCATAAAATGTCCTGGGGCTTAAAGAGCTGGTCTGCTCGCCTCTGCAACTTCTCTGTATGACACGGCCTCAATGATGGGCACGGCTGCTTCATTTTGCTTTGGCACGCAAATGCTGCCTGGCCGCCCACCTGCCCAAATGCTCCAGGGCTCACAGCTGTGCTGGAGGAGAAGAGGCAGTGAGGGGAAGAAATGCCACCAGAGGAAGTGCTTGTCTGTGTCCCCGGT
The DNA here is from genome assembly GCA_029204185.1 of Lerista edwardsae. Taxonomy (NCBI): domain Eukaryota; kingdom Metazoa; phylum Chordata; class Lepidosauria; order Squamata; family Scincidae; genus Lerista; species Lerista edwardsae. Next base: position 105,128 of record JAJKFI010000141.1, read on the forward strand.
TAGGCAGGGATTCCTCAGCTGCTGCAGCTGCTCACCACTCCAAGCAAACCAGATCACATGGCCTGCCTTTGGGCTTCCCAACCACTGCTGTCCTGTATCAGTGAGGTCTATATAGCCCTCCTGCCTCAAAGACATGCACATCTCCTGACTCGGCAATGGGGAAAGGAGGGAGGAAAAGGCAATTGAGGAAGGTCAGGCAGGTTGGGAACAAAGAGGGAGAGAACAGAAGGAAAGAAGGAGAAAACCTGTGAATACTGAGGTCTAAGGGCTCCGCAAAATCCGACCTGTGCAGAGCTAGACGAGGTTGGGATGCCCTCCCACAAGGGGAGGAGACCTGTGATGAAAAGTGGCCCTGCCTCTGCAAGTGGGAGTGGCATACCCATACTGTGTAAGAATGCCCTCCTGACTCTTCCAGAGAACTAGAACATTCCTCTTTCGGTGAAGGCAGAATGCTAAATAGCATAAACTGGTTAAAGAGGTTATCTTCCACTGAGCTAAGTCCAGTACTGCAACCACCACAGTAAGGGGATGGTGGGAAACCGCTGCTTGTATTAGCACACAAAAAACCGGAATTTCCTACCTGTGAATTCCTGTTCTGGGATGAGGAAAGGGGGTCCAGTCGAGACCTCTGGGTATGCCCCTCCCCAACAGGAGGCAGGGCCAGCAAACAGGTTTGAGGCATCTCCCTACAGGGGGCATCCCAGCCCAGTCCGGTACGACGAGCAGGAAAAAACCCCAAACATTCTAACCACAACAGGAAAAAGGCCCACTAAGCGGGCGAACTGAGAACAAGGTTAGACACAGAAAAAGGAAACACATGGGAACCAAACAACATTCCAACAACGGAAAGGCCCCATTCCATCCCACGCCTGGTGAGAGGTGGGTCGACTGGACCCCCTTTCCTCATCCCAGAACAGGAATTCACAGGTAGGAAATTCCGTTTTTCTCTGGGAGGAGGAACAGGGGGTCCATTCGAGACCTCTGGGATTTACCAGAGCAGTAAGACAGAGGGTGGGACCAGGCGAGGATGACGCCTAATCAGCCACCACCTTCTGCAGCACTCGCCTGCCAAAACGGGCATCTGCGGAGGCTGCAGTATCCACCTTGTAATGCCTCGTAAAAGTGTGAATCGAGGACCAGGTGGCTGCTCTGCAAATCTCCACCAGGGAGTTGCAGCCGTCAAAAACTGCCGAAGCAGCTGCAGATCTTACTGAATGTGCCGTGATATCATCCGGCACCGTCTTGCCTAGTGAGGAATAGCCCATTGCTATGGCTTCCCTAATCCAACGGGATAAGGCCGCAACTGAGGCCTTCTTACCCATATAGGTTCCCCTAAAATTTATAAACAGCGCCTCCGTCTTACGGAAAGTTTTCGTGTGCTCCATATAGAATCGGAGGGCCCTCCGAACATCTAGGGCAGGGGTCAGGGAACCTTTTTACCTTTTACCCCAAAATATATTTAGATACGCCGACGTTACCCCCTTGACGTTACCCCCTCCCCCCACCCCCCCGCCAGAACAAAAGAAAAAAAATTACATATTGGAACCCATTGCTTTTTATTTGATTAATTAATGAGCTTAATTAATGCTATGTAAATATGAAGTTGTAAAGAGTTTGAGTACACCTGCAGACCTTGAGAAAATAGAATTCAACCCTTCTGGGTTACAACTAGCTTACCTTTTTGACAACAGGTTGAGGTGCCTGGACTTAAAATTTCTCTCTATAATGAATTCAGATTGGGGCTGGCTGGCGCTCTCTCTCTCTCTCTCTCACACACACACACACACACAGGCCAGCAACAGCAGTTCTGATTTTGTTTTTGTTTTCTGCTGTTCACCTTGCCTCGTTGCCTTCCACCTCTCTTTGTGTCCCTGACTCCTTGCACAGACGCAGGCACCCCAGCCCTCCCCCCATTCGCTCGCCCGCCCCACTCCTTGGGACAGCAAGACAAGGCAAACCCAGGGAGAGCCCTAGCTGCTCACAAGCAAAGAGTCCTCTCAACACACACACACACACACACGTGCCTGCGGACACATGCACACACACACCTCAGCCGCTCACCAGAGCCTCCCCCATGCCTGCACGTCTCGCGTCCCTGCCGGGCTCCTGGGTGGCGGCGACAGCGGCAGCTCCTCGGCCTCCCCACCCGAGCTGGTTCAGGCTCTTCCCTGGCGTCGAGCACCGCCGACTCCACGGCTGCCTGAGTGCCAGCTGGGAGCGGGTCTGCGCCGGCCTCGCTGCCCGGAATAGGCTTGGCCTCGCTGGCTCCCCCATCACCCGGCACCGCCGCAGTTGCAGCCACGGCTGCCATTTTCTCTGCTGTTGCTTCCTTCTCCCTCTACCAGCAGTGGGATCGATAACCACGGCCTTCTTCGCTGCCTGGGAAGGGAGGGGAACGCTGCCTATTGGGGGCCAAGTACCTTGCCGCTTCTAATCTCCTATTGGAAGCAAGGGAAACCCATCAAGCGTGAGAGGAACTTCCCATTGGTCAGAAGAGAGAATGCTGGTCATGAAGGAAGGATGAGGGGAAAGGGGGCGGGGAATACTCCTAGCTGTCCATTACCCCCAGGAATTTCATTTTTACCCCATTTGGGGTAATTTACCCCTGTTCCCTGACCACTGATCTAGGGTGTGCCATATCCTTTCTTGCCTATGAATGGGATTGGGGCAAAACGATGGCAACACAATCTCTTGGGATCTGTGAAATATAGAATTGACCTTAGGCATAAAGGCCGGGTTCGGCCTTAACACCACTTTGTCCTTATGAAAAACACAGAGATTGGGATTCGATGAAAGAGCTCCCAACTCTGACACCCTCCGGGCCGAAGTCACGGCCACCAGGAAAAGGACCTTGAATGTTAAAACTTTCAGGGAAACCGTGGCCAAAGGCTCGAACGTCGCCCCTGTCAGGGCGTTTAACACCAAATTCAAATCCCAGGCTGGAAATCGGTGAATAGCAGGTGGATTGATAAGAGCGACCCCCCTCAAAAATCTCTTTATGTGGGGATGTGAGGAAATCTTAGTGCTCCTTCCCGCCCCCAAAATACTATTCAGAGTGGCCACTTGACGCTTAAGGGTATTGGTGGCTAGGCCCTTGTCCAAACCTTCCTGCAAAAACTCGAGTATCTGCTTAATCTTGGGTTTTAAGGCATCGTAGCCATTGGACCTACACCAGAAAGAGAATTTTCTCCAGGTCAAGTTATAAACTCTCCTGGTGGACATTCTCCTTGATGCTATAAGGGTCTTCAGAACTGCTTCTGAATAACCCCGTCTCCTGAACGCCTCCCGCTCAACATCCAGGCAGTCAACTGGAAAAACTGAGGTCTTGGGTGAAGAAGTGGACCCTGCCTGAGCAGGTCCGGTCGCTCTGGGAGAGGCCAGGGTTCCCGCACCGACAACCTGACTAGGCCCGGGAACCAAGGCCTTCGAGGCCACTGTGGAACTATGGCAATGACCTGAGCCCCCAGAACTCGAAGCTTGCGCAGGAAAGCAGGAATTAGAGGAATAGGAGGAAAAGCATATAGCAGACCCTGTGGCCATGGTGCTACCAGCGCGTCCACAGCTTCCGCCAGAGGCTCGGGAAACCTCGCAAAAAACCTGCTCAGTTGTGCATTCTCCTGAGAGGCGAATAGGTCCAGAATTGGTGTCCCGAATCGCTGCACTATCATCTGGAACACATCGGGGTGCAGTTGCCAATCCGCCTCTTGTAATTTCCTCCTGCTCAGCCAGTCTGCCGATGAATTTTGGACTCCGGCCAGGTGCTCCTCTCTGATGGATGCCACGTTGGATTCCGCCCATTGGAGGAGGAGCACTGCTTCTTGGTGTAACGCATCTGACCTCGTGCCCCCCTGCCTGTTGATGTAAGCCTTTGTCGACATGTTGTCGGTGCGTATCAAGAGATGGCAAAAATCCAAGAGATGACAAAAATCCAACAGGGCCAGACGGACTGCCTGCAGCTCCAACAGATTGATACTCATCAGGGACTCCTCCATAGACCACGTGCCCTGAGCCAGAGCGCCCTCCATGTGCGCTCCCCATCCCAATAAACTGGCATCGGTCGTGATGACTACCCGCTGTGGAAGATGTAAACTCACTCCTCTGGTCAGACGCTCTTCTGAGAGCCACCAGGACAGATCCTGTTGAAGCGTCGGTGGAACAGCTAAGCTGATGTGCTGCTGTCGCTCGATTAAGTTCTGGAAGGGTAATAGTACTCGTTGTAGCCGCCGCATATGAAATCTGGCCCAATCCACTAAATCTTGACAGGAAACTAGAATCCCCAGGAGTGATGCAAGCTCCATCACATCCTGCCTGCGAGCCTTGATGGTCTTTCTGAGTGCCTGAAGAAGCGCAGACCTCCGTTCCGCAGAGATGGCTGCTCTGAAGGCGTCGGTGTCTATCTGCAGCCCCAAGTGCTCGATCTGCCGAGTCGGATGCAGGGCACTCTTCTCCAGATTGAAGATGAATCCCAACTTGGAGAAGCAAGCCATGGTCTGGCGAACATGATCCTGGGCCAACTCGAAGGAGGGAGCCTTCACCAACACATCGTCCAGATATGGAAAAAGATGGACGCCGCGTTGCTTCAGGGACGCCACCAGAGCAATCAACAGCTTGGTAAATACCCTCGGGGCTGAGGACAGTCCGAAAGGTATTGCCCGGTACTGGTAGTGGTTGTTCCCATAGGCGAAGCGGAGGAAGCGCTGATGACTCTGGCGAATTGGCACATGTAAATAGGCTTCCTTCAAATCCAGAGACGCCATCCAATCTCCTTGATCCAATGCCGCCGCGATGGACCTCCAGGATTCCATCCGAAATTTTCTCGTTGTCATCAGACGATTGAGCCATTTCAAATCCAGGATGGCTCTCCACTCCTTGTTTTTCTTCGGAACCAGAAAGAGAACGGAATATACTCCCTTCCCTCTCTGGCTCTTCGGAACTGGCTCTATCGCCCGGATGTTGAGAAGATGACGAATGGCTTGGACCTTTAGTTGGTGTTTCTGCGGATCCCTGGACAAAGGCACCTTCCAATAACGATTGCGAGGTCTGTGTGCCAACTCCAGGGCATAACCTTGCGTGACCGTCTCTAGCACCCAAGCGTCTCAAGAAATCTCTCGCCAGCGAGGAGCAAAATAAAGCAAACGACCTCCGATACTTGGCGACAACTCGTTGAGCCTGACGTCAAGTGGATCTGTTGTCCTTGGCGGACTTGACGGGAGCAGAAGCGGATCCGGACTGACGACCTCTACCCTGGAAACGGGGCTTAGCCCACTTGGGCCTGGGCTTGTCCCGATCCCGAACACGCTTGTCTCCTCTGAAGGGATGAAAGGACTGAGTCTTGAATCTGGGGACCTCCTTCTTGGAAGATGGCAGCACCTTGCGTTTATCCTTGCTTTCTACGAGGACTTGGTCCAGTGCTTGACCAAAAAGCTTCGCACCTTGGAAAGGTACCGATGCCAGCCGCGTCTGGGAACCCGCATCCATGTCCCAGTGACGAAGCCAGACGTTCCTTCTCGCCACGACATTCGTTGCCATGGCCTTGGCATTGAGCTGAAGGGCATCAAAGGAAGCATCCGCCGCGTACGCTGTTGCCAATGAGATCTTGCGAAGGGTACTCCTGACCTCAGCAGGTAGTTTGGGAAACTTTGCCAGTTCCTCGGTCCATAGGTAGGCCGCCCGAGCCATTACCGAATTCCCTGAGGATGCACGGAGGGCTCCTGCCGTAAACTGGAAGTTCCTCTTCAATGCCGCCTCCACCTGCTTATCGCAGGGATCCTTTGGTCCTCCCTCGCCTTCTGGTGGAAGAACAGCCGAAGATGAAAGTGCTGCCACCGGTGCGTCAACCGTTGGTACTTGAAGCAGCCGCAACGCGTCTTCCGGAAGAGAATAAAGCTTGTCAACGAAACGGGGAACATGCTTGATGGAGACCGGAGCCTTCCATTCCGCTTCTAAAGCCTCTCTGAATTCTACAGGAAAAGGGGCGACCATAGGCTTGGTCGGTCCTCTTGGCAACAGGGAACTCGTAGAAGGTCGAGCACTGGTCTCCTGCGGAAGCTGGATATTTAGGGCCTTAGCTGCCTTGGATGCCATACGTCCAAACAGGTCTGCTGGGAACAGCCTGTTCACCAGGTCTGCTGGGAACAGCCTCTCTATCCTCTTGATCAGAGTCCAAAGAAAGCTCACCCTCCTCATGATCAGAGGAGCCTGAGATGGAATGGGACAATTCAGAATCAGAGGAAAAAAGCTGGCCATGCTTGCGTTTGCAGGAACGCTTTCTCCTCTTAAGAGCCCTATGTGAGATAACGTGCTTGGATCTCTTCCTGGCACGCCTGGTCTCCTCCTCAGCGGAAGAAGGGGTCAGATCAGAGGCAGAATAGACAGAGGAGCTGGGAGAATGCTTGCGCCTGGCCTTACGGGGCTTGCCCTCAGTATCCCCCTCCTTCGGATTGTCTACTGAGGCCCCCCCCTTTTGGACACTTCAGCCCCACCTCCTCCATGGCCACCCGGAACATCGAGGTAAACTGAGCCTGGGTAAATGGAGCAGAAAGTACACTGGATGAGGACTGCCCTTCGCCTGGGGCCTGCGTAAGGGCGTCCCCCCCCCTTCCTGGCCCTCCGCCATAACTCACAGTTGTCGACCAAAAAGGGCGGGAAACCAGGTCGCTGAGGCACCGCACTGCAGGAAAAGGCCTCACCTCACTGTAGGCCTGACAGTGGAAAAGCTGATGCTGCCTGATGATCCACGCGCCGATGCCCCCCAGAGGACACGAACACGCCTCTGCAGCAGCCCGGGCGCCTCTCCGAAAACGCGGCGCTACCCTCCTGGGAGGGGGGGGCACGATCGCGCACCTCAAAGGGGGTAAAAATAGAGCTCCCGGGCTAGGCCGCGCAGGAACCCTAAAACAACGTGCGCTGGCTGCTGAACGCGCGCGCGTCGCTCTCCCCTTCGCTGCCGGCTCGGCAGGAATTTAATTGAAAAGGACACGCTGCGGCTCTCCCGAAGGAGCATGGACGCGTCAGATCTCTTGCAGGGGCGGGTGAGGCTCCGAAAAAAACGGGGCCCCAGCGACCGGCCTCCCCGAAGCTTCCCTGGCCTTCGCGCCAAGCGTAAGGCCTCAAGCTTTCCGCCTCAGAAAAGGCCCGGTGAGGTGCAGCCCTCACCGAAACCTGCACTCTCCACACAGCACACGCACACACAGAAGACTGGGGAGGAAAGAGAAGGAGGCGGAACAATAAGTGAAAACGAAGAAAACACGACGAAGGGAGACAAAGAGAATATAAAAAACCTCAGGAATCGCCTCAAAACCACTGGCTCTACGGAGCACAGTGAAAAAACCCGACCTGTCCCTTATGGAGGCAGAGCTGGACTGGGCTGGGATGCCCCCTGTAGGGAGATGCCTCAAACCTGTTTGCCGGCCCTGCCTCCTGTTGGGGAGGGGCATAGCCAGAGGTCTTGAATGGACCCCGTTCCTCCTCCCAGAGAACTGCTTTGCCACGTCAGACCATGGGCCCACATCACCAAGCACTAGCTTCCTGGGGCTTCAGGCAAAGGTATTTCACAGCCCTAAGACTTCCTTGTCTTCCATCTTCCTTGAAGATGGCAGGGGTTCAAGACCCGTGTGCATTCTACTATTGAGCAGTAGTGTAGGTACCTTATGAGGTGAGGGGTGTGGCATCCCAGGTGAAACTCTCAGGGAGCAGAGTCAACCCCAAATTTTGAAAATCACGATTTTAAGGAATACCACCAATATGTTAGACACTGTTTGATGTGAAATTCCACGAGGAATTCAGTGAAAAAAGTGAAATATCTTTATTCTATCAAAAGTTATGGCTAAAAAACTAAAAATATAATTTTACGTAAAATAGCACTATTAAAATTGCTGTTTTTAGGAATAATGCCATCATGCTAAATACCATTTGATGTGGAATTTCATGAGGAATTCATGAAAAAACCACTGTGTAATAACTTAATTCTATCAAATGTTATGGCGCAAAAACTAAAATACTGCAGTCTTATGTCATATTATATACGATGAGTACATTGAACCTCCTGGTGAGCATAGGTCACTGAGTACTATGCATAGGGGAGCAACAGCAGGGGAGGGCACTGATATTCATTCATTGCTTGTGGGGAAATAATCACTGTATTTATTTTCTGGCTATTATTCATTTCATGGCTATTACTATCTCTAACTACCTCACAGGATTGTTGTGAGGACAAAAGAAGGGGAGGAACCATGCCCTCCTTGGAGGAAGGTGTATAAAATGTAAAAAATATATACTTTTTTTTGTCATATTGGGGTGCGTGTATCAAGAATTTATGGGCCCTGGGTGTCAGATGACCTAGCTACTCCACTGCTATCGAGTATGGTTCACACTACTAACTGCTGTCAAGCTGCGGAACTTCGCTTATGTTTCCTTCCAAACTTTACATAATTCCTGCCACTGAGAAAGCTATCAGAGCTCTTAAATGACGGGAAAATGTTTTAAGATCACCACAACCCATGATTACAGTGGGATTTGAATGGGTATCTAAGCAGGACACTCCCAGGCATTTTATTTAGAGAATATTTTATTAGTTTCTGTAATCAAACCCATGTAAATAAGACCTTACATATTTAATACAGTGTGTTACCCCTGTACAAATGGAAAAAAAAAGTTTAAACATTTCTAGACCAATATGGCTGTTAATTTCTGTACAATGCAAACTCACAGTACAAGTGGATATCTTCTTCCCAAAGCTGACGTCACAGCTAAGTTTCCAAAAATTCAAATTATAATATTTATATAAAAAGATAAACAATAGCATTTCACTAGGCATCAATAGCAGCAACAGACTTTTCCAGCTTTTGCCATCATCTGAACAAATTATACACATTAGACTTTTATCTCACGCTTTGTTCCAAAAAAAGTGTTAGGGAGGAGGAAAAGAGGGGAAAAATGGAAATTTTCAGATAAAACAGCCAATTCTGTTACTGTTGTGGTATCTGGTGCTCTCTTATTGAGTTCCCAATCACTGCCTGGAAAAAAAGGCTAGATTTAACATCATTAAAGCAGCTCTGCTATAGCATAGTCACACTATATATCATAAGCAGGTACAGGATATTTTACATTCACAGAAGTTATCATACAGTACTTTCCTACAACTATAATACTAGAAAATACATTTAAAAGGCATTATTTGACTTGATTCTATTTCCCAGCACACAGTGAGCAGCAAGGAGATGCAATGCAGCTCTGATATAAGAAAGTGCCCCATTTGAGAGTCTACTCTCTCGTGGCACAAAGTCAAGTGCTTGCTGCTCTATACTGAAGAAGCTGAAAACTATTCAGAGGAGAAAGGCTTCCTTCCCCAAGTGCTGCTGAGACACAGCTCAAACGTGACTGGCAATACGACTGCATTTTTTGTTTTAGGGCAATATGGGGACCAAGAAGTGTTGTTTTTTTTAAGTTGAATTCAGCACCATATCAAACCACAGCAGCTGCCACACTCTGTCTACAGGGAAGTCTGACACAGAACATCAACAGAAGGAAGTCTGAGGAGTGCACGTGCATGTGTTGGGAGGTTATCCAGTTCTGTGTGACTTGCAAATTGCATTAAATTCTCTTGGTTCATTATTAAGGACTGGTGCCCACTTAGGGCATGAAGCAATGTAAAACTGAACGCCATTCTGCCCATCATGGCCTTCTCCTCACTGCCTCTCCCAAATGAAGCAGCAGCAAACAAACAAATAAAAACGAAAAGGAGAGTGTTTACCATTGGCTAACATGCCTCAGCAGCATTATTTCTTATTTTGCATCTTTTGAAGGCTGGACCTGTCTACCAGGTCACACTCATTCATGCAGTGGCATGGAAGCTGCGAGCTCTATGATCTCCAGATCTTTAGAACCTATAGCCATTTACATTTGCCAAGGCTACTTAGCATCCATGTCCCTATGCCACTCAGAGTTTTGAAGGGGCATGTCTTGCCCTTTGGGATTCAGGCTTGTGCTACTGTCATTTCATTCCCTATGTTGGCATAGGTGGACACAGCATTTATGATTTTGTTTCTTCTGTCTTGATGGCCTGAGGTTTGATTGGTCCAGTTCTAACAGGCTTGGGGGTTGTTGTAGGTGCAGGGTTCGGCTTCTCCTCCACTTTGTCCTGACATGTTCCAGAGGACTCTGTCATTAGGTCAGGGGGTTTATTCCCATTGTCAATCACTTTCTGTATTTTGCCTCCAGCTGGTTTGTTCTGTTGCTGCTCAGAGAAGAATCTCTGTGTGGACTGAAGAACTTCTGCTCTCTGCTTTGCCTTAACAAACAAGAAAGAGGTGTTAAAACAGAGTACAGGCCAGAAATAATTATTTGTGTTTTAGGCTTTAAGAGAGTCTCAGTTAAATATTCTCAAAAATAGTATCATGTATCACCAATTACCAATTATCATGTATCACAAATTCTCCAGTACTATAGCTGCTTGAAGATGAGACAACTGATTGTTGCAAGGCTAGGTATTCAGAATTCCTATGGCTTTAGATTCTATTAGCCTAGGTATTGTAACAGTAGCCTAGGTATTGGAAAGAACAAGAAGGCTATTAGGCCAACAGTACAAACCAAGACCATCCACTTGCCTGCCCTCCCCAGCTCAAAATGTCATGAGCAGAAAGGCACCTGCAAAACTAGCAACTGTCAAACTACAGACGTGCCCCAGTATCCACTGATTCAATATCCACAGTTTCCGTTATCCACGGATACCATGGATACTGGGGATGCCTATTAAAAAGCTAGGGGAACAGATCTCTTTTTACCTTATTGCAGCAAAACCACTGATGTTCCCCTATCTTTAAAAACGCATATGAAGTATCTGTGGCTGAACAGTGGGGGCGGAACAGAACCCCAGTGGATACCAGGGCATGCCTATATGTGCTGCAGAAGACACTCTTCATCCTGGACACTGCCAGACCAAGAGAAATTCTTTCCAAAGGATTAATTTACAGTAGTCCAGGGGTCTGGACAAAATGTGGAGGGCATATCTGACACTGTGTCGAGGGCTGAAAAAATAAATTTAAATAAATGCATTAGACACAGAACTTGGATGGATGGATGGATGGATGGGCTCAAAGTTCTAGGATTCTTCCAAGCACCAACATACCACAGAAATATAGCACATACTTAAATGGACCCCCATTCTGCACCGCACAAGCAGCTTACTTAAATGTACTGGAGTAAGTATCTCAGAACCAGCAGATCACAGTAAACACCCAGAGCATATTCTTAGGGCTGGGGAGCACAGCTTGGAGGGTATAGCCTGTGCCAGAAAGGTCAGAGGGCCAGAGGCTCAGAGGCTTGCTGCAGGCCAGATAGAGGGTCTCCGAGGGCTGCATCTAGCCCCCGGAGCAGTGCCTGGAGACCCCTGATAGAGTCTTATGAATGAAACTGGAAGTCCCTATTGTTAGGAAATTTAAATTTAGAAACACTCAGATTGGCACTAATTTAAAAGTTAGCTTCTGACTCTAAGGAAATGAAAATTATAAGAAAATTATTCAGAAAAATGTTATGATACCATTAGGGATAGTCCAAAGGAAGGTCTCTCACACAGCCTGGATCACATTCGAATAAGCAGTAGTCCTATAAGCTCAGTATTTTGCCAAATATGGTCAACATGTGATGAGAGCAAATAACAGAAAGCCAGCTAGCCATGCTCCCATGTCAATGTGCTAGCTAGGCACATCCTTGGGTCCATGTGTTTGAGTGCTTATCTGCAGAGGGCAGTGCACAGAGAAAGTTCCTCCACATGATGCGACAAGGAACTGAATTGTGTAGCAGAATCCTGGGGGGTTAATGAGCATGTCAACACATAGAGTGATGCTGCTGGCAAGTTGGCTGGCATGCTGACCCCCCCTCCTCAACACACACACACACACACACACACACACACACACACACACAGGTCATATACAACTTTACTGGGTTACTTTACTGGGTTAGTTAAATTAGTTGTTACTAATTTAGTCAATATTGACCAAAAGTCAATATTTTGGTACATGAATCTTGCAGCAGGATTCTGTAGGATAGGAACAGTTTCTGAGAAGGAAGCCCCAACAAATTTCCTGTGAGGGAGCACAGAATTACAGTCTCAGATTAGCTCGGTCAATCAAAGTTCTATCCATTAAAGTCACAACAGATGGATTTAAAATTTTTTTCTTCCTAGCAGAGTTGCTAAAACTCTGTGTTGAAGTTTCAAGGAATTAAGAAGCTGTTCAGCTGAGACACAGCTGGGAAATGACAATGGCTAAGACCAATGTGCAAGGCCTGAGTTGCAATGGGGACTTCCCTCAAGTGTTGCAAGACAATATCAGGCAGTTTCTATAGCGCTTCTTCTTAAGTACAGGGTGTTCAGAAAGTCACTGTGCACTTACTGAATGTATATTTATTTATGAAAAGTGCACAGTGACTTTCCGAACACCCTGTATAACAATTTGTGCTGAAAGTAGCTTAAAATACCACAAGCACCATCAGACTCTCCGAACAGTTCTACATAAGAAAGGAGCACATTAGAAAATAGGAAGACTTGGGATTCTGCTCCTACGAGGCAGGAATTGGACACATTTTGCATAAAATGAAGGCTGAGAAGGGGAAGAAAAAAAAAAAGAATTCCAATGGAGCATTTCCTACCTTTTGTTCAACAATTCTTTTCCAGGACAAAGCTATCATTTTTTGAGAAGAAATGCTGTGTCCCAAGAAATACCTTCATTTATCACTAAGAACTTTGGATCAGCCATGGCTTTGGGGGGGCTTTCACAAGAAATGGAAATTAGAACAAACAGAGAGTGCAACAACTTGAAACCTAATTTTATCCTATATGAACTTCCCAGGCGATTAAAAAACTGATTTTATTGAATAGACATTTATCATGGATGGCAAAAGCCACTTTCTTGAAGATGTCATCACCCTTGGCTACTGTGAGCCTTCCTCAAGTAAAAAACGAAAACAAACACACACCTGCCACCAATCACCACCAATTATGACTTAGATGAGGGGTCTCCAAACTACAGCCCGGGGGCCACTTCTGGCCTGCCACAAGTTTTTTTTTTGTCAGAGCATTTGCTAATGTTTGACATTTTTACTCTTTACAGTCTGTTAGGGTTAGGTTCCTAGAAATCCTTGAAGATATCATCCTATGGGATCAAGGGAGTTAGGCACAAGGGGTACCTTATCTGCCATCAGAAGAATTCAGCAGAGACCCTCAGGAAGCCAGCAGAAGGTGCCAAGACCTCTGAATGCTGCAGAGACTTCCAGAGGATCTTCGGAATGGTACCTGGGACCAGCACGGACCCCTTCAACATGGCTGGTGGATGTTTCTGCCAGCCATTTTAAAAGGAGTCAGTGCTGGTTGTAGGTGCCATTCCAAGAGTGCAATCCAAACCCTGGGCTACAATAGGCAGGCTGACACACCTGCCCCATATCCAGCCCAGGGCATGGAGTTGCTGATGCGCAACCTGGGGAAAGGGGAAAACATTCTAGCCGGATGGGGCTACTCAGAGCTGCGCTGCCAAAATCATCTAGAACGGAGCTGCCAGGGCCGGAGGTTAGGATCCAGCCCAAAGGCTTGGATCATGTTTCCACCCCCCTTCCTGGGCTGGGCTTCCTGGGCTTCCTTCCACCCCCCTTCCCATTCTCCACCTCCCCAAACCCTGTTCCACCCATCCTCCTGCCCTGTTCTGCATTCCTCCTTAAGCTCCTGTGCTGGCCTAGCAAGGCTGTTCATAACTTTGGGCCTGAGTAACTTTCTGAGTTCAGTCAGAAACCTTTATTGGCATTTAAACAGAACAAATAACCATACACAAACAGAAAAAAAGGAGGTGTCATGAAGGGAAAAGTAAGCATACCAATTTAGTGGGGGGTTATTTTCATGACCTCACATCAGCAACCAGATCTGTAGTGGTCGCATTACTATCTCCGAGGAGACTACCAAGCAAATCATCAGGGGAGGCAAGGCAAGAGGGCCGAGGAGCATATGGTGTAAAGTTTGATATGCTGGGCAGTAACAAAGAATATGGGCTACTGAATCAGGTTCAAGAGAACAAAAAAAGGCAGAGTCTGCTTTCGCGGGGAATTTTATTGTATCTACCTTTTAAAACCGCAGATGGAAAAATATTAAGATGCGCAAGCATGAAGGCTCTCCTTTTGATAGGGTTAATTAAAACACTAAAATAATTATAGGGACGGCCCATAGAGGGGGGCAAATTGAAATACAAGGGCGAACAAGTAGGATTGATGTTGGCAAGAAGTGATTGGGATTCCAATTCCCAGAGTTTTGTTTATTTGGTGAGCTTTATTAAGATTGAGATCAGCAAGTGATTCAAGTGAAATATTCAGGGCTTGCAATTTGGATTCCAAGAGGGTAAACCATCTGGAACGGTAAGAGTCTTTTAACAAAACAAGGAGAGAATCCGGTTGAGAATTGAGGAGGATGCGCAGCCAGAACTTAAATGTCAAAGACCACGCCATTGTAGTAGGCAAATGAAGGCCAAGTTCTAATATCAATGTGGAGAGTCTAATAGAGTGGGGAACTCCTAAGATGCGCCTCAGGAACGGGGCCACCAGCTTTACTTCTGGCCCGGGAGTTGGTGCTCTGAAGCTGCCTTTCCTTCCTTATGTTGGCAGAAACATGCTTTATGGCGTGTTTGTGACCTGACCGGGCTGGCACAAGAGACTTGTGCTGGCCCAAGAGTTTGGATTTCGCCCTGAATGTCCCTGCAGACTCTGGAAGGTCTCGGCAGCATTTAGAAATCTTTTGGTACTTCCTGATGCACTCTGCTGGCTTCCTGAGGGTTTCTGCTGGATTCTCTGTATAGCAGATAACGAGGACAGAGGTCCAGATAACAAGGTAAGTTGCAATTCTGCCCCTCACAGATAAAACAAATTTGCAGATAGTGGGTTTGCACATAAAGAGGACTGACTGTATATATCATTTCTTAGTTTAGGCATGACATTGTTTCTTTGTAATTGTCAGGTTTCTCTTTTGTCTGAATCATATTATGCCAATTACAAAAAAGATTCAAAACTCATTCATTCATTCATTCATTCATTCATTCATTCATTCATTCATAAATACTGAATTTCTTGGCCCATAAAAATGCATAAAATATATGATGTTCCCACGTACTGAACAGTTTGGAGACCTCTGACTTAGCCAGAATTTCTGATCAGTTCTGATCTGATCTTTTTGTCGTGCTAATCTAAATATTTTCCAATCATATACAGACAAGACAAAACCTATAGCTCTGTCATCTCAGAAAAAGTTTTTTCTGCAAGTGGAATGGAACATATGTTAAGGAAGTCCTGCATTTGCTAGCAAATTGACTGGGCTTATTGATTTCTGACTTCCTTTGATGTGGCAACCTCACACAGACTCTGCAGCACAGCTCACATCTAAGGGAAAGAGTGTCTTTTGTTACATCCAGAAGGGTCTCCAAGTGCTTTTAAAAAAAGTGTCATGCAGTGAAATGCAGCTATGGGTGGGTGAGTCTAACTATCTAAGAGTCATACAGTTAAAAGAAAAGAAAAACAGAGAGAATAGGTGCAATCCGCCAGATAATGGACAGCATAAAATGGTAGGGAGCCAAACCCTTTAAAGTGCTGGTAACTCAGTACTTCACTGGAGTCCTGCTTTCTTCTAAGATTTAACAACAATTACAGATACTATCTGTAATGCAATAATTGAGTCTAAATTTCTATTTGGCCATTGCACAAAGGGATATTTGAAGGACCCAGAGGCATCTTATGTTAGGAATATTATCTTGCCTTGCAAGCTGTTAAGACTGAACTGTGATTAACACAGCATGGCCATCCAAAAATACTAACCTTCATGTCTTGTTCAGCCTTCATCGCAGCCTGGGCCTGATTGCCTCTGACTCCAGAGAGTGATCCACAAGGACCCCTGGCCACATGTGGCAAACGAGGGTGGCTCATAAGGCCTGTGGTCATCTGAGGTGGCATCTGACTAGCCAGTGCCATTGGCGGCCTCTGAACAGGCGCTGGGAAGGTGTTAGTATGTGGGGCTCTGACCAATGGAGGGATCAGGTTAGGCTGAGAGAGGATCTAAGTTGGGGAAAAAAACAACAACAAAAGAGAGAAATTTAGCTGTTAGAAAACTGCCAACCTGATCACATGGTGGCTTCTCTGTGGGAGCATGCCTCTGCTATCCATCAGTGCCAAGCAATGGGTGCAGTTTGTCTATAAAGACTGGTCATGTTTAGGAATCTCTAGGTGGAAAAAAAAATCCTAAAGAAGAGGGTTGTGCTAAAAGAAACAGCATTAGCAGAGACAAAAAGGAGGTGGGGCAGGACCGAATAAGGATAAGCATACAGCCCCCCCCATATCTGGGGATCCCGTATCCGTGGTTTCACTTATCCATGGATGCAGAAGCTCCCTGTGCACTCCCAACCTCCATGTGAGATTTAAACTTATCTAGGTGAAATTCTTGCTTAAACTAGCTCCTAAGCTCAGGGACTTCCTGATAGTCTGCTTACTTGTAAATACTAGATCGAGGTTAACAGGAAGCAGTACTTTCGGTTAACCTCAGTCTAGTTTTTTTTTGCAAATGTCCAGGCTGCCAGCACTCCGAACATTAAAAAACAAGCAAACAAAAAAACCCAAAATTAGAAGTTAACAGGAAACAGATAAGTACTGCTTCCTGTTAACCTTGATCTAGTTATTTACAAATGGCCAGGCTACCTGAAGGTCTATACGAGCAAGCTCCTAAACTCATAGTGACCTAGATTAAGCAAGAATTTCGGTGTGGTAAGTCTAAATCACATGGTGGGGGATATAGTAGGTGTTCAGAGATAGTCATTTGCGGAACCCTCAGTTTCCGATACCGGTGGGGGTTTGAATGGAACCCCTGCAGATATCTGGACACACCTACACTCAAATGTATTTCAAAACACAGAAACTGGCAAAAAGCTGATTTATTCTTTCGAAGAAAATTCAGTCCTCTCAAGTTGGAAGCGCAACATCCCAGTCAGTCTAAGGGTGCCATCCTAACCAACTTTCCAGCACCAGGGTAAGGGCACAAATATTCCCTTACCTTGAGGGCCTTTGTGACTCCCCCCCCCCCCCAACTGCAGGATGCAGCACAGGCCCCAATGGCATTATGTTAGTGCTGGTATGTTGGTTAGGATTGCACCCTAAGTCTAAAGAACACACTTTACCCCTTCCTAATAGTTCCTTTACATCAACTGCACAACAGATGTATCACCAACCTTAAAAGGTGCTCAATTTTAAAGATTTGTTTTTATAACAGGGTGACTGCTTCACAGCTGCATTTCAAATGAGTGGCTCACAAGTCACTAGGAATTTATGTGCAAGCCCCAATGAAATGGGCAGAGGCTAGGCAAGAGGACAGCTCCACTCTTGCATAATTCCTCTTATTCTCAGTGGAACCTGCACTGGAGATATTCCAAGTGGATTGTGCCCCAAAAGCCTGTAGAAGCCTTAAGGCATGCACAGGGACCCTTCTCTCAGGCACTGTATTTTCCTCCTCTCCCTTCAAATGTTTAATATTCAATTGTAGTGAGAGCTGTGCAGAGAAGCCTGTAGTTACCTGCCTGTGTCAGAGCTGTCCAATTCCTCCACTTCAGGAACATAGATGTTATTGAAAAAGATACTTTTATCTGGATATTAGAAAACTTACATGAATTAGATTCAAAACTATGGGAAGTGCAATTAACCGAATATCTGATAAACCAGCATTTAGGGGCTCTTCATTTGAAATACTAGGTCAAGCTACACAGTCAGTCACACACAGGGAATCCCAGCCCACTGGCAGAAAGCCACTTGCTGCCCACCTGGGGTGCAAACTGAGGAGGAAATGGCTGCGTCATTCTCACAGCTGCCGACTGAAATTGCTTCTGGTAGACAATGGTATTCATTTTATTGGACTGACTGTTGGGACTTGTAGAAGCAGCCCTTAAAGAGAAAACATTTTAAGTTGGTTAGCAATCTGGGAATTACTTCGGAGTTTTCAGTTTTTGTATGCTATTTGAATCCAGAAAGAAAACTACTAATATGACAACTAGTTAAACGTTCATGGTACATTACTACAAATGAGAATTCGCCACCAATTCACACCAAAAAATCACAAACTATTTGAAGATTAGGCATGTGTGTGTTGGTAATTTCTTCTCCATCTAGATGAATATGTACATAGATCTCGTATATTCAGGCAACTCCCCAACTGAATGCAAATTTTGTTCAAAAGGCACTGTCTTGTGTACAAGAGTACAGTTGGACCGCGGTATCTGCAGAGGATATGTTCCCTGACCCCCTGTATATACCAAAACCTGTGGATAATGAAATCCGCTGGTCCAGGTTCAATATGACCGGACACCACCAGCCCTCCCCAGAAAGCCTCCTGGATGCAACCTGAGAACATCTTAGGTTGTGTCCAGGAGCTCAGGTCCGTCCCTATACTGTGGGTTCAGAACCTGCCGTCTGTTAAGTCCATGGATAACAAGGCTGGACCTGTATACAAATTCACATTAAAGGAAAGGAGCATACTGCAACATTATTTCTAAACAGCAATTTAGGGCCAGGCCTAAATGCAGCAGTAATTTTTTTTAGATTTCTTTTTATTAATACAACTAAAAAACACACAAACATCAAAACCAGATCTGGACTAAATAAAGCAAGCGTGGGTATCATCTACAAAATATTAATCATTGCTCATATTAAAAATTGTGTCTCTTAGACAGCCTCCTATTAATTTATTTACTACTTGCTTATATTTTTAAAATTTCCTTGTTTATTTTAATCCCCAGCAAAGTGTTTTTGGGTCTAAATCAACCACCTATTCATCAAATCCACAGTTCTTAGCACCAATATTTCCCTTCTCAATAATGAATGGTTTCCAGTTATTCATAAATGACTTGACTGACTTCTCTTTGAGTAAAGTCTAAGTTTATCCATTTCTACGAATATTTTTATCCACCAATCTTCAATTGAAGAAGATCTGGGGCTTTCCAATGTTGTCCATACATTTTCATATTTTCATATTTAAAAATAACATTTTTTGGGGGTAACTGTTCATCAAGTATACCTAGCAAGAATGCTTCTGGTTTCATTTGTAAGTTTACTTTAAAAATCAAGTTTACACTGCATCTGCTGGTGTATTTTTTTCCTTTAGCACATGCACCACATATGATAAAAAGTACCTTCTTGCCTCTTACGCTTGCAACGTTTATTCAACACATTTTTGTAATTTTTTGCTAGTTTAACTGGTGTTATATAGCATCTATACATCATCTTGTAAACATGCTCTTTAAGATTTAATTGAATGTAAATTTCAATCTTTTAATCCACAAACTTTCCCATTGTTCAATGCTGCATTAATTTATTTGAGTTTCCAGAAAGGGAGAGATACATGCCAATTTACAAGAGCTTGGAGTCTAACTTTCCTTCTATGAACACAATGGAGCTTTCCCACCCACCCCTTTTCTCTGCAGGTCTCTGCAGTGCTTCTCAGGGTTGAGACCTCCCCCCAAACAAACAAACAAACAAACAAACAAACCAGGATGTCATGTGGCACAGGGTTGTGCAGCAAGAGAAGAAGATATGAAAATTGCAGGCTCCCCTTGTGTCAACATCTAAGCCATACACTCCAAGACCATACTGAAACCTATTCTTTATTGCAGCAACTCAAGTGCAATGGGCTTGGCAGCAATCCTGATTCCTGGGCACCTGTGACCCAAACGCTTTTGTTTTGTTTTTATTTTTGAGATCATTTTCTTCTTTGGACATGCCAGCATTTCTGTACAGTGGCTCCCGCGCCCCCCCCCCCCTTCAGCAGAGTGGAATCCACAAGCCCTATAAGGTTTAACAGAGGCAAAGATGTGGGTGGAAATAGGTGAAATCACTTATGACAATATGGTAAGTAGACCAACACCTAGATAAAGTCTTTGGCTAAATATTACTAAATGTTGCATAAAATCAACATGATCTTGATCGACATTATCAAGTGTTCATGAAGCATTTAATAATATTGTAGCATAGCCACAGCAGATTTAAACTGACTGTCCAGGTGTGCGTTGCGGAAGTCCAAGAGTGTCCTGCAGATTTTTTGCTTGAACTCATACTGCTTCTGAAAGTGCTGCTAAAAGCCTTTGCTGCTGCTTGCTACAGCAGGCTTTGCACTGGGCCAGTGGATCAATGGTGTTCCGGCTGGTTGCCATGGCAATTTCTAGCCAGGAGCAGCAGCAAACTTTTAGGAGCACTTTTAGAGAACAGCAGAGAAATATGTCTAGAGTGCTTTTAGCAGTTCTTTCAGGAGCAACTTTCATGGTGAGCTTATTTGTTGCTTAATGACACTGTTGGTTACCAATGGGCTTAGGAGAACGTATCTCAGTCGTTAGCATCACAAACCTGTAGTCCCAACTCCTCCAGAATTTTAATCTTTTTCATGAAGGCATACTTCTTTCAGAAGAAATGGCTTTATATAAGTAAAATCTGATTAAATGTGGATTTTTAATCCACGGTTTTGTCTCAACATGACTCAGGCTTAAAAAAAAAAAAAAGAGGTTGCATCAACTGTACCTGTACTGTAAATCCTCCAGTGCTCTTGCTTTTGCAGATGAGCCAATTAATGGGGCTGTTAAGTTAATGATTAACAACCTCTGCTGAGAATCCTGGAGATGTGAAGGAGTTTCACATGTTGAACTGGCTCATCTGAAGGAGCCAATATAAGCCTCCCTGCTATGTGCAGGAAAGGGGTTGCTATGGAAAACCTCCACCACTTCCACTGCGCTGCAAGCTTTGGAGAAGCTCAGGAAAATTCGCACACAGACACTGAAGCTTCCGCAATCATCATAGAGCTGAGCAGGCGCTGAAATAATCTGAGGCTCCCTCAGAGAAGCCTCCACCATCAGAAGCACAGCAAAGTTTGCTTAAAGATGTCACAAAGTGAGGGGAGCATCTGGGCTCCAGTAGTGGCCGCCCCCTCCACAATGGTTCATCCCCCCACTTGGGAAGCAAAGGAAACGCGCTAGCTCCTCGAGGAATGGCCAGGGCAATTTTGCTCCAGCCAACCCTGAATGTGCCCAGGCAGCTGGCACTTCCCAATTCAGGAAGTGAAAGGAATTCATGGGCTCTTCCAGGAACGGCCAGGTTGATTTTGCTTCAGCCAGCTGTGAAGGCAGCTTGCGTGTTCCCCTCACTCCCCAACTCAGGAAGCGAAGGGAACGTGTGGACACCTGCAGAGACATATGAGACACGAGGGGTGCAGGTGGGCCAAAATGCACTCTGCTTTTTCCTGCCCACGGCCTACAACTGGTGCCCACTGCGCCTGCATCTCCTCGCGGCACCCTTTATATGCCTCTGCAGCAGTAGAGTCTTTAACGAAGAATCAATACACATTCCTCCCTCTCTACTTGCTTCAGTGTCTCAGGGTGCAATCCCAGCAAAATTTGGCCGGCACAAGGGTCAACGTAAAGCACGTTTGGACCCCTCTTGGAGTCAGGGAGGATGGTGCATGTCTGTGTAATGGCCTCTCTGATTCCAAGAGTGGTCCAAACATACTTTACAGTGGCCCTTGTGGTAGGAGGCTTAGCTGGCCTAACTGTGCTGGCCTAACTCCAGGTTAGGATTGCACTCTGAATTATGACTTTGCCTCCAGATCTGGCAAAACTAATGAAAAATAATTGCTAGACCATGAAGGTTCCCAGGTATAGCAAGTCACTGCCGCTAATCCTGCTTGCTTGGTTTCCTGTGCAGCAATGACTAAGACAGATAGATACGCTATTTGTGTATATCTTAGTTAATTTTTGTACCCGATTCCATTAGACTCTAGCCCTATTGGTGTAAATTAAGAACAGATTTACCATATTGTGTAACTTTTACACAATGTATATTGTGTAAAAGACACTAGGTCATTTACATAATTTCTGGTTCTGATCTCAAACAATCACTTGAAATCAACCACTTACTAACAGGTTTTCTCAACCACTTACTACACTGAAGTGTTACCTACTGGACCGAGTTGGTGCCATAAAATCACCAGGAGCCAGATAATGGTTTTATTGCCCTGACTGAGCCCCTAATTTTCACAGGAAGGCCTGTGTTGTCATGTGAATGCAGCATCCTGCTGCTGGGGCAGGTAAGTGCTATACCAGGTGGTAGAGGGGAGTTGGTGGTGGTGGAGTGGAGGTGGGAGGGGTGGCAGTTCAAGCCCAGGAATCTTCTGCTGTATCCTAACCCCCTATACTACTTCTTGGTTATGTGCCAGTGATGTAGATGTTGTAGCCCCAAGTAGCCCCATTGGGGCTTGACATGGGGGTAAGGGAACAAATACTCTTTTATTCCTAGGAGACCTCAAGCCTGTTCAATTCCAGCACTTGGTACAGCACGAGTCTGCTTCGCTCCAGCCTTGGACAGGCTATCCAGCTCCTTGGATGTGTATGGTGTCCAAGCCCACCAAAACTTTGAGGGACAGACTTTATTCCAGATTTTATTCCAACACAATCCAGCTTGAGTTCTGCACACATAACTGAAAATCAATCTCCATCTTTAATTAACAGGCAGCATCCCAAAAACTGTGAAGCTACTCATGGGAGTGCTACTTGGCAAGCAACTTTTGCAAGCAAGGGAAATTTCAAAAGCAGTTTGCAATATGGCATGAAAACAGTAGTTCAAATAAAAACACTCTTAAGTTCTACTGGATGAGCATGAGTCCCTTGTATGAATCTAAGGCAATTCTTTCGATCCTGGGCAATATGTGGCCAATCTTGGTACAGGGCTTGGCTATACAGGTCTGACCTCACCATTCTGTTCCTGGAACACCCACATATGCTAAAACAATGAAATCTGTGGGTAGGGGTCAGTATCCATCTCAGGTGGTGGTCTGAGACTCAGGGAGGCCACATGAGGCCTCTTCGAGCTTCAGAAGGCCCCTGGGAGTCCTTAGAAATGAACTTCCGGCATGCAGTTTCTCCGGGCCTCAGACTACCTACAGGTCTGCCCTCGTGACATACTGTAGGTTGGGGCCTGCAGATTTGACCTGCATTGGTCAAATCAGCGGGTTCCAAATCTGTGGATAAGGAGCCTGGACCTGTACATCAGCAAGCCACCCTTCCTCTACCCTAATGCCAAGCACTAGATGGTTCTTGCTCTGTGATTCAGTTGACCATCAAAATTTTCATTTGTGCAATGTTAGGAGTTCAACCAGGACTCTGTATTACACCTAGAAGAAAAATATAAAGTGAAGTAAAAACAAGTTGCTTTAAGCAACGTTTTCTTCACAGAGCATTTCACCCAAATACTGCAAGGCTTTCAGTAGCAGCATCAAACCATACCCAAATTGCCTATAGCCATTTTCAAATATTTGGGGTACAATTTAATGTAAAGGCAACCATGCACATGTGCAGCAGTTCATGTTTCCTGCAGAATGTACTGTCCTCTGTTCCGAAATATAACCCCTTTCCCATCTCAATCCATCATAGCTCTTAATCCATTCTCTAACCTCATATCATAAAACAGTTCAGTCTTTTCAGAAGGAAAGGATACCTATGGTCTGCAGTAATTTACTTCATGTTGTTAAAGGGTTGTCCACATGAAACACTTTACTATGACAATATTCTGCAGAAGGGACATTCTGATATACCTTTCAGTAAATTACATTAGCCTTTATTTACCTATTCTGTTGCCAAAATGGCTCTCTTAAACCAAAGTCTAATTCCACTTTACTATACAGGTGTGCACTGGTATCCACTGCTTTGATATCCACGGTTTCAGTTACACATGGATTCCATGGATACTGGGACTCCTATTAAAAAGATAGGGGAGCATTAAACAATTTTTTTTCACCTTGTTGCAGCAAAACCACTGAGGTTCCCCTATCTTTAAAAAAGCATCTCTAGTATCCACTGTTTCAGGTATCCACAGTGAGGTCCGGAATGGAATCCCAGCAGATATCAGGGCATGCCTGAATGATAAATGGGCTTCATCTTAAGTACAATGCTAACTTATTTTTAAAAGACTTGTTTACCGGAAGGGACTAGACGTTGGAGTGGTGCTCCTTCCAGTAACTGGAGGTGTGCCTGGTTTAACATCAATGCCGCTTCCAAAAGCCTTCAGGTCCATTTCTGACATCTGAAGAAAAAATTACCTATGTTAACTCTTGAGAATGCTATGTTGAAACATCAACATTTAACAAGGACCCAACTTTACTTGTTTAACCAGAGAAGCCATCTTTACAGGACTTTTTTTTTTTACAATGGCAATAAGGGCTAGCCTACAAACATCACACCTATTCTGAAATGTTTGAATAAAGCAGCTGTTCATTTTCTTACTGCCCAATCCTAATCAGGTTTTGTGCTGCCAGAATGCTAATTCCAGTGGCATAAGAGCCATTATGGCTGTTGCAAAGGGTGATAAACCATTTGGCATGGCCATTGCTGCAAGTGTGCCAGTGGCTTGTGGATGCCTGCCAGAGCATGGACTTGGGAAGCATTAGTGCATGGACTTGGGAAGCAGGCGGGAATGGATTGGGGTTGGTGGCAGTGGTGCACACTGAAACCCTAAACCCCCTTCCTGATCTCAATCCCCTGACCTAGGTCCATGCAGATTTGCACCAGCTATAGGTCTGAGTAGCTCCCAGCAGGCCAGTGCAGGCTTACTATCAGGGAAGGCAACAAATGTTAGACCTAGGAGGCCTCTGGAAGCCAAAACACGCCCCCCCCCCCAGGATTCAGCAAGTGCCACATTAGCACAGCTGTATGGGGAATTAAGTAGGATTGGGCTGTTATTACAGTATTTATATATCTTCCTCAGAGTCAAGACAGTTTACATAAGCCGGCTATTTTTCAATGCAATTATTACAAGTATTCTTCCATGAGGGGGCAATCCAAAGCACCCTTTAGGCTGGACCCTAAACCCCATCCCTGGCCCGGGGGCCCTGATTCAGCTGCTCGGAGTAGTAGCCCTATCTGAGCTCCAAGTAGCCCCATCTGGGCCGCTGCACATTACCCAGGGGAAAAGGAATGATTTCCCCTGGTGTGCAGCAGCAGATCCATGCCCCGGGCCGGATATGGGGCAGGTGTGTCTGCCTGCTTATTCCAGCCCAGGGTTTGACTTGTGCTCTGACCGAGACTAATTATTTGAATATATATTGGGGTTTTACTCGCATAGGCCATATGATTTATGACTCAAGGCCAAGCTACGGAAGACACAAGTCTTTCCTGTCAATAGTCTAAATGTTATTTTAAAACATTCCTATCCTGACATTCCTGCCAAAGGCAACTTACAATAGGGACTCAAACACAAAACTATCCTCAATAAATCTCCATGTCTTTTGCACAAAGAGTCAATGAGACACTGACAAATTGTTACTTTAGCAAGCAAACATACATACAGTTCTGCAGGAATAACTTGAGTGTTGGCAAATCAAAACTTAGTACATACATACTGCTTATTTGTATACTTGCGCCCCCCCCCCCACAAAGAGAACAAATAATTATCACATATGCTCATATTTAACTCTATCACAGGAAAAGGTTGGGGGTTTAAGCAAAACATAATAGAATTTGCTATGATTTGTGACTAAGTTGAGGATAAAACTTAGGGGAATTCTTTGCAAACTCTGAAGAGGTGTCAGTCTGGCTGGACAGTGCCCAAAGTCTACAAACACATTGTTATGATCTTTAAATATTTGTCTACAGCCAAGCACACACAAGCCTTCTAAGATCTCTTGCGTCCAATGTCTTATAGAGCACAAAAGTTGAAAGTATTCTCAATCTACCCTAGTGATTTATGGGGAAAAGGGTATGAGAATGGCAGGGTGGTGAGAGGCAAGCTGACAACATCATCAATGACTGAATTCCAGCTACATAAATAAGTCTTACCAGTATATTACTTCTATATTAATGTTGTCACTATACATCCTCTTCTATTTGTTGTATCACCCAATATGGTTTTAGCACTGAAAGGATGAAGACCTTCTATTGCCATACAGCAACATTAACAAGCACATTTACCTTGCCAGTTATAATGCTGTGCTGAGTTCCAGCTGGAATTAGCCCTCTGAAAGGTTGACCTACTTGGGCTGGCCGACTCAGACTCTGAGCCTGAGGCTGTGGTGGTGTGTGCTGTAGTGGAGGTTGGAGAGACTGTGGAAGAGCAATTAATGGTTGGCCTGCTGATCCAAAATTGGGCAAAGAAAGTTGTGATCCTGGTATAGGTACTGTCACCTAGACAAAAATACAAGTTAATGTATTAGAAATCTTAAGTGCTTTAACCACTTAAATGCACACATGCATTAGCACACATGCATTTTGCTCCCTACACACTGCTAACATCATGTATTTATTCTTTTATACTTCTGAAAGGAAACAATAGCCAAGTTCCTTTGAAATCCCCAAGCTTCTCAGCAATCTCTATCCAGAATGGAAGCTGGGGTTAGGCAGGGTTCTTAGTAAAATGCTATAAAATTTCTCTTTTGGAAAATACATCTTGCAAACCTCATCACTGTTTTTGTATATCTTCAGCCCTGGAAATATTTCAGCGAGATCTAATATAATATGGGTGACTATATTCATATCAAGGATGCTCACATAATTCTTGTTTCACTGAAGTGGAAGGAAACTGTGTTACAGTATACCAGAGCTCATTTCAATGGATCCCATCCAGAAGAAGTTTCTGGTGGGCTATACCATGTTTTCAGATGTACGCCACTACAACTAAAGTGGAAATACGTGGTCAAACACAGGAAGCAGGACACTTTTATTTCTTTGAAAAACCTATGGTTATTGGGATTTCATGGAGAAGCCATGTGCCACAGTATGTACAGTATGTTCTGACTTTGGAGAAAATTGTTAAAGCCTCAAATCTATTTTGCTTCATGTCTTTACAAACATTACTGGATTGCAATGAAAGTTCTCATTGCTAGCTAATGGCTCAGTCTAGATCAGTGATTTTCAACCAGTGTGCACACTAATGTGCCATGAATGGTCCAAGGTGTGCCAAGGGAGTTTGATGGAGGGTCATTTATTAGTAGAGTCGTTGGGGGAAGTAAGCCCCAATTTTAGGGCCTTATCAGTGTGCTGTGTGATGAAAAAGGATGAGAGTCGCTGGTATAGATAATAAAAAGGTAACTACCACTTTTAATACTGGGGTGATCTCTTAGCAAGAGAACGTTTAATTAAGGAAGTATTTAGGAACACCTCCAATAAAATTCACAAATTGAAGAAGCCCATTCCAAAGCATACCAGCAGTTATCTTCTGTGGATAAATGTGTTTAAAACACAGTTTTATGTTGCTGTCACCCAGAATAGCAGCTTCCTCAAACATGAACCTTGCTTTCAAAACGATATTCTTTTGTCAGGAGAGCATGGTACTACATACAATGTACACAGAAACATTAAATTGAAAGCAATTTACTGTGCCATAGTTTACCTGCTGCAAAGTACTGGGAGATGGTGCAGTATTATAGAAACTTGTCTGGCCTGGTTGCTGAACCTGTCCAGAATACAAATTTGAGGCCTGGGTAAGAGAAGCTCTGGCCTGAGAAGAGAGAGGTTGACATTTTCTAGGTGACTGACTAGATAAAATTTTAAACTGAAGAACAGATTTATGGGCATTTTACTTTGGATTTAATCAATAATTCTCCTTACTCTACACATATAGTATAAACACAGTATAAGTTTGAAGCAGCAATAAGTGTGATGAAAAAATATTTCAGGTTTTAAAGTCATACGCACTAATATAGCACTATGAAATACAAGAGTGAAGGTTTTAAATATGAAGGCTTTAATGGGTGAATTAAGCCTGCATCAGGGTTAAAACAGAGCCAAATTAATATTAATGTTCTTCTAAGAAAGGACCTGAAATATCTTATGCAAGTCTTACCTATCAACAGTGTCTCAAATAACTTAAAATACTATGTAAAAGAATGCATATCAATGACAGAACAGATACATATAATTCAGGGATGTGCGGTGGGTGAGGCACCCTGCCCAGTGACCCGGAAGTAATTGTGACGTCATCATTTCCCCGCAATTATTCAGGAACGCTCGCATGGCCAAACGCCACCTGAGTGTTCCTTTTTTGGGGTGGCGAAAGTAAGTTTCTCCAAATACCACCTCAGCTTAAAAAAAAAACACAAAACCGAATGCTCGGAGTGGTGCGTGCCTACTCCGAGTAAAAGCAATGTGGGGGGGGGCGGCAGTCTCTGCGGGGCAGAAACCTCCCTCTCCCAATGCTGCCACTCGGTCATGCACTGCCCCAAATACTCGAGGTTAAAACAGAAAAGCCCGAGAACTTGGGGCAACAGTTCCTGGCAGCAGCTCTGAGGAGGGAAGTTTCTGCCCTGCAGAGACAGCCCCTCATTGCGTCTCCTTGGAGCAGGTGTGCACTGCTCCGAGAGTTCAGTTTTGTTTTATGAAGTGCATTAGCCAGCAGTGCTGCCAGCATATTTTTAGCTTCAAACAAAACAAAACAAAAACCCACAAGTAAAAGAAGGGGGCAGTGCTTGGAGTAATTGCTCCAAACACTGCCCCTTTATTATTATTTTTAAAGCAACATTGCTGCCACCTGCTGTCGCTTCAAAAAAAAAAGTCTGTCTTCCGATTTTCCAGGTAGGCTTCCTCAAGCTTTAGAATGCCTAAGGCATAAGGCATCGCTTCTGGTTTCCCAGAAATCGGATCTATCCATTTTAAGCCTTTAGAAGGCATTCGGAAGTCTGGGGGAGCTGTGGCTCCCCCAGAAGACACCCCCCACAGACCTCAGAAGACTGACTTAGCTCTGGTCTCATCTAGAGGGCCTGGGACAAGTGAGTCACTGGGGCAGGTGAGGCAATTCCTCATCTGCCTCTAATGACCACACGTCCCTGATATAATTAAAGACCCTTCCACACAAACATGGACTGCTGTCTGAGTGACTGGTTAGTGGATACTCTGATGTAATACTGACAAAAAGCCACAACCTTTTCAACAATTTTTGAGGTGGAATAATCCCAGCAGCTGGATACATATCAAGTTCTATTCTATGCATGGTAGGGATATGATGTGGATGACTTTGCATTTTATATACACTCAGAAGAAACTTAAGCACAGACTATTTCATTTTGTTGCATTAAAGCACCAAGAAATTCCAACTCTTGGGATTTTTGGCTTTCTGACCTGGAGCAGATGTGTATCAATAAGCTGGGAGCCTCCTAGCCCTGAAGCCTGACTCAGCTGATGCTCATACAGGATAGGAATGGGCTGAGTGTTAGATGTCTGCTGAAATGCAAGGCTTGACTGTGCCTTGGCAAGCTCTTGATGCTGCACTGTTGGAAAGTTGTGCAAAGCTGTGCCAGAGAGAACCACTGGTGATGGTTGAGATAAACCACTCTGCATAAATGCCTGTTGGGATCTAAAAACACAAAATTGGTCTGAATTAGTCATAGATAGGAAGGTTAAATTAGAAAAAATACTGTTGAGATAAAGATTTGATGGTACACTGGCCACCATCCCCACTTCCTGGAATAATAAACGCAAATCTCTACAGTGACAATTTATAATTTAATTTGTTTACAAATTTTAAAGAAACTGATCTCACTAAAACCTTGACTATTTTATAACACATTAACTAAAAGTCTAGAACACGACAATTCTCAACCAGCATATTTAACACCTACTAAAAGTCAAGGCCAACCAACTATCCCAACCTTATAACAGCTTGCATTTACATTATTTCAAGTGCTTCTTTTCCCAGAGTTGAAGGGGAACTTGATGCTGTAGGCAAAGACAAGCAGTAAAGTTCTCAATAGAGGGGTAATATTGCAAAGCCATATCTACTACAGAGAATCCCTAATCCCCAGATCTCATTCAAAGTTTGCATCCAACACCAAAATCTAAACTGAATTACTTTATTTTGCACGCACCTTTAGTTGACTTGAGTATCTTAACAAAATTTCATATCTTGGATTTCTTGTTCTAATACAGTAAACTGTATTTACTCTAATACAGTTCCTAAACATTTTAGCACCAGGAACCACATTTTAAAATGACACTATCAGGACACATGTAGTTTTACAACATAAAATTCATTTACCAGCTTCTCTGTTTTTATCCATTTTTACCATCAGACTGGGACCATTCTGGCAGCTTTGTGTTTTTCACCTGATCTTTGGTAAGAGCTGAGGCATGTTTGCCTCCTCATAAGTAAATGCACACATGTGGCTCCGTTTCATTGTCAGCTTGGGAGGGGGATAATTTCTTTCTCAACGTTGTTGGGGTCTGCATTCAATGAATAAGGACCATTTTGAAGGTATTGCCTTCCCCTTGACCTGCCCTTCGAAGTGGACTGATGAAGGTTTGCATACCTGCGAGTAAATGTTTTGTTTTCCATAGGACTCAATAAGTTTTCCTTGTCAGTTATCAGTTTTACGATCTACCAAAAATGAGCTAGCAAAAATCAGGTTGGTCCTGAAACATATGCTGAAGTAGATATTTTAGGCCACATCTCTTGCACAACATAGGTGAAATAAATAATTGTATAGACACATTAAAAAGAACAAACTAGAGAAAAAGTTTTATGTACAGGGTTGATTTAAGATTTTGCTTTCTTCCTATTAAGACACTTACCTATAGGGCTGTAATGAAGAGTTAAACAATTCTTGAGCCTGTGACACAGCAGGTGCAGCTCCTAAACTCAACTGGGGTTGATGCTGCCCTTGCAGAGGTGCATATATGGGGATTGGTATCTGCTGAACTGAAGTAGGCTGTAAGGAAAAGAGACCAATTACCAGATTAATTTATGAAGTTGCCTTAATGGAAATGAACTGATCCACTGGTCTACTCTGATCCACCTGGTCTACTCTGACCCAAGGCACCTCTCTGAACCAAGACAATTGCTTGACAGAAATACATTTTCCAGCTCTGCTAACTTGAGATTTTTTAATTGGGAGAACTAACACTGAATTTACTTTGCATGGTTTGTCCCTCCTAGAGACACGGCTATGCAACAGATCTTTCTCCTGTCCCCTTGGGGATGGCCACCCCTAGTTTATTTATTTTATTTATTTAATTTTATTTATTTAAAAGATTTTTACCCCGCCTTTATGCCCGAAGGCACTCAAGGCGGCATTACATAAAACTATAAAATTTAACATTAAAAAACACTATAAAAGAACATTAAAACAACATTTGTTTTAGTTTCAGGCATGTCATCTTCAGCCATTGATAACTGCTTGTTGGGAAAGAGAGTTGGGGGCAAACTGATAGAGATGGTCAGGTAGAAAAAGGATGCATTCCCACTACTAGGGAGGCAAGTAAAGGGAAGCAGGGGAGTTGTGAAGAGCTGAAAAGAAAGGAAAGAGACCTTTTCCCTTATGCCTGAAAACTTAGATGTTGGGAGAGATTGGCATGTTTCTTACTCTTTTGCTCCATATGCAGCCCCTTTTCTGGGAAGGGATAAGGAGGATAGAATTCCCATCAGTCACTGCTGGGAAGAAACGTACCACAGTAACTTCAATGCACCTTATCCAGCAGTAGAGAAGAGTCTCCTTGCATAGGATGTCCAACAAAGTGAATTATACAATGGGGGATTCACTGATTTATTGCATCTGCCATATGTTGATAAACTACATATAAATAAGTCACCAGGCCCAGATGGTATACACCCAAGAGTAATTAAGGAACTAAAGAACGAAGTTGCTGACCTCTTAACTAGAGTATGCAACTTGTCCCTTCAAACGGCCACGGTACCAGAGGATTGGAGGATAGCCAATGTCACGCCAATCTTTAAAGAAGGGAGAAGGGGGGACCCTGGAAACTACAGGCCTGTCAGCCTAACGTCTGTTCCGGGTAAGATGGTGGAAAGCCTCATCAAAGATAAAATCCTAAAACATGTAGAGGAACAAGTACTGCTAAAGGAAAGTCAGCATGGCTTCTGTAAGGGTAAGTCTTGCCTCACAAACCTTTTGGAATTCTTTGAAAAGGTCAATAGGCACGTGGATGTGGGTGAACCTATGGATATCATATACCTGGATTTTCAGAAGGCATTTGACACGGTCCCCCACCAAAGACTGCTGAAGAAAATTCACAGTCAGGGAATAAGAGGGCAGGTCCTCTTATGGATCCAGAATTGGTTGAGGGCCAGGAAACAGAGAGTGGGGGTCAATGGGCAATTTTCAGAATGGAGAGAGGTGAAAAGCGGAGTGCCCCAGGGATCTGTCTTGGGGCCCGTGCTTTTCAACTTATTCATAAATGACCTGGAGACAGGGATAAGCAGTGAGGTGGCCAAGTTTGCGGATGACACAAAACTTTTCCGGGTGGTAAAAACCAGAGACGATTGTGAAGAGCTCCAGAAGGATCTCTCCCAGTTGGGGGAATGGGCAGCCAAATGGCAGATGCGTTTCAACATAGACAAATGTAAAGTGATGCACGTTGGGGCAAAGAACCAAAACTTCACCTATAGGCTAATGGGTTCTGAGCTGTCTGTGACAGCTCAGGAGAGAGATCTTGGGGTGCTGGTGGACAATTCAATGAAGGTATCGACCCAGTGTGCGTCAGCAATTAATATAATAATAATATAATATATTTATTTATATACCGCCTTTCTTAAGATCACTAGATTTCTCTAATGATTGAACTCAAGGCGGTTTACATAGGCAGACTTTCTCACAAACCCGAAGGTTTTTACAATTTACAGAATGTTCTATCTTCCAAGAACAACACTCCTACAGATCTTTCTTTCTGGATTTAGCCTTCTTTCTTTAGCCACCCATCTGTCGTCTGCTGGCTGATGAGGCTTCCCTGCTGCCACCAGAGATGCAGCTGATTTCAGCACACTCCTCCTCCCACGAGGCAGCTCGTGGCCAATTCCATGCTTGGGGTCATTAAAAAAGGGGTTGAGAATAAAACAGCCAATATTATCCTGCCATTGTACAAATCAATGGTAAGGCCACACCTGGAATATTGTGTCCAGTTCTGGTCGCCGCATCTCAAAAAGGACATAGTGGAGTTGGAAAAGGTGCAGAAGAGAGCGACAAAAATGATTACGGGGCTGGGGCACCTCCCTTATGAAGAAAGACTGCAGCGTTTGGGGCTCTTCAGTCTAGAAAAAAGGCGCCTGAGGGGGGACATGATTGAGACATACAAAATTATGCATGGAAGGGATAAAGTCGATAGAGGGATGTTCTTTTCCCTCTCTCAAAACACCAGAACCAGGGGGCATCCACTAAAGCTGAGGGTTGGGAGAGTTAAAACAGATAAAAGGAAGTACTTTTTTACCCACCGGGTAGTTAATCTGTGGAACTCCTTGCCACAGGAGGTGGTGATGGCATCTGGTCTTGATGCCTTTAAGAGGGGATTGGACAGATTTCTGGAGGAAAGGTCCATCATGGGCTATAGGCAATGATGGATTGTGCAACCTCCTTACAAAGGTGGTGGGCTACTGGTACCGGGTGCAAGGGAGTGGCAACAGGATGTAAGCATCTTGTTGTTACATGCCTCCCTGGGGCACCTGGTGGGCCGCTGTGAGATACAGGAAGCTGGACTAGATGGTCCTTTGGCCTGATCCAGCAGGGCTCTTCTTATGTTCTTATGTTCTTATGATGCATCTGCCAAGGTATATTTAATTTGTTGTGTCTAAGGTGGAAACTGAGAACCACACCGTAGCTCTGTCCAAATATAGGGCATACATGGATACATTTTGGGTTGACCAATTCCCTTGTGGTTCTCAAACTCCTTGGGAGAACCCCTTGGGAGGCCAGAGTTGGATGGGGTACTAAAAATACCCTTTATCCTAGTCAGAGATGGGGCTTTTCAAGCTAAGGCTTGAAACTGACATCTCAGTTTAAAACCCTCTGCCCTTGAGTGTTCAGAGGTAAAAGGTTTCATAGGCTGGGGGCACATAGGCTTGCATTCATTTTGATAAGGTAGACTTTCCTCCCTGGTAATATTGGGTAAAAGGAGATAAACAAGATCTTCAAGAGCCCCGTGAATGCCCAGAATATTCTGTCTCTTTTTGTGAAGAAGGAGGGGAGGATTTGTTCCAAAGCTCAAATGGTGTTAATCTTGGGGATGTAAGAGGACCACCCAGGCCTCAAAGAAGACAAAAAAGTCATGCTGCACTAAGCTCTGATATACTGTGGGCAGAAGAGATTGCCTTTTAGGCCACTCCATCCCATTTAGTTATCCTGGAAAATCCTATTCCTAGTAGCAACTAAGAGCAACATGTCCACTTTGTTCAACACCTAGGTAAGGATCTTGCAGATGAGGCGGAACAAATGATGGGATCCTGGTGGGAGAACCATATGACTAGGGCCACTAATTCCCTTATGTAGGGTTTTGGTTGTAGTCCTTTTATCTAGACCAGTAGTTCCCAACCTCCTGCCCTTTTAAGGCAGGGTTGGGAATCTTCTGAGAATCCATATATGTTAGTGCCCATCACTTGCAGATTCTCCGTGACGCCACTGAAGATGAAAGGGAGGTAAGAGCTCCATTAAAACCAATGTCCAATCTCCATTAAAACCAATCTCCAATCTCATCTCCCTGTTGTCAGCGGCAGGGAGAACCCAGAAGTTATGGGCACCATCACCTATGGATCTCCGCTGATAGTCACCCCTCTTAAAAGGGGGAAGATTTTAAAAATGTGAAACCTGGGATCCTTCCCCAGCGCTTGGGGGAACATGAAGACCCCGTTTGCGCAGGGGACGTTTTTTGGCAGTGTAGCAGTCTCCAGTTTGCAGCCTGCTGATCTAGACCATCATGAAGGAAGGCTCTGATGGTTTTGATTGCAGCTTTATGGTCAGTGAGGTTTTTTTCTGCACCTGTGAGACTGTGCCTGCCAACTGATGTGAAAAAATTATGTTTGGAGAACTTCTGCAAGAGGTTAAAATAGTGTGGATGTCACAGTACAGAGCTATAACTCTTAGATGATAGCTGGCAGTGTTGAGTCTTTGCATTGTTAGATGAAGCCAAGAAAGCTCTGGGTGTAGAATGGAGACTGGGCTGAACAGATCTGCAGCCAGAAGATAAGCACGTTCCTATCAACATCTGGATTAGTGTTTAAAAACCCATGCTTTCCTAGGTCATTTGGGTGTGATACTATAGTTTCAGTTTTCTTTAGCTTGGTCTTCTGAAGCCATCCACCTATGGCTGCTGTTGGTGGGAAGGGCCACAGTGCCATTGTGCATTGCCACCAAACATTTATGTTTTCTACTTAGTCTGTATGACATCAAGACATCAAGTTGGAGCTTGCAATAAGATTGTTGTGAAGACTTCCAAAGAAGAGCTGACAAAAGCCACCTTTTGAGAGAATTCCATACTACTTGTGGGACCAGAACTTGCAGGTGAAGCGGCATCATTATATGAACTTGGAAGGGGAGGAGAATCCATTGCAGAGGTTGGAGAAGTGGTTCAGGACACAAATCATGATTTTTGGTGAACAATTAAGGCACAGAGGAAAAGCCTAATGGGAGGCATTGAATTGGAAGTGCTTACCACATGTGAATCAGAAAAATCTTCTGAAGACTGGATGCATGGGGATATGGTGGCAAGCTTCCACCAGATTTAGGAAAGATGAGAATTCTCTGTATTGTAAAATATCCAAGATGGATTTGATTGTTTTCATGATGAAAATCCCTTTTAAAAAATAAGACTGGAGCTTCTGGAGATCCAGAATGACTTTTTTTCTTTGGTATGACAAGAAAACTAAATAGATCCCTGTAGGCATTCTTGTCCCAGAGTTTCCTTAATTGCCTGTATGCCTGAGTGACCTATGCCCTTGATGGGTAGTGGTGGTATATTTTTTGCAATTCTGTAATAGGGGAGAGCAATTATCTCTTGAGGGGAAAGAAGTGTCATGTGACACTATCTCCAAGTATGTGGAAGAGAGATGACCAGTGCAAGGGCACCCTCCTCCATTGCTGGAAGACTGGGAGTTGAATTTGAGTTCTTTTGTATGCAAAGCAAGTGCTCTACCATTGCTCTATTGCATCAAGGCAACAATCTGCATGTGCAGTTCAATACTAGCTAAGAAGGTTAAAGGAGCAGAAAGCAATAACAGCACGTGCTAGACTTAAGGCTAATGTAAACTGAGGGCTGAAGCAGGCAAGCCAGTGGTTGCAACCGAGCAGCAAAAACTTGCTTAATACTATGCTGCTCCTTTTTGAACAGCCTAGTAAAAATGTTCCTGTATGAGCCAAAGGGTATGGCTGCAATTCATTGGTCTAGATGGACAGGGACATTCAAACTACAGAATGGATGAATACAAGAACTATGTTTTGTATTTGCTGACCTATCAGCCTGCTAATTACCTGTGAGAGTCCTGGTTGAAAACTTTGCTGCTGGGCCAGTGAAGGGGGAGCCAGGCGCGCATGCTGAGTGTTGAACAGATGGCTTGTATCCATATAGAAAGCTGGAATCTGAGCTACAGAACCATAACAAAAGATAATCAGTTAACTGGCGCCCTTATATTTTAAAATAATATAAGGCAGTGGTGTCAAACATAAGGCCTGTGAGCTGGCTGCAGCCCCCAGAAGCTTCTTGTCTGGCCCTTGCTAAGCTGTGCTGAGGTGTCACTGCTGAAAGAGCGGCCCACATGATAATTGGGCTCTTCTGTATCTTAATAGCATTCATCATGCCTGCTGAGGGCCGGAAGTGATGTCCAGAAGTGTCACTTCCATTAAGCAAGGAGGTGATGTCATTAAATGGGTTGTGATCAGAAATAAGCACTTTGTTCTCACTTAGGAATGTATTAGTTTCAAATGACAGAAAATAACACAAATCTTGATAATTTTAAATCATTTTAAAATACGATCATAAATTTCTACTGAAAATGATACCAATCTTTTTTTCTGATTTTGAAATTGTCTCTCATATGTTCAACAGCAAAGCAAAGCAATATACCTTATATCAGGGTGTCAAACTCATTTAATACAGTGGTATCTATTTTCAATAGAAATCTATGATCATTTCAAAAACTGTACGTATTCCTAGTGAACACCAAAATTCTGCTGAAAGAACAAATAGACCAAAAAGATGCATACAAGATAATGTTTGGTTTCTCTGATTTAGAATCAACATACGAAAACTATTTTAAACAACAATGACCTTAATTTAAGTCCATTTTAAGATAAAATTCTTTAAGAATATTAAACTCAGACACAATGCAATGATTATCCCATCCCATTTACCTGCTGCTGACTGAGATACATAGACTTGTGGACTCTGCTGCTGTGCAATAAGGGATGGCATACAGCTTAGCTGGGAAAAGTGGCCAGCAGATGCCATATTACTGGTTTGTAACTGCTGAGGCTTCACTTTACAGATGTTGGGTGGGTCACTGGTTGTTGTTGTCTTTGTACTCAGTGAAGAAGTAGTGTATGTTCCAGATCCTACAATGACAATCAGAAATGTAATATTTCAATGATTACTGAAAAGTATTTGTTTTGACTAATTTATACCTTGTTTTTCTGCACTAATATGAGCTCAAGAGACCTTCCTAGATGTTTTATAAGGCAACATTTTAATTAACTAATGATGAGTAATAAGGAGTACTTGGAGAACAGATAACTGCATTCTCCTCAAATCTTTCATGTGTTCTGATCACTATCTGCTTCTGTTTTAGCAGCTCCCTTTAGAAATAGGGTTTCCCCAGGTTGTTGCAATAAACCACTCAAAAGTTCAGAACACCCTAGACATGCCAACTGCTATCAGAGCAGTGCTTTGATTAAAAAATATTTTCAATTTCATTTTCCAGAGGATGAAAAGTGAGTGAGATATGGACCCCAAATATCTCTGGCAGAGGCACATATTGGTTTTTGATGGCAGGTGATCCTCTTGCAGGACCATCTTTCCTTGATTTACCAATACAATACAAAGAACAAGCATCTTTTGAAGCCCTGTTAAGACCCCTTTCCCTGGGCTAACTTTCTGTGCTGGCATGAAATCAGTGCTGGATAGATCTAGAACATGATGATACTAATGGGCACAAAATCAAGGAAATGTTTGGAGTACGTGCAAGAAAACCATACAAATCGCTAGTTTCTACTGCAGCATCTCCAACAGCTGAAGCAGCAGGTTGTTTTTTCAAATGAAAAGCAACTTGCCTTATTAGCTATGGGAGATGCACCAGTAAACACAAAGCATGCTGTGTTGCACGCATGATCTCCTGGATATGTAAATAGTTAAACAATTCCGCTGGATCACAGCCTATTTTTTCCCTAGAAAGATTAAATACAGGTTGGCCCTTGTTACCTGTGGGTTCATTTACATTTTCACAAGATGTACATTACATAAAACGTGTACATTTACGTAAAAAGTGCACACAGCCTTAAGGAAATAGCCTACACTACTTTAAATTGCCTAAAACAGTGGTTCCCAAACTTTTTAACCCTGGGACCCACTTTTTAAAATGGGTTGCAGTGATTTTCAACTATATTAATCTCATGGCACAATGACAAGGTACTAAATTATCAAGGCACATCATCAGTTTTTGGACAACTGACAAGGCATACCGCACTCAGTGTCCCTACTAACAAATGACCTTCTCCCTGACTCCCGTGGAACACCTGCAAACCATCTGCAGCACACCAGCACAGTGATAGAAAATGGCTGCTCTATCAGGATCCACCTAGCTTTATGATTCTAAAGAAGTTTCACTACCAGCCACTCAAGCCTCTGTTTTTAATCATTTTTACTATAGTGATGGCCTTCTGGAGTTGAGCTCTTAGTTCATCAGATTGGGACCATTCTGATGGCCTTGTGTTCCCTGTCACCTGGCTTTCAATGAGCTGAGGCATGTTCTCCTACTCAGGAGTAAACACGAATGTGCTGCTCTTTTCTCTTTAATACATAATACTCAATACATTTTTTTCCTTGTCAGTTTCATGACCCCAGCTGTGAAAAAATCAGCTGTGACTGACTGGTGGGTCCCAAACCACAGTTTGAGAACCACTGGCCTAAGACATACGGAAATTGCATTGTATAAACGAAGAAGGCAGTTGTTTAAAGTTATGGAACTTCTAAGTTTTATTGTAAATGACATGCTGTATATAGGTAAATGTAAATTACTGTATTCATGTTTTGTAGGTACTGTACAGACAGCTAAATCAAGGTGAATTATTGTTAACATAGGGAACTTGCATAAATTTGTTTCAATGTATTTTTTAATCTACTATACTGTACTCCATTAAGATTAATTTATTTAGAGGGGCTACAAGGTTAATTTAAAATATTTATCATTGAACTACAAATTTTGGTGGTAAGAAAAAATTGCTGTACAGTACAAGAATTACTGTTCAGTATAATAAATGAAGCTGCAGACACAAAGCTGCAGAGCAGAAGAAAACCCAATGGAGCGGCGACAATCTGTTGCTGCTGCTGCTGCTGCCTCCAATGCCTGATTCAGCCACGTGCAGAGCTGAGGCTCCATCCTGCCCTCCCCCGGTAGTGACAACAGAGAAACCTGCCCCACTTCTTGCTAGGCAACAGTTACCGCCTTCAGAAATGCTCCCCATCTCCTCATGGAGACATACACCTTGTGGTAAGGATTGCTTCTCTGCCATGTTATGTGAACCCTTACAGAGACAACACCCCCTTTTTGAGTGGACACTCAGTGGAAGTTTACTTCCCTCCTCTGCCTGCACATGGTATATGATTCAAGGAGGAGCCAGCATCTTTGCTGGTCCCAGCAATCAGTGTTGAGTCAAATCCATGGATCACAAAAGCAAGGATGACAAAGGCTGACCTAAGTGGCAGAGATACCCAAACTGTATTTTGGGGTTGATGAGTGCCATCGAAAAATTAAGTCATCATACCACCACCCTATGCCGCAGAGCGGGAGGCCCCTCTTGTAGTCAAAATATGGGCAGCACAATCATCCTGAAAGAATCACTGAAGAATTCCTGCAATGTTAATTCTGAAACCGTTGGTATGGACACAAACATAGCTATTTGTGCCTATAGAATTGTGTATCGTTTGGGATACACCAGTGTTTTTGTTTGCTTAAATCACACAGCTATGTTCCATTGCTCCAAGTCAACCAATGGGCAGTGATATTTGATAAAATGTGCAGCTGCAGTGATATTATTTATCTATAACAGTTTGAACCTAAAATAGATTTTCTTTTCAACATTTTGTTGTATAAAAGTTTATTAATCTGACTTTTAAAGAAGTTTTCTACAATTTCCTAACAGCATTTAATTGAGTGATTGTTTTGGATGGAAGGGGAAAGATCAAGTCTTCAATTACTTTAGTTAAGACACTTTCTAGGCTTAAATAAACCAGCCCAGCATAGACTAGTTACATATTTCTTTCTAGAAAAAGCCTAAGAGGGGAAACAGCAAGCTGAACAAAATGATGTCAGGGTAACCAAGATGCAGTCTAAAGGTTTATACCTGACAATGAAGTTGTAGGTGTAACTGAAGCCACAGGAATAGGAGGCATTGAAGCACTTGAGAAAGAGCTGTATGTACCACTGGTTGGTCCACTACTGCTACTGCTGCTGCTCCCACTTCCACTGCCAGAACTACTACTACCAGTAATAGGAGATGCGGTTGAGGTAACAGGTGAATTTTTCTCACCCACATTTGGTGAATTCTCCCATGCTTTCCGAGCAGACTCCATCTGTTCAGAAAAAAAGAACAGTTTTACATTAAGTTTTACATTTACATTAATTAACAGTTTTACATTTACATTACATTACATTTTACATTAATATTTAGTAGGTTTAGTTTCCACACAGTTATATTTTCACATAAAATAAGTCTAGAACAGTGGTTCCCAAACATTTTAGAGGATGCTGCCTGATTTATAAATGCCATGGGGTGTGGCTATAAAGGGCAGCAATGTTTCTCCCTTCCCACCCACCCACCCACCCACCCCCGCTCAAAGTAGCAGCTTGTTTAACCCTTGATGCAAATAGCCTAATCTGCCCTGTCAGTTTCACAACCCAACGAAAAAACTGGTAGCCAAAAAAATTGGTAACAAAAAAATCTGGACCCAGTTTGGGAGCTGCTGCTATAGAAAGTATCTATACTCCCCTTGGGGGAGCTGCCAGTAAAAGTCAACTGTTATGGAATATTTATTTGGAATTTAAGATTTTCCAAACAGATTTTCAATACCTTTCATTAAACATTCTCAGAATGCCTGTTAAGAACAGGTGATGGAAGTACAAACTTAGTTATTCCACCTGCATGTTAACAATTGGCTATTGGCTGCCAATTGTCCCCACAATTTGCAGCTCCAGACTTGAACTTCAGAGACATTTATGTGAACTGAACCAAACACAATATAATCCTGCATATTGATCATAACAGATAAGGCAAAGTCAGCCAAACTTTTGCTTTTTATATCACATTTGCTGCTTCTAATTTGTAATAGCAAACAAAAATAGTACAATATACTTAAGAACCCAAGCCTATTTACTATCACAGGAATTGCTAAGCTGAGGATCAGATCTGAACTGTATATAATTTCATAGCTAAAATGTGATTAATGTGCCTGTTTTAAGTATTGAGGTGTGCCAACTCTTCAAGAATCTGTACTGAATTCACTGCCTGGGTCTCTTTGATGCTTTGTGGTGTTTTGCTTTGCAATTAAACTTTGCAATGTATGCCCCTGTATCCACGGGGAATTTGTTCCCCTGTGAATATGGAAACTGCAGATACTTGCAAACAGTTCTCCATGTGCCCATTAACACATTTTAAAGCTTATCAGGTCAAAATTCTTGTGGTTGAACAAAGCGCTATAAGCCTACAAGCTGGAATGCTTCAATAGGAAGTGGTAACTTTTGTTTCCTGTTTAGGTTTTTTCCCCCAAGCATTCCAGCTGCAATTGGGCAGCAACATAATATGCTAATTTAGAGGAGGCAGGAGGCAGCCTGCAAGGTACTAAAAGCTTTGCTTAAGCAAAAAAAGTTTTGCCCCAATAAATTTTAAAATGTGTTAATAGGTTTGCACATGGAGGTGGGGGGAACAATGTCACAAGCTGTCCATACTAAATATTTTTTATGGATATTCAGCATTTGATCTGCAATATTACAGCTTACTGCTATTGGTTTAACACAAACCTCAGTGTTCTAAGAAAACAGTTTTTACCTACAATGTAAGCAGCAACTTAGCTTCCTGTTGGAGTAGGAGCCAGCCAAAATCATATTTGTGAAGATCATGATGCTGACGATTAACCTTTCAAAGCTGTTTTTAACTCTGTAAAGCTAACATAAAATTACTTTCCGAAATGTAAATATTTAATAACCACACTGCAGGCACAACACCTGAATTGAAGAACAAAGTTTCAAATGTAAAATACGTTAACTGACATTGTGGGGGATAGGTACAGATATCAAAGCATTTCAGACACTGATCATCCTACAACTATTCAAAAACAACAGGTGTACAAATGCCTTTATCTACCTGCTTTCTTTCTAATGTGCATGCTGACCTTAAGTCCAAGGACGGCAAGGACAACGTAATAATCAAAGTAACCAATTAAATGTATATTTCTTAATATTATATGTCAAATGTTCAAACTGTCCCCGAGATCACCACACAGTTTTTCAGAAGGAAAAGAAATTACTTTATCACAGCAACAATTTCAACTAATTGGGCAGCAACATAATATGCTAATTTAGAGGCACAAGAATGATGCTTAAATTGTACTTTATTAACTTGGAATGCAGTTTAGAGAGATTGGAAAGAAAAAGGCATCAGAGACATGTCAATCCGAGCCATGATAAGCAAGTGGAAGTTTTGCTTACTTAGATTTACAGGTGGGGCCTTTTTATCTGTGAGGGTTCTGTTCTGAGAACCCTTGTGAATTAAAAAAATCTGTGGGTAATTAAGCCCACGAATTTTGCTTCCCCAACCCTCCGAACCCAACTGGAGCAGACTAAAAGGGTTACTGAGGCTGTGTGCATTTGCACATGGCCCTGGTGGGGCTCAGAATGGGGGATTTCCTCCACAATCTGGACCCGACTGGAACTGTGCTCTTGTTGAATTCTTGTTGCCTACCAAGCCTCAGAATGGCCATTTGAGCCAAAACCCCTGCAACTTCTGAGTTCCAGGGAAAACTCGAAGTCACTTTGTTTTTGTTTTGGGCCAAAACAGCCTCTGGACGGACTGGAGCCTTCAGGTTGAGCTGAATCCATATTCAGTTTAGGGGGGCCTGCATTGAGACAAATCTGTAGATAATTAGGTTCAACTTGTACTTTAAATTTCAGTCCAGTGCAATGTGTGCAAAAGCATTTTTCAGAAGTATTTTGAAATGCATGTACTTGACATTTTCACTCTCTGCTCTTAGGAACAGGCTCACTGCTTGTGCATGCAGATGTTACTGATATATGCCAATGAAAACCCCAGCCATGTTTTTCGAAAGGCAGTAAACACACTGGAATCTCTCCCACAGAAGCCCTGCTGAAACAAGTTATGCAAACTAATAGGGTCCAGGGATACAGGTAATTATCCCTTATTTGGACATCTGAAATCCAGACATTTTTCTCTAAGATTCTTTTTTTTCCTGTAGAAAGGAGATCCCACGTAAGTTCTATTCTATTCTCTGTCAGGTGTGACTATACAGACATTGTTGAAAAATGTCAGTGAGACCAGCAGACATCCAAGCGGGTAAAAGTGAAAAAAGCAAGAGTATAGATTTCTCAT
The DNA here is from genome assembly GCA_029204185.1 of Lerista edwardsae. Taxonomy (NCBI): domain Eukaryota; kingdom Metazoa; phylum Chordata; class Lepidosauria; order Squamata; family Scincidae; genus Lerista; species Lerista edwardsae. The sequence goes on from JAJKFI010000141.1 coordinate 148,737, forward strand.
TATATTTATGTAATTATTCCAAAATCCAGGCAAATCTGAAATCCAGACACATTCCTGCCCCAAGCAGTCTGGATAAGGGATACTCAACCTGTATATGTATAATGGATTGTATCAGGATAAAAACTGCAAGTGGAATAAAACTAACTCTAAAAGTTATAGCCTCTCATTTAAAACAAAAACAACCATTTGTGCTCTAACATTTGTCATATTTAGTAATATCAGAAATATTGCATTTTTCTTGCTAACCCCTTCAATTAGGCCATGGGTGCCCAAACCTTTTTGACTGACAGCTCCCTTGACCTACTGGGTCATTCTCCACAGCTCCTCATTAGGGCTACAATTGTTAACATTGTATAGAGCAGCAGGTTTTTTGCAAGGATTCCACGGCTCCCCAGGGAGCGACAGCTCACAGTTTGGGGACCAATGAAATAGGCCAAGAGAAACTGGGTAAAACTTAATAGGCTATAAAGCCATTTTCATGATCGGTACGCATACTAAAGTTGCCTGCAGATACATGAGTGCTCCTTTCTCATTCTCAACTGAATGTACCTGTGGCTGCTACCAAGAGTTTCCCACTAAGGTGTGCAGCAGTGCAGACATACACCACCCTGCTGAGCTCCATGCAGCATAGAGTTTGGCAGCCTATAAATTCAGCAATGGCATGATGACATCATTGTCAAATGTCCAGAGGTCGTATAATGATGAGTTGTGATGCTGCGCAGCTGCCCAAATGGCAGGGTGGATAAAAATAGATGATTTTTTAAAAAAAATAATCAGATTTTTTAAAATTTAAATTGCATTTTTTTATCAAATTTACTTTAATAAAATGCTTTTGAAGTAAAAATCTGTCTAAAGATAGTTTTCTACTTAAGATAAACTTAGTTTATTCAGCATGAAATGGAGCTTAGTTATGTAGCATGAGGCTGTATATTTTGCAATATTTACATTTTTGTTAAACTCATTCAATGAATCCAAGCTCTGCTAGCTGAGATATCATGCACTGCATTGATGCATTCACACAATTTCAGTGACCATGAGATAAATCATAAAACAAAGTTTAGGAATATTCCTTTATTCCATTGTTTTGCAAATCTATGTACACTACAAACTGTATGATTGTTTGAAGAGAAATGCACCTGTACCAGGTTTTTTTTTAATGTGGACCCAGCTGATATATTCAGTTTAAGTTTTTTAAAAATATATTTTGTTTATGCACTTCAGTTACTAAACATTGATGTTTAAGTAAATACAAGAATATGTAATATAATGTTATTATTTTAATTAAATAAAAGAATTTGAGTAGTTCAACTATGTGTGATTAACCTATTAACCTTAGGTCGGTTCTGATAACGCTGTTTTACTAACCTGACAGCTTATTATTCTAAATAGGAAACCTTCTTTTTGTTTGCAAATGATAAAATTAAAGATTCTAACTACCAGCAAGAATGAATCCTTGCGTTTAAAGAGCACCTGTCATCATGGCAGGGCCTGTTAGCAGGCATCCACTCACCTGCTGCCCGCCACATCCCTCACCTTGTGTCACTGCCGCATCACCAGCTGTCCCATTAAAGTGAATGGGACTGTTGGTGAGTCAACAGCAGGTCAGAGGAAAAGCTGCTGCAGAAAAGAGATATAGTTGCTCTTTAAAAATTATGATTTAAATCGAGTTGATTTAAATCAAGCCTTTTTTACTAGTGATTTAAATCATGATTTAAATGGTGATATAGATTGACTTGATTTAAATCAAATCCACCCTGGTCTATGGTCAGTTGGGAAACCCTTAAAGACAATGGTGGCTACAACCAAAACGTTTTGCCCTTTGAATCTAAGTGGCAAGCCCTACTAACTCAGTGTCTGAGGTCATAGAGGGACAGAAATTCAATGGTCTACCTTTTTCACTCATGGAGAAGAACAGCAAATGTCTCCAATTTCAACACGTGATGAACAATTCAGTACAAATGAACACACTCAATAAGACTACCTGCTGCCACAGTGCTAACCACCACTAAGAAGATATGTCACCACAGATAAACACAAAAGATGTTAATTTACCCAGCAACCACCACCATTCAATCACCTATTCAATGTTTGCTACATCAGTCAGCCAGTAAGTATTACTAAATGCATCACTACCTTCTCAAACCAAGACACAATCTAATTCAACGGAATGTTTGTAACTACCCGTCTATAAGCAGCTTGTTTTCCAGATGTTTATTGTGTGGGAGGGGAAATCATACTTTAAAATCCTACCTGAAAATCCTACCTGATTATCTGACTTGGCATTAGTTACAAGGTGGGGTTAATTTAATGCACCCCCCCCCTTCAACAGAGCTATACTTGCTCTAGTGGTCTAAAAACAACAACAACAAAAACTGTTCCACAGTTGCTTCTGTTGTTCTTTCACTGCAGTCCACCAACAAGATCCATTAATTCTTTCCCCTGCATGCAAGAAAATGATCCTTGGAGGGATGCAGTACATACCTTGAGGGTGAGGTCGACGGTAGCGGGAGAAACTGGAGTTAGGCTGGAGCTCTGTTGTAGAGTCTCCCTCCTAGGGAGGGGAAGGGTGTGGGGCAGGGGCACCTGAAAGGCAGGTAACACACATCACATTCTAGCTAACTCTATGACAAAAGCCCCAAACAAAAAGCAAGAGCTCAAGCAATTCTGCTGAACTAGATTTTCTGCTGAACTAGGCTTGAGCATTTGGCAGGGATGCTTTGACAGAAAAGGATGGAAAAATCTGACAGGTTAGGGGAAACACAATTTGGTTTGTGATCTGGGAAAAGCGCCAATTTCCCTTTGGAATTAATTCCAAAAATTAAAATTCACAAGACTGCTCCTCAGAAGACCCATTAAACAAGTGATATGATAGCCCTCAAAGCTTTGAGAGTCTCTTTCCATAATGCCAAGAGCACAGAAACCAAGCCTAACTGCAGGAAGAGTACTATTTTACCTGACATTTCCTGAACAGGGTTCATAATTATTCTCAACAGATTTTCCTGAAGAAGCAGTGTTAGACAAAATGCTGATGTTCAAGTTACTTATTGTCCGTGCTCTTAGCAATCACCCTTCCTTATGTGATCCTGCCACAGAACAGGATGAAGCTAATTTAAAGAATGAGGGTATACAAAATGTTCAAACCACATCTATGGGTAACTAACGATGAAAAAGCAAGTAAGCCAAAGTCACCAGCACCCAGAAATTATTGAGTGCTCTACCATGGTTGAAGTATGCCCTTTCACAAAAGTTAATAAAACCTTTCAAACCATTATGAACAGAAGGGATGACACAGAAAGCTACAAATACAGCCATAAAACTGAACAAGGTATATTAAATATCACTAAATCCAATTAATCAACTGGAACCCTCTTAGAAATGTTCCAATACTGCTCTATTCCAAAAACACACACCATAATTAAATCAGAGATATCACCTCAGACCAAAATAATTATAGTAATAAAGCTTGCATGTCAAGGGGACACTTTCTGTTGCCAGACAGCACATGCCAACTTACACCAGTAGTAGCAGGCAGTAACCTAGCAGGCAAATCCCCAAAGCCTCTGCAGACTGTCAAAAAATAGACACATCATGTAAAAGCATTGTAAATTACTGCTGAAATTAATATTCTTCTTTTCAAAGTTCTATGAAGCGTCAAGCCTATTTAGTAGCTGCAAAGTTTCAAATGCTATTCACATATTACAGTAGGAGGCAAAATACTAGGTGGCAAGGAGACATCTGTAGAGGATTTGTACCTCTGGGCCTAGACTGTATGGCTAATTACACATACTGCTTCCAGAATGGCTATTACTTTCTTCTCTGGCATAATCTTATGCTGACATTGCAAAGTGACTTCCCAGTGCTTCCCAGTGCCAAAGGGGCATGTGCTGCATCCTGTGGTGCTAGTGGGCAGTCACAGAAGCCTCCTCAAGGAAGCATTTGTTCCCTTACCTCGGGATTGCATTGCAGCTGCATCAGTGCTGAAAAGTTGGAAAGGATTGGGCTCATAATCACCCACCTGCTGCTCCACTTGCTTGTGCTGCTCCTACTTCTTTTAACACTTAGAAGAGGACCAGAAAGCTACACACTTGCATCTTTGAGTTCTCTTGCTATAAATCATTAATAGGCACCAGTATTGTACAGCTGCTCACCAGATCAGGAGCATCATCATCTTATGCAACTCGAACTCTAGGCTGTGCATTCTTTCCATGGTTTGTGGTAACTCTCATGATGCCTGATCAGGCAAATATTCCCTTCAGAACCTAAAATCTACTTCAAACTTTGGTTTCAATTTCTGGTTTGAAGGCAGCCTATGACCATTACTAATCATAATTTGCCCAATCCAAATGTTGCCGTAAGTCATCTCAATCTATGCAAGGGAAGAATACCCCAGAGGTATTCCTAACAGGCTCCATGACCTCTGAGTTTAATCATGTGTGTTGCAACCACACAGCTGTATTAACAATATTACATTATGGAGTCTTGCCTGTACAGCTGTCAATTGAAAGAAAGAGTGCTACTCCTGCAAGAGCAAGCATGAAAGGTACAATGGGCCTTGGTATCTGATGGGGATCCATTCCAGGACCCCCTGTGAATTCCACAGATAGTGAAATCTGTGTGGGTAGGGATGTGGCAAACAGTGTCTTTCAAAGAGATCCAGGAGGTATTATCAGGCATGCAACCTCCCTGTACCTCAGAATACCTCCTGGATGTGACTGGAAGAAACTTCTGGTCATGTCTGGGAGGTCTCTGGGTGCTCCAGCCACAGGGTTCAGCATCCGTGGATTATGAGGGAGCACTATAGGCATTCTGCCATTCACATACTCACTCAGAGCAACTGCTAGTTGCACAAGGTGAGCGGAACATATACACATAGAGCGACAGTAAGATTTTTTTCATTAAACTTTAAAAAAAAGACTTAATCTGCTATATGGCAGTGTGACAATTTATAGCACAGGCATACATTTACTTTCACTGCTTTGTGCTTTCAATTATAACTACATTTCAAGTTTCATCCACATAAGTTTCATCTTATCTAATTTCATCCCACCTTTCATAACAATGCCAATGTTCTTATGCTTATTCAGGTTTCACATATATTTGCATATGTCATATTGGCGATTTTCAACCAGTGTGAAGCAGCACATTGGTGTGCCGCAAATGGTCTGCAGATATGCCATGGGAGTGTGAGTGGGTCATTTATTAGTAGGGCCATTGGGGGATGAGAGCAGTGGGCCCATCAGTGCAGCGTGCCTATCGATTGTTAAATATTTATGGTATTCCATAAAAACTTTAGTGACTTATCAGTGTCCTGTGAGATGAAAAAGGTTGAAAATTGCTGTGTTATATAATTAGTTATTTATGGTTTCACTGGCCAAAATAAATTTGCAAGCTAAATAAAACAAATAAAACTTTGACATTTGTCCATTTTTAATTTTCGTCCAGGCTCTGGCCCCTAACCAGTTGAAAGTGCAAGGTATTGCTGTACAGAATCAAGCTATATTCGTGTGGGGATGGAGCTCAAAAAATAATGCAGTACTTCCCTCTTGAGCTGCTGGGTGTACTGCAGCATCCTATCATCAAATGTTTATTTGAAGAATTTGTGTCCTGTCCTTCTCCCACACTTAAGGGAACTCAAGGTGGCTTACAACATTAAATCAAAGTAATATTTAAAACATTAAGCATAAAAACAAACATTGAAATAGGAAAAAACGCAAGGATCACACACAACTATTAAAATTCCATCTCCTTAAAAACACATGCCTAGCCAATGTTCCTCCATCTAAAAAGCTTCCTACTCACAGAAATGAGGCACATCAGAGAGAAAGCCTAGGCCAGATTCCCCACCCCCCAAAATGCTAGCTTTTTGTAAGTAGGAATGCGAATGTGTCTCAACATGGGGGTATAAGAATACTCCCACTTGTATTCTTGTACTGTGACTTCTTCTAAATGTGTAGCCAACTTCCTAATGAATCCACAATTACTGTATAAACTTGTGTATAAGTTAAAAAATATACGCCTGAAAATTGACCCTGAAAACATGGATTGACTTACATGGGTCAATCCAGTAAATAAAGCTTTTAACAGCAGTTTGTGTGTGTGGGGAAGCTGGGCTAAGAAGTAGAAAGAGAGGGGTTACATGGATAAAAGGAGCAGTTTTACTTACCAGAATTGTTCTCAGGCACCATTAGACAGAAGGCAAAAAACTGTAGCCATTTTGCCTTCTTCTCCAAAAAGGAAGTGGTGAAAGTGCTTATGGAAATTATAGTCATTATGAGGGCTGTTGCTATGCAAGTGTTGTACTATATTCCTCACAAAGCCAACAACTCCCATAAGCACCTTGCTTCTTGTTTGGAGAATAGCTCTATTTCTGTACTGCCTCCAGTGAAAGGGCTTCCTTTTTTGGTTGGCTTTCTGTTGCTACCTCTGAAAATGACTTACCAGTAATTATTCTTTCATACCACCATCACCCAGGTTTTACCCTTGACTTATCCATAGGTCATAGCAAATTCTATGATTTTTGGCTTAAAACATGCCTTCAATTTATCCATGAGATCAACTTACACACAAGTAGGTGCACTTCCTTACTACAGGATATTGAACACATAATAGTATGTAGATAATTCTTGGCCTAACTTGCAGACCTTAGTTAGAGCATATTCCTAAACTGGAGTTTGGCCAGCACAAGGGCCACCATAAAGTGTGTTTGGACTACTCTCGGAGTCAGGAAGGATAGCTCACATCTGTGTGCTGGCCTCTCTGACTCAGAGAGTGGTTCAAACGTACTTTATGGTGGCCCTTGTGCTGGCCAAACTTTGCTGGCTTAGCTTATGCCAGCCTAACTATCTTTAGAATTGCGCCCTTAAACTGATTTCTATTTGCCAACAACTCTCAAAAGCTTTCTAAATTCTGATTACATGAAACGACCACATACCCTTAGCCCTTCATCTAGTGGGACTCCAAAAAAGGATTTTTCAGCACTGCCATCGCCTATAATAAATCTTATAACAAAATTTACAAAAAGTTTCTACATATCCCAATGAACCTATAGAGCAGCGATTTTCAACCAGTGTGTCATCACACCAATGTGTGATGTGAGTGACCTGCAGGAATGCAGTGAGTTTGGGGAAGGATCATTTATTAGTAGGGCCATTGGGGGATTCGAGCCTCTCATCAGCAGGGCAGAGTATCTTGTCAATTATAAAAAAACAACCAAAGAAAACTGATGGTGTGACCTGAAAATTTTAGAGCCCTGTCAGTGTGCCATGAGGAAAAAAAACCACTGAAGATCACTGCTATAGAGATATTGGCTGTACAGTTATTAGCTAAGTTGCCACAATGGAAACCTAAAACACTAAACAATTACTGCCAGTAAAATAAAAGGTGTAAAAATTGTACTCTCAAATCACAAATAGGCTTACATTTGTCACTAAAGCTTCTTCCATCTTTGCACTGCTCGTAGCCACTGTACTGGAATGAGAAGAGGGTGTGGTATAGTCTGTTACAGACTCCTGCAAAGAAATGAAGTTGAAGAAGCTAACTTTAGATCAATCTCTCCATAAAAGAGGGATTTGAACACATAAAAAGCATTTGAACACATAAAAGAGGGATTTGAACACATCTCTTATTTCACAGCTTTTATTTCATATAGAATTGTTATGTTAGATGAATCAAGCTTTATTTACTCCGCATCTAATTTTATACAAATAGCCTTTTTCACAAAAGCTGATTGTTCATCATTTAGACATTTAATCCACAAGCATACTGATTTGCCAAATTTGTAAGTAATTTAAGAGTCAATGAAGAATTATTTTTCTGCAGAATTATTTCCCCCCCTCAGCAGGTTGCTGTGGGATGGCTCATCCACCTGCCAAGGGCCGGATAAAAATCTTCTGGAGGGTGATTTGGTGACCCCTACCTGCCAAAGACCCCTACATGCCAAAGACAGGAATGCAAACATAATGCAATGTATTGAAATAATATTTCCTGAAGAGTGCTCAACAATTCGTTCTCAAGAACAAAAATAATTTCTTTTGTTGGTTTGAAGACATAAAGGAATTGAGCTAAAGCAGGGGTCTCCAAATTTTTCTGTAGGATGGCTATATCAAATATTTTACACATTTTCGCTGGCCAAGGCAAGTGGCACACTACACTATCTGTCCAATCTGTTGCAAACTCATTACGATTTGTTCACACGTGCAAAAATGACATCATTTCCAAAATGAGAGTTAGCCATGTTGACACCAGTCTGGCCATATGGAAAGCAGTGCAGCGGATAGAACCTGGTGTGTTGTCCAACTGCACAGGTAGGAAAAAAATTTCTTAAGTTGCTGAGGGCCGGATAAAATCTTGTGAGACTCCTGAGTGGAAGTCACATTTTCAAACGAGCTCAATTTGTTCTCCCCTCCCCAAAGATAATGAATCAGCAGTAGTCACAATAGTAGATCGTTTTTGTCTTCTGCAGAAATTCTCATCATACCAATAGCTTCTGCAAGTTAGGAAAGAGCAAGCAAACTTTTACATTGCTTGAACTTATTATTAAGTTCAAGCATAATAATAAGAGATTATTATTGTTATTATCTTACCCACAGCAATGTCCCATGAAAGATGTAAAAAGGTAAAGAATGGTTTAGTCGTGACCGACTGTAGGGGGCGGGGCTCATCTCTGTTTCTGAGCCCATAGAGCTGGCGTTTGTCCGAGGACAAGCTTTCGTGGTTATGTGGCCAGCATGACTATACGCTGTAGTGCATGGAAAGCTGTTACCTTCCCACTGAAGTGGTACCTATTTATCTACTTCCATTTTTACATGCTTTTGAACTGCTAGGTTGGCAGGAGCTGGGACAAGCAACAGGAACTCGGTCGCATGGTCTCAAACTCCCAACCTTCTGGTCAGAAAGCCAAGCAGCAGTGGTTTAACCCGCAGCGCCACCATGTCCGATAAAAAGATGTACAGCAGGGAAAATCTGAGTAGGGGCAGATTTTCAATTGTTCAAATATTCAAGATGTTCAAATATTCAAGTGATTTTTTAAAATTCATTTTCACTTTTAGAAGCAAGTACCATAATCTTCTGAGACAAAACTACAGAGGACATAAAAATGAATACAACTCCTCCATGGACTATCCAATTTTTCTGTGCGTGAACACTTTTTATCAAATACCCACTCCCCTTGTCAGTCCAATCCTTTTAAGTTATAGTTGGCTATAATGGAATTCTAAATATTCGGTGTGACAAGTTTGCCTAAGTAGCCATTCCATTTTGTTTCCTACCTTTTGGGCTGTTCCAAACTCTGGAGCAGACACGGATATCATTGTTCCTATTTCAGCACCAAGTTCAGCATCTGCCTTGGCTTCTTTAGAAGCAACAGGGTCTGGGCTTCTGACTGCAGTAGGACTGGATTTTTCTTGCCCTTCTGAGTCACCTTGCTGAGCCTCTTTTACTTTTTTGTTCTTCAGTGATCGCTCTTTCCCAATTGGACCAGGTTTATATTCTTTGCTTTCTACTGGACTCATATCTGGAAGCTAAGCATATTTAGAAATCTTCACATGAAAATGAATCCATGTTGAATATGACCAGTAGGAATGGAATATCAACTGTAATTATGTACTATTGTCTTTTAAGTTGCTACGAGTTTGAGGTTTTGAACAGCTTGCTAGGATAAATCTTATTTATCGTAGCTGCAATTATAGATGTTCGTATAGCACTTTCCGAGTGTGTAAAGCACTTCACATGAATTATCTTGATGTAGTTCATATAGTTGAGGCTGAGAGGAGAGAGCCTGCCCAAATCTACCTATGAGAATTCATGGCCCCTATCTTGAATCTCACCTTTGCCATGAATTCCCTGGAAGTCCTGATTTGCAGCTTAGTCTTAGCCAGTATATGCTTCAACAGTTTCCATCATTCAAGCATCAACACTCAAATGCTATCTAGATCTCAAGCTCTACAACAAAGAGCCCTTACCTAAAATTAGGCTTTTGCCAAATGGCAGTTAATCTATGTAAGGTATGTACCACACAAGTTGTTTTGGACATGTGTAACTAACATTTTAACAATAGAGAGCCCATAGGAGGGGTTACCCAGGTGTATCATTGATTTAGCACATCTATGAGTTGGCACAGAGGACCTTCTAGCTTTATACTGTTTGGAGCCACAACTCAGTTGGTGCTTCAATTGCAGAAGGTTCTAAGTGCATTTCTCATTATGTCCAGATAGGGCTGGGAAAGACCCCTGAGGGAAAGCTTGGATATGCACAGACAGTGTAGATAGTACTGAGTTAGACCGACCAATGGAATGATTCAGTATAAGGTAGTGTCCTTGCTTTCTGATGAATAAAACAGTCCTCCATGTGAGGAGTGAACCACTTAAGACTTTGCAGGGGTGGGGCTCCAGCAGCAATGCGATCCCCAGGATTGCACTGCTGCTTAGGATGAGAGGGGTTTTTCCCCCACTTAGTCTCCAGCACTGGAGTCTTGGGTGTCTGGGGAGCCCTCCGCAGGGCTCCCCATGTCTTCCATCATGTTAAAAAAAGAAAAAACAGGCACTTCTGGTCTTTGTCACAGCTACACTTGCCGTATGTCACGTTTCACAAATATGTATTGAACGGGAAGCTCCTGTGTGAACTGCCTGGGTTAGACAGGAGACTCAACATGAAGAAGTAGCATGGACAGATACAATCTTTGCTATTTGGGCATCCTACAGAGGTTTCCTCACCTCCAATCAGTATACAGGCATGCCCCAGAACTGGGGTTCTGTTCTGGACCCCATTGTGGATACCTGAAACCGTGGGTACACCTTTTTAAAGATAGGGGGACATCAGTGTTTTTACTGTAACAAGGTAAAAAAAGAGATTTGTTTAATATTCCCTATCTTTTTAATAGGCTTCTCAGTATCCATGGATAACTGAAACCATGCATACTGAATCAGTGGATACCAGGGCACGCCTGTATTGATGTTCATTGCATTCCCCTCCCATCACATTATCACATTCAGAGCTTTTGTCGCATAACCTAAGTAACCACCACTCTCTCTATATTTCTCTATAATTTATGGAGTAGGGACATTTCACTTACTTTTTGTGCTTTTATAGGTCCTGCCCGGGGCTGTTTTTGCCTTTGCTCTTTTGGTTCAAGAAGCTTCTCTGAGGGCTTCTCTGAAACTGGGCCAATTTCACTGTCACTCCCACTAGACGCTGGCGCTCCAAACTGAATAGTTTCTATTCCCATTTCAATTCCACCTTCTTGTCCAGCTGTTGTTCCCTAGTAAGGATTCCAGGAATTTTATTTTTAAACAGAAGCAAACTTTGATTGTAATGCTGCATTTTAAATGCTTGAATTTATATATATATAATTGAGAAGTGGTTCTCAAACTTTTTAGCATCAGGACCCACCTAGCTTTATGAGGTGATCTAGAAAGTAGTAATACTTTTATTTACAAGTACTATTTTATTGGTTTGCAAAAAAAAGCTCTAACCATTTCTCATAATGAGGCAGCCTAATAAATAGCCTTATGGCTTGAGGGGTTTAGTTAAGTGACCCAGCCTTTGCCTGCCCCCACTACCTGTCATTGAAGATTTGGGGGAATAAAACCAGAAAAAGAAGCTCAAACATCTCCCTATATTTACACAAGCTTGCAAACTGCAGGAGTTCAACTACTTGCAGGGCAGTTAGCAGCTATCTGATTTTTGAACAGCCTCAGGGCTTTAGACAAATCTGATCTTTCTATCACCCATATTTTCACTGGAGGCTTTGCAGGACCAGAAATCTGGCAACAACCCACTAATTGGGTTCCGACCCACAGTTTGAGAATGCAGATATAGCGAAATATATGTTATTAACAGGAAAGGTGAAATTTCACATGAATCAGCTTTTATTTGTAACATTGCACACTGGTCTTAAGATGCAAGAGTTATAAACCAGATCACTGGCAACAGGTGATTAAGGAACTGGTTGTTTCATATGTGACTATAACAGGTTAGCCATTTGAGACCCTATTGGATACAGAATACACATTTTGCATGCTTTTATTTCACATGCTTCAATTTCACTAACTAGCAAATTACAAGTTAGAGTCTGATTGTATTCTTTAAGGTTGTTTCTTACCTCTGGAGATGTAGATGATCCAAATGATGTCAAAGGCTTATTCCATGCGCTGACTGAGGGAGGCTGTGGAGGACTAATGGGTCCCACTGAAAGCCCAGATAAGAGAGAATCAGAAGATTTGATAGTAAAGATGCTGGCTGCTAAGTGACTAGTCCATTCATAAATAAATTAGATGCTGCATGATATTAGCAATATCCCTAATATTTTAGCTTTAAGAGAAAGAAGGAAGTAGATTAGTTATCTGTTCAGATAATACACTAATGGAGTGTATGCGAGGAGCTCAGTATTCTTACTCCCAGCTAGATCCAAGATATCTACAACTTCCACTCACATTAGCATAAGCCTATACAAATAAGTCAAATGCTCAAGTAGTTAGCATTTGAGGGCAAAGCAAATAAGCTTCTCAGTGTAGTTCACAGCCAAACCCCCATTGCAGAAATTTACTTTAAAATATTTGTATAGAGCTCCTCCTACATTAAAGTGGCTCTATAAACACTAACATGATATAAATAGAGCAATATCATAAACAAAAAAACAGAGGACAATAACACACAGTAACAAGGGTCAAATGCTTCCTGGGGTTAACTCAGGAGAGAATGACAAGAACAATGATATGCCAGGAGAGCAAAAGCTCAAATTATTTTACCTGTTTATAATTTTATTCCACTTTTCCCTCACTGACATGGGTGCTCAAGATGGCTAACAAAATATACTTAATAATTTAATGAAGGAGTTTACATATGCAGACAAGGGCTGGTAGAAAATTCACCAAACTGCTTGAGCGGTGATATATATTCATATTAATATTAAGCATATTCAGAAATAAGGACTGGTAAAGGATGGATTTTCTTTTTGCCTGTGTACATAAACCTCACAACTCTTTCAGAAATTACTTTACATGATGTTCCAAAAATACAATGGGGGGGGGGAGGAGAGGAAATAGGCAAAGTGACATGTATGGGTGAAGACCCAACATTTCTAGTTAAAACTTTCAGGATATGGAAAAAGTAAGCCAGCTAGCCAAAGCCTTCAAGTGCATGCATGTTTATATATTCTTGCATGTCTAACCAGCAGGAGGGGGAAAACAAAGAATTCGGCTTACATTTTTTAGAAACGTCATTGAGGACTGCAGTAGATTGCACTTTATTATCCCATAATTCAGTTCCTACAGCATTATGGGAAGACGTGATTTGAAGAGCTTTGCTTGTTGCTGAATTCTCTGTGCTATTGTTTGTTGTACAAGTTGCCTGTGTTTGTGGCTGAACTGAAGCCTGTGGACTTGGAATCTGAGGTGCACAATGTGATGGGTGATGTGGTTGAGACTGAGCTTGAACCTGTTGAGCAACAGCGGCAGCAGTTGCCTGTTGTTGCTTTTTAGCAAATCTTGGTGGTAGTTTGGAATTTGGGCCCCTTCCTTTTTCATTTGAACTCTTTTTGGTCCAGACCTAAAAATAAAACAGATGGTTAAGGGTTTGAAAACTGTCTGCCAAGAAAAGTTGGAATTCTAAATATTGATATTTTTTTCCTTATTAATGCATATACTCTCAACATGTTCCTTGAATTTTTAGCTTACAGCAGTGTTATTCAAACTGTGGTTCAGGACCCACTTGGGGGGTTGCGGAAAACTGGAAGCAGCCATCTTGGAAACCACAGACCTTGTTCTTGCTGTATTCCTTTTGTGAGTGTTAACAGTTTAAATTTTCAAGTGAGAATTTTTTAAAAATTTTGTTTTTAGTTCACCACTTTTACATAATATTTTGCCTTAATCTTGCTTTCTGTCAGAGATGTTTCATGGTTACACAATTGCTGCAGTCCAAGAATGCCAATTTGCATTTCAGGAGTGTCATTTTATTATGTTACAATGACAGTACTTCCTGCCACATTACTTCCAAGTTAATGACATCAGTATATTTTAAATGGAAGAGGATGCAAAAATCACTTAAAAAGAAAATGAAAGGATTAGATCGGAGATGTCAAACTCATTTCATATAGTGGGCTGAATAGCTTTCATGGTGCCTGCTGAAGGCATCAGTGATATCATTAAGCAGGAAGGGATGTTATCAAGCAGATGATGGCCAGAAATAAGCACTTTGTTCTCACTTGGAAACTCATCCGCTGCAAATGACAGAATATCCAAATCTTGAGCATATTTTCAAGATATGGGAGAGCCCAATTATCACGCAGGCTGCCCTTACAGCAGAACCCCTTCTGCTGCTGCATCATTTCCCAGCTCAGCAGCTGAGAGGTAGTCTGCCAATTTATGCCCCAGCAGAAGTGGCACTGCTGAGAGCTGGGCTCTCCCAGCACCTTTTCACCATTTCCTTCTCTCACCCATCTTGGTCTTCCCCTTACCCTGTAGTGTTTCTTGCCTTCTGAGGCCTGCTTCCATCTCTCCCTCCCAGAGCCTTGGCAGCCTCCCAGTGCCTCAGCAGAAGTGGGGTTGCTGAAAGACTGATGCTGGAAAAGCACAATTATCGGGGGGGGGGGAGAGGATAAAGACTTCTGGGAGCTGCATCTGGCCAGCGGGCCTTATGTTTGATATGTGGATTACATGAACAAAGGGGGCAATCATACTGATTACCCGCCACAAAGTTGCACATTTCAGAGCTGTTATACTTACTACCACCAAATGCTGGAAATTAATATTCAACATACTCTGGCTGCAAACTTCCCAGAGGTGAACATTATCAGTTCATATGCTAGGCAGGCCAGTGATTTAACCCAGTATGGCAATGATTATGATTTGCAAAGAAGAACAATGATCTGCTATAATCTGCAACAGATTCTGCTAATAGGTGAAATGCCAATCCTTGGAATCACTGTCCTTCAGTAAATAGCAATGTCTAAACATTTCATATACCTTTTTTTTTGTAAAGCGGGCAAGAAATATGATCAGGGGGCATAAGAACTAAAACGTTTTGTGCCTATTAATAGTGCCTAATGTTTTGTAATTTAAGAGTATATTTATCCCCCTTTTCCTCTGCCCCAACTTTACTATCCAAAGGGCCACCACTAAAGCTTCCAACAGTAAAATCATGAATGTATCATTTTGCTTTTTCTACGAGAATGACCCACACAAACATAAGGGCAGAAATGTTCCAGACAGTCACACATTTTTAGAATTTACCCAAATACCTATTCAAAAAAGGGTCAGAATGTTTGATTTTTTACCTGCACCGTTTGCTCTTCCTTCTTCCGGCGTTCTTCATCCTGCAAGCGTTTTTGTTGCTTTTTTGACACCACTTCAGTAAAGCCATCATTGTTTAAATTGGACTGGGAATCTTCAACTACTGTTACTTCTGGGTGGTCATCAATAATAACAACACCTGGACAAGAAGATGCATATTTTAGCTGGAAATAAATGCAACTCTGATCAATTAAAATAATCACTATCCACCAACTGTTAACTGTAAGAAAAAAATTACATTTAGCATCATTTATTCTAGTTTAGACTGCCATGGATCCTTCTTTCTATAATCAGGCCTTCAAAATACATATTTCAATACATACTTGCATAGTTGTTGAGGTCGAACTGAGAGATTGCATCTACTTTTTCTTTGGGTTTCTTTGGACCAGTTTTAGGCTCTTCTCTCTTCTTACTGTTAGCATCCTTGGAGCCCTTCAGTGCAGTAGCACTGTTCCCAGTTTCTTCCTGATGTAAACTGCTGCTAACCGGCTCTACACTAATCATAACTGGTGCCTGTTCTTCAAATGGTCTGTAGCAGAAAACACACAACGCAGACAGCAAATAATTAGAAACATCATAGACAAGATGTGTGGGAAAACATAATTCTATGAAGTGGGAAAACATAATTCTACCATAGATAAAATAATGTGTTCCGTTCTGTAACCACAATTCAAAAGTGAGAGGATGCTGATGAGTGTGAAAGGGCTCAGAAGAGTTAGGAAGATGGCAAAAAGTCTGTAAGAATATCACAAAAAGTGGACAGAAATATATACAAGTACCAAGATTAAGGTGGAGAGATATGTTGACATTTTCAAAATAAAATTGATCACTGTAGTTACCAACAGGACCACAGGAGTTACCAACAGATTTAATTCTAGTTCAACAAAAAGGCCAATGGGAGATGTGTTATTCCAAAAACGATACATCTATTGTTCTGAAGCTTATCCAATCTTTTTCATTGCTCTCAGAACTGATTTTGCTCTCTCCTCTCACTAAAAGGAAGCATACTTTAGATGTGTGAAGAGCTCCTGAAGTATATTTTTGAATGATCAAAAGCAATTAGGCTCTGGTATCCCATATTTGTTACTTGTAAAAAGTTCCCCATTCTAGTTGGAAAGATGACAGCACCATCATGGTTCATCAAGGAACACATGTTTTTTTGTGGATATTCTAAGTGCCCTCAGAGGGAGAGCAGCTACCCTACTAACATTCTGCCACCAATGCTTCCCTGATAGTGGTACAGGTATGCACATAAAGTTATTATGCGAACAGCCTGTTTTTTCTTAGGTAAACAGACACTGGCTGGTTGCAGCTGCAGGCTATAGAATGCATTAAGAGCCTCTCCCTAGCTTGCCTGAGGCAGAGAGTGTCTAGGGAGTGTCTTGCTTGAGGCAGAGAGTGTCTATTAACAAAGAGAAGGTGTTAATGAATTCTTGCAGGAAATCTTCTGGAGAACTCATTAATGTACCTTTGTTGTGTAAACAGATACTCTGCAGGCTGCTTGCAAGCAAACTTCTGGAGACATCATTAACACATTTTTGTTGTACAAGAGACCCAAATGCCTACCCATTGTTATGTTATGATCCCCTTTGACAGATTCAGAAACCTTTTCACTTAGTATACATTCAAGACTCCCAACTCCTTGATGAATTATTCCTCCCCCATTGATCTCAATCAACATACACATAATTGCACAATGTCTTCCCAAGATTAATGATATTTCACAACCTGACTTGTGCATGCCTCATCCTTTTCTGATAACAGATGATGCAATACAGTTACGACCCACAAGGGGTCAGAAGGGGCAGGCTAAGCAGTTGCCCATGTAAATCATCACATCCCTTACAACTTTGGGCACAATCCTAACCTGGAGTTAGGTCAGCACAGTTAGGCCAACCAAGTTTGGCTCGCACAAGAGCCACTGGCACATTTGGACCACTTTCAGAGTCAGAGAGGATGGCGCATGTCTATGTACTGGCCTCTCTGACTCAGAGTGGTCCAAATATACTTTATGGGGTCCCTTTGTGCCAGCCAAAGGTGATGGGGGGACTGGGGGCTCCACATGTACTACCAGACACCACTTAATGTACCACTAGTTGAGAAATACTGCACTACCAGATTGCTAAGCACGTTAACGAAAAGACTCAAATGCAAAAATCTTGTTAGCTCATAATTAAGGATAGAAACTCAAAAAGGTAAAAAAAAAAACCTGGAGCTATAGGATTTTTTTTTTTCCAGCTAGAGATATTTGGTGTTTGGGGGGTATGACAGGAGAAGTAATTGTTGAGACTTTTATAGCTTCTTGTCTCTTGCTGTACTGTACCACTTCGTGTGGTAGAATTACCAATTTAGCCTTTTCTTTTTGCTAGGACACTTTAGTATCCCAAAGAATGGATGCTTTGTATTTATTTGAATTAGTTATACTATCTGTTGAATAAAGGACATGTCTCTTCAATCTATCCAATCCAATCAATTCTAATTTTAAAGCTTGCAATGGATGAAAAATTTGGCAGAACTGGTGTCTGACTTTCAGCATACTGCACTAACTTTCCAGTTACTTACCCCCTTTTCCCACTTCTTGTTGGAGGACCACTCCTTCTTTCATTTCTTGGCCCTGAGAAATTCCGCCCAGATTTTGGTGGTCCGCTATTGCCACGACGATTATGTCGATCAATTCCAGGTCGCTGACTGGAAAAACTTCTCTTAGCTATTTCCCTTTTGGGGATTAATGTGGTTTCTCCTGTCTTAACAGCCACCTGAGCTGTCACATCTGCTAGTTTTTTCTCATCTCTATCACGTCTCTCATTGAAGTCACTACTTTCTGAAGCAGTTTCCCATTCTTCATTTGCTTGGTCTGAGGAGTTCTGATTGGACAAGTCTGGAGTCTTACTTCCTGAAACATCCAAAGTTGTGATTGGCTGCTCATTAACAGCACTGTTCACTCCAGCATTTGCTGATGAACTGGTTGTGGTTTCATTTATTTTTGATGCTGCCTCTCTTTCTTTTAGACGTCTAAAACGAGGAGGTTTATCTTGTCTGGGAGGTCGTGCAGGCCTTTGCCTTCGAGGCCTCTCTCTAGTAGGATCAAACTTTCTCTCAAACTTTGCAGGTGGTCTTTTGTCCAATGGTATAGAACCATAATGCTCATGCCTTCGAGGGGGCTCCTCATCTTCAACTTTGGAAGTTTCCATCTGCCTTGGGTTCCACTGATTCTCTCTGAATCCTGGTCTCCTAAGAGTAGATGGCCGAGGTGGACGACCAACTGGATCTCTACCCCCACGTCTAAACATCCCCCCTCTGCCACGTCTAGAAGGTTCTCCTTTAGGAAGAAAACCTGGCTTGGGCTTATTCTCATCGTCTCTCTCATATGTTTTGTCTAACATTCTACTGTCGCCTCGAATGCTATTTTCAGGTTTGAAAGACAAAAGGGCTTTTGTAGGCTTTTTGACATCTGTCTTTTCTTCTCTTTTTGGATATTTGCCTTTACTTAAGCTGTCCTTGTCCGAAAGAAGGGTGTCACTTGCACTTTCATGTATTTCACTGTCTGAGTCAGTTTCTGAGCCTCTCTGTCGTCGCCGTTTGGGAACAACTTCAAAATCAGAGCTCTCGCTACGAGTTTCACTCTCTTCTCTCTGCCTAAGAGGACCAGAAGGTACATGCTCCACTTTAGGCTTAGTGTCTCTGTAATGTGAATAGTCCCTATTGTGGCCCCACCCACCCCCACCCCTGCCCCCATAAGAACCTCTATAACTGCGGCCTCTAGAATAATACTCTCCACGACCCCTGCCTCTGTATCCTTGGTCTGGGAACCAGTCCCTATCCCTAGCATCTTTCCAGTAGGTTCTGTGAGGCAAACCAGGTTCTCTCTTTACAGGCCTCGTTTCCATACGAGGTTTTTCTACAGTTCGTTCTTTGCCAATTACTTTATCTGGCTGTTTTTCTTCTTTCGTTGTGCTGACAGGTTGCAGGACTGGTGGCTGCTGAACAGCAAGGGACGGAAGTTCAACTGCAGTTTGTGGACTTGGTGGTTGGGGTACAGCAGATGAGGATGTGTGTACTGCAGGGGGCTGTTGAGATACAGAAGGAACCACTGTTGCCTCCTGGACAACATGAGGCTGCTGAGCAAGGGGTGCAACTGTAGTCTGAGCAGGACTGTCTATACTTTCTGAAGTTTGTAGAGTGCTTTGCACCACCGTTTTGTCATCTGTAGTAGTCTTCTCCAATTCTACTCTAGGTGGTGGCACCTGAAGTTGTTCCTTTTTCTCAATCTTGCTAACTCTTTCATTTGTGAGTTTTTCTCCTTCTCTCTCCTTCTTTTGTTCACGCTCTTCTCTTTGTTCACGCTCTTCCTTCATATCTCGAAGGATAGGCTTTTTAATAGGACCAGACCTCCTCACTGGCCTGTCACTACCTTCTTCTCTTCTGCCATAACCTGGCCTTGGTCCCCACCTGGTTTCAGATTTAGGTTTGAAGGGTTTTTCTGGCTTTGGTCCTTCTGACAGCCTGTTACTTGTGAAGCCTTCTTTTTTTGGTTTGCTATCCAATTTTTCCAGGACTGGTTCTTTCACTTCAGCGTGTCTGCTATTTATCTTGGAAGCAATTCCTTGTGTATCATTCCCTTGTTCTTCTGCTTTCAGAGTATGACTGGACCCATGAGTAATGTTCCTCTTCAAAGAAGAAGTACTCTCTTCTACAAGTACCTGCTCTTCCTGGGAGAGTTGTGTGACATTTTCCACAATTACTTCAAGGTTAACTATTTGAGCAGGTGTCTCAGTTGGGTGGAGTCGAGTATCTTCCAAGGTTTGCCCAGAAGATTTCTGTGTGCTCATTTCACTGGGGTCTTTGAAGAAGTCTGCCTTCGTACGAGAATCCAACTGACCGGATTCTGAGGAGTAAACTGCCTGAACAGTCATTTGATCTTGATCCAAAAGTGCTTCAGGCCTAAATGAGAAAGAAAGTCACATTTTCAGTTTACAGTTATCAGTATCTCTATTCATTTCAACATGTTAAATAAAATTTTGTTTGCCTGTTTCATCTATTCACAGAGTTAGGAGACCATTTCTACAGAAACATTAAAAATGTTATAAAATTGGAAGGCAGGGCTTCCAAAATATAGCACACTAATAAGCTATAAGCACTACCAGAAATAGGTGATGAAAGCATTGTGTACACTATTTTAGTCAACAAGTTTAATTTAATCTAATCATCCTTACCTTACCTGTAAAGTTCTGTCCCTGGTATAGGAAAAGGGGCATACTCCAGGAGACCCTAATCACCCCCACATTTGTATATCCAACCTGAGCAATAGAAGTGGCAGGTGGAATGCCCCTTTTCCTATATCAGGAACATAACTTCACAGGAAAGGAAACTTCTTTTTTCCCTGGTACAGGAAAAGGGCATTCTGTACTAGAATGGGATCTACCAGTATAGTTTTTATACTATTATAGGATGGGATTCTGAAGAATTCACTCTAATGCAACACCTTTTGCAGCACCCATCTTACTAAATAAGACTTCCGCTGATGCTTGAGCATCTATCCTAAAATGCTTAAAGAAAGTATGCCCTGAAGACCACTTTGTGTACTTACAAATATCTAGCACCAACGTGACATGATCATACACTGTCGACACTACCACTGATCTTACCGAATATGCCTGTAATCCCTGCAGAGATTCTCAAATTAATGAGTCATATGCCAGCATAATACACTCCCTTTAACCATTTTGCCAAAATGACCTTTGAAATCCTTTTACCTGCACTTTTGCCACTACATAAATAGTGTCTCTATTTTTTGCAAAGCCTTACTTCATTCTGTATAGAATTGCAAAGCTTGGTGCACATCTAGTTTGTGCCACTCTCTTTATGATGAATGGGATATCGACCGAAAGTTGGTAAATTAAGTTCTTGTTGCCCATGAAACAGAGTGTTTACTTTAGGAAGAAAGGCTGGATATGCTCTTAAAACTACTCTTATCTTTATGGAAAATGCATAATTACAGGTGAACCAACAAAGTCGCAAACTCCGATACTTGCCTCACTTGTCATAGCGACTACAAATACTGTTAAGTGACGTAATCTTCAATGTCTCAAAAATCTTTTAACATGAGGACGAATAGATGGCTGAACCTCTCCTGTCACTCACAGGTTTCCCTACAAGGCAAATCCTGCCAAAACCATCCTGCCAAATTTAAAATACCTGTGGTAGCGAAGGATCCATTACATCTATTGCTCTCTCTTGACACCAGCCATGGAAATTTCTCCAAGCTGCTCTGTATATCTTCCTTGTGGAAGGTCTATGTGCTGACAATAAAGTATAACACTTTCATTATAGCCTAAACTTTTGAAAGTCATCCTTTCAACTTCCATGCCATTAGATTGAACATCTGTGGCCAAGGATGATATAATGACCCTTGTGCCAGAAGATCTTTTGTGACTGGTATCAAGAATGGGTCCTGCACTGACATCCTCACCAAGTCTGGGTACCACAATCTCCTCGACCAGTTACTAGAATGACCTCTGCCTTCAATTATCTTATCCTTTTTATTACCAATGGGATTATCTGAAATGGTGGAAATGCGTACAGAAGGCCTTGAGGCCAGATGACCAGAAGCACATCCACCCTCCTCTGCTTTTGGATCCTCTAACCTTGATAGAAACCTTGTCACTTGCACACTGTTCCTGTTCACAAACAAATCTATCAGTGGCCTGCAGAATGTACTTACTATTTTTGCGAAAGCTGCCCTGCTTAGCTGCCATTCCACATCCTGCTTCTGCTAAGCCAGCATTATTCAAACTGTGTGTCAGGACCCACTTGGTGGGTCGTGACATGATGTCAGGTAGGTCACAGAAAGTTGGGAGCAGCCATCTTGGAATGTGCAGGCCTTACTCTCATTATATTCCTTTTGTAAGTGTTAACAGATTGAATTTTCAAGAGAGGGTTTTTTAAAAATTTTTGTTTTTAGTTCAGTGCTTTACATCATATTTGTCCTAATCTTGCTTTATGTCAGGTTGTACAATGGCCGCAGTCCAAGAATGTCAATTTGCATTTTAGGGGTGTCATTTTACGATGTTACAATGACAGGACTTCCTGCTTGATGATGTCACTTCCTGCCACAACATCACTTGCAGGTTAATGCCATCACTTCTGGTGGGTCCCGACATAAGTGCCATTCCAAAAGGTGGGTCCCAGTCTAAAAAGTTTGAATACCACTGTGCTAAGCCAATCCACTTGTGCTTTCCTGAAAGGTGCTCTGCTTTTATGGACCTTAGATTCCTTAAGAGAGATTCCAAGGAGAGTAGCTGACTGTTGACCTATGGCCTTGGAAGTCACACTGTTTGTCCTTATCAACACAGGTTTGTATAACAGCCTGTGAAAAACTTCTAGAGCTAACCTGATTGCTCTTAACTCCAAAAAATTTATACTTTTTTTTGCTTCCTGTTGAGTCCACACACCTTGAGCTACTGCTTCTAAAATATGTGCTCTTCAGTATGAGACTTGAATCTGTGGTGACTGCTTCTCTTACAAGAGCCTGCCAACTCACTCCTGTCCCTAGCCTCAGCCACCAATCTCTCTCCTTCTGTATTTCTAGAGTAATTCTATTACTCTAGAAATCCTTCTCTCAACTAATTTCACAAACGGATGTAACATTGCTTGAAAACATCTCATGTGGAATCTGGCCCAGGGAATTACATCCTGACATGACACCATCATGCCTATCACTTGAGCCAACTTAATCACCTCCACTTTCCTCCTTCCTCACAATTCACAATTTCCTCCTATGAATCAGAGCGTCTCTGTGAGTCATAGTTTTAGCTGCCTTTGTTCTGATAGATACAAAAGTTCTTCAGGTTTGTCTATTATGACTCCCAAGTGCTCTATCCTCTGAGTTGGTATTAAAGAGCTCTTTTTGTGATTAACAAAACCGTGCTCCTCCAAACCACTATTCTCTGTGTATCCATGGAGGCCTGATCTTTTGAAGAAGCTCTTAATAACAAACAGTCCAAATGAAGGTACACGCGAAGACCCTCCTGCTTCATCAGGGCGACCAACGCTACCAGCACTTTTGTAAAAATTCTTGGTGCTGTTACCAACCCAAACAAGACTGCTTTGTAGTGTACATGACAAGAACCGTAACAATCTTAGAAATCTGACTGCTCCTAATGGGAATATGCAAATAAGTTTATGTCAAACCTTCATAAAATGTGCACATTCCAGAATATCCAGAATGGCTTTTGCTGTTTCCAGTTTGAACATTTTTCTATAAACAAGGTCAACCATTTTAAATTTAACACAATTTTTTTTTTGTGAAAACTGGAAGCGCGCATTTGAGGGCAAAATGGGGCTTTTCTTTGCCTCCCCAACACTGCTGAAGGCCCCCCTAACCACCAGGTATGTTAAAATGTCACTGGATACCCACAGCGCTGCAATAGCTGCAGTGCCATCAGGACACCCTCCCCAGCCCCAGTCCCCACATCTGTTGGTCTGTTGGCGAAAGGACTACTGGCAAAAAGGATGCTGACACTTTCTTTTCCCTTCATCCTTCCTTATCGATGGCATTGTTACTTCTTCCTATCCTTGTTCTCAATGGGATCTAAAACGTCCCCAAACAGCTTCCCTCTCACAAAGGGAGTAGCCACCAAGCGTGCCTGGGACACTGCATCAAACTGTCCTACTAGCCATTACATTATGCATCATGTCTCTGGATGCAAATGGTCAAGAATCTAAGGATTCATGAAGCAAGAACGCAGCTAACAAAATTTTCTTCAATTTCTTCTTTATAGACTTAGGGAACTCAGTGGAACCTAACTTTTCTGCCCACAAACCTGCAGCTCTAGCCATAACAGAATTGACTGCTGCCACCCTTTGAACTTTGATGCTTGCATTTTGCATTAATGCTGTCTCAATCCTTCTGTCACAATGGTCTTTTGGGCCTACCTCCCTTTCTGATGTCACCACAGATTCAAGTCTCATATTGAGGAGCACATATTTTAGAGGCAGTAGCTCAAGGTGTGTGGACTCAACAGGAAGCAAACAATTGTATTGGAGCACAATGCTGCTACTGGAGCATCCACTCCAGGTAATTTAAGTATATCTAATACCTCCTGTGTCAGAGTATAAAACCTATCCACCACTGTCAGAGTTCTTAAATGCAGTCTTCCACTCAGACAACAATCTTGTCTTAAACAGGTACCTACTGAAAATGGTACATCCATAGGTTTTGATTGCTCCTCAGGAAACAAGAGCTTAAGAGGACAAGTCTTTCCTTCTTTACTCCCTTGACAGATGCCTTTTCTACTAAATTAAGATCCTTTACCACTTTGGCCAATACCATTGCAAATAACTCTGAAGGAAACAATCTAGATTACTATCCTCTGGCAACTGCTTCTTGTGTGAGCATTCCCCTTTCTCCTTATCTAAATCATCAAAGGATGAGGAAAAAGCAAGCACCTCCTTTACAACCTCTTAAACCTTTACACCTCCTAAACCTCTCTTGCAATCTGTTCAGGCGCAGGCTTAGGTAGTTGCTTCTTTCTCTTTTTCCTTTTGACTCCAGCAATTTCACCCTCTTCAGCCAAAGAATGACCCGAAGAGCAAAAAAACCATTAAAAGAAGAATCAGAAGAGGAAGAAGATCTGTGATCAGGAGTACCCTGCTGCTTTTTAACTACTGTACAGCCATAGCCTCTTTCTTTACTATGAGTTGCTGTGCTCACTTGAATGTGACCAGCCAAGATAATTTTCTCCATTACTACCTTAATCATAACTTTAATCTGCCTTTAAAAAACAAAACAGGATAAACTCCATCAATTCTAATATTCCAGCAGATATCTATGACTCTTCTCTGTCAGATGACATCACTTCGCAAGACCAATTTAGTATATCTTTATATTTTCACTATAGAACAATGGGTCTCAAATTTTTAGCACCTGGACCCACTTTTTAGAATGACAATCTGTCTAGGACCACCAAAAGTGATGATCTGGTCAGAAGTGCAGTCAACGTGATGGCAGAACCTGCTGCTTTCCTGAGAACGCAGCAATAAGCTGGGTTATTTCTCAGCCATTTTCCAATAGTAAAGTGAATCAGCAAGAAAGAAGCCTATTTATAACCTTGACACAGGCAAAACAACCAGACAGCTCTTCCCTGTTCCAGTATCCCCTCTTCCCATATTTTCAATATGGCTGCTCTAGGTGCTTTGTGATCCTCTGGTGGGTCCCAACCCACAGTTTGGAAACAACTGCTATTGATTATTGTCAGCCGCTTAGAGTCAATGACCACTTTACAGCAAATTAACAATAAAGGTAAAAGTTTCCCTGCGACCGAATGGTCTAGTCATGTCCAACTCTAGGGGGCAATGCTCATCTCCGTTTCTAAGCTGAAGAGCCAGCATTTGTCCGAGGACAGTTTCTGTGGTCATGTGGCCAGCATGACTATATGCCAAGGCGCACAGAACACTGTTTACCTTCCCACTGAAGTGGTACCTATTTATCTACTTGCATTTTTAAATGCTTTCGAACTGCTAGGTTGGCAGGAGCTGGGACAAAGGAGTGGAGCTCACTCCATCGTGTGGTCTTGAACTGCCAACCTTCCGGTCAGCAAGCTCAACAGCTCAGTGGTTTAACCCGCAGCGCCACCAATAGCCTATAAGCCTATCAGCTCACAGAATCGCTCCCTCAGGCATCTATTTGCTCCAGTAACGTAGAATCCACTTGCCTAATGAGGAAAATTGGGTCTCACCTTATTTTTGAACATTCTGTGTTCATGTTAAATGTTTAAGAATATTTTATATTTTTAATAAATGAATGAAACAAATTATAAAATGAAAATTAAGAGCATTTGTTTTTACAATGGCGAATCAATTTAGCAGTTTATCTGATAGGTTTTCAAACAGAATTAAAATGCCGGCTAAAATAATCACTGATCCAACAATTTTAATGTGCAAAGGCTTCAAAAATTTATTTTTAACTCCAGTCCAATAGGAAAATACATTGCTTATCAAAAATTTAGAGCTAAAGTAGGCATTTCACAAAGATGCATAAGGAATTCGACCACTTAGTACAAGTGTGCCCCAGTATCCACTGATTCTGTATCCATGGTTTTAGTTATCCACGGATACCATGATACTGGGATGCCTATTAAAACGATAGGGGAACATTAAACAAATCTTTTTTTACCTTGTTCCAGCAAAAACACTGATGTTCCCTTATCTGTAAAAAGGCGTCCCCAGTATCCACGGTTTTAGGTATCCATCGGGGGTCAGGGGAGGTCTGGAATGGAACCCCAGCAGATACAGGGGCATGCCTGTAATAGGTTTAAAGCAACACCACACACACAAAACCTGAGCAGAACAGTGAAGGTTGCAGAAAGGGACTTTTATCCTTCCCAAATATTTTGAGCAAACAAGTTGGGAAAAGGTTAAAAGCTCTCTTTATTCAATTTACATTTCTTATAGCAGCTTTTCAGTTTTAAAAAGTTATGTTTGACAAGGTCCTGCATGGCTGACAAACGAAGTTAGAGAAGCTGTAAAGAGCAAGGAAGCTTCTTTCCGTAAATGGAAGTCTTGCCCCAGTGAGGAGAATAAAAATGAACATAAACTCTGGCAAAAGACAAGTAAGAAGGTAATATGGGAGGCCAAGAAAGCGTTTGAGGAACGCATGGCTAGCAACATAAAGGGGAATAATAAAAGCTTCTTCAAATACGTTAGAAGCAGGAAACCTGTCAGAGAGGCGGATGGTGAGGGAGGGAAAGAGGAGATAAAAGGGGACTTGGAGATCGCAGAGAAATTAAATAAATTCTTTGCGTCCGTCTTCTCAGCAGAAGAACTTGGGCAGATACCACAGCCCGAACAGCCCTTCCTAACTAAGGAATTAAATCAGATAATGGTTAATAAAGAAGATGTTTTAGATCAAATTGATAAACTACATATACGTAAGTCACCAGGCCCTGATGGTATACACCCAAGAGTTATTAAGGAACTAAAGAACCAAGTTGCTGACCTCTTAACTAGAGTATGCAACTTGTCCCTTCAAACGGCCACGGTGCCAGAGGATTGGAGGATAGCCAATGTCATGCCAATCTTTAAAAAAGGGAGAAGGGGGGACCCTGGAAACTACAGGCCTGTCAGCCTAACGTCTGTTCCGGGTAAGATGGTGGAAAGCCTCATCAAAGATAAAATCCTAAAACACGTAGAGGAACAAGTACTGCTAAAAGAAAGTCAGCATGGCTTCTGTAAGGGTAAGTCGTGCCTCACGAACCTTTTGGAATTATTTGAAAAGGTCAACAGGCACGTGGATGGGGGTGAACCTGTGGATATCATATACCTGGATTTTCAGAAGGCGTTTGACACAGTCCCCCATCAAAGGCTGCTGAAGAAACTTCACAGTCAGGGAATAAGAGGGCAGGTCCTCTTATGGATCCAGAATTGGTTGAGGGCCAGGAAACAGAGAGTAGGGGTCAATGGGCAATTTTCAGAATGGAGAGAGGTGAAAAGTGGAGTGCCCCAGGGATCTGTCTTGGGGCCCGTGCTTTTCAACTTATTCATAAATGACCTGGAGACAGGGATAAGCAGCAAGGTGGCCAAGTTTGCAGATGACACTAAACTTTTCCGGGTGGTGAAAACCAGAAAGGATTGTGAAGAGCTCCAGAAGGATCTCTCCAAGTTGAGGGAATGGGCAGCCAAATGGCAGATGCGTTTCAACACAGAGAAGTGTAAAGTGATGCACACTCGGGCAAAAAACCAAAACTTCACCTATAGGCTAATGGGTTCTGAGCTGTCTGTGACAGCTCAGGAGAGAGATCTTGGGGTGCTGGTGGACAATTCAATGAAGGTGTCGACCCAGTGTGCAGCAGCAATTAAGAAGGCCAATTCCATGCTTGGGGTAATTAAAAAACGGGTTGAGAATAAAACAGCCAATATTATCATGCCATTGTACAAATTGATGGTAAGACCGCACCTGGAATATTGTGTACAGTTCTGGTCGCCGTATCTCAAAAAGGACCTAGTGGAGCTGGAAAAGGTGCAGAAGAGAGCGACAAAATGATTACGGGGCTGGGGTACCTCCCTTATGAAGAAAGACTGCAGCGTTTAGGGCTCTTCAGTCTAGAAAAAAGGCGCCTAAGGGGGGACATGATTGAGACATACAAAATTATGCACGGAAGGGATAGAGTCGATAAAGGGATGTTCTTTTCCCTCTCTCAAAACACCAGAACCAGGGGGCATCCGCTAAAACTGAGGGTTGGGAGAGTTAAAACATATAAAAGGAAGTACTTTTTTACCCAGCGGGTAGTTAATCTGTGGAACTCTTTGCCACAGGAGGTGGTGATGGCATCTGGTCTGGATGCCTTTAAGAGGGGATTGGACGGATTTCTGGAGGAAAGGTCCATCATGGGCTATAGGCAATGATGGATTGTGCAACCTCCTTACAAAGGTGGAGGGGCTACTGGTACCGGGTGCAAGGGAGTGGCAACAGGATGCAAGCATCTTGTTGTCTCATGCCTCCCTGGGGAACCTGGTGGGCCGCTGTGAGATACAGGAAGCTGGACTAGATGGGCCTTTGGTCTGATCCAGCAGGGCTCTTCTTATGTTCTTATGTTGGGAGGCTGTTCATGCATTTCCTAGTTTGGTTCTTATGTTACAGGTTTGCAGGCCTAGCACTCAACTAGATTAGAAAAGCATTCCATCTCTAAGAAGGCCTCTTTTGAGGTACCCTGCAGTCAAACATATGTGATGCTGCTAACCATCTTAGTACCAGTAGTTTAACTATAGCAGATTGAGTTGCAACGTCATCTCCTTTAGAGTATGTATAAGCTGGTTGACCAACACAAACCTATCCAAAGGTATGTATTTATTCCTACAGTTATAAATAGCTGTTATAAAGAAGAGATAACTAACTATGACAATATGGGAAAAATAAATCAAATACTGTATGGCAAGATATTCCTGAAGCTTACCTTAGATCTTCAGTTTCTTCTAGGATTTTGGGAGGAGTACTAGCCTGCTGAGAATCTGTGTGAGGATAAGGATCTGACCCCCACATCATGCGCGGTTCTGACAATGATACAGTATGCTCCCTTGCTGATCGAGGTATGTGATCAAAAGACTCAGAACCAGTTCCTGCCCCTTCCATCTGGTCTCGTCTTAGAAGAGGCTTAGGAGGTATAATTCCTGTAATGAAGACATTTGGTTTGAGATGCTGAACGAAATGGGTAGATAAGGAGCTAGATTTGGTGTTAGACATTGACCAAAACTTTAGAAGTGTATTAGTAAGCCCCAGAGAGGGACAGAGTGTGGAGGGATACAAGTAGAGCCTTCTCATCCACTGATTTGACTCAGCACAGAGCCACACAGAAGAAAAGTGCTCTTTAAGTTAAACAAACACATGCTGTTAACTAGCAGTCAGCATTTAAAAAAGCTTCTCTTATCATGGCAATGCGGCAGCAGGAATTCTTCAGGGGCTTAGGGCAGATCAGTATCCATTAGCTCTAAGACCTTTGCCCTGGAACCCATGAAATGTGATTAATCACTTCCGTTTGCATTTTTTTTTTTTGGACCTCGCTCCAGGGCAAAGGTCTTAGAGTAAATGGATACTATTCTGCTCAAAGCCCCTGGAGAATGCCTGCTGCCACACTGCCACAGTAAGAAAAGCTTTTTTTAAAACGCTGACTGCTAATTAATGGCATGTGTTTTTTAAAAGAAGATTTCATTTAACATTTTTTTTGGCATCTGCGAGGGTTCCTAGGACGGAATCCTCGCGGATAAAAAGGATCCACCTACATACATTAATAACAGAGCTGAAATGAGATATCAGGCTAATATAGCTGCCTCAATGTTCTACATTTCCAGGGTTTTTCTTTTTCCCTAAAAAGAAGACAGCAGAATTTACTGTTGCAGTGACAAGGGTTACGTAAAAAATATTACTGGTGGACTGTGCTCAAATATCATACCATTTCTACAACAGGGATTTTCTAAAATGTGAATTTAGATAAAAATGTTAGTAAGAGCTGAGTATCAGGTCTGAGACTGAAAGACCTCCAAGTGCTTTCACTAGGGGTAGAAATCAACCATAAACGTCACCATGTGTAATCCTAACTGTGTAGGTGTACTTATATGTAGCCACTGAGCATGCTGGCAAGCCCAGTGGCACCACCGTCTCTATAGTAAGAATTCCAGGAAGCAGGAGGCAAAGCAAAACTCATTCAATGGTGTGACTGAAGGCTCAAGAAAACAATCTCTCCACAAAGAAACAACTGCCATATTTAAAACTAGTTAGAAGATTTAATACATAATCTTTCTACCAAATGGCATTAACAAAGTTCCATAAAATCATCCATCATGAGAGAATAGTAAACAAAAGCTTGTCATTATACAAGCAATAATTAAACTACCATATTTCCCCAAGTATAAGACGCACCCTTTTTCAAAAAATTGGGGTCTAAAAACTGGGTGCGTCTTATACAAGGGGTGTGCATCAGGGTGCTGAGCCTAACCGTGCATGTAGAGCTAAAATGAGGGCCGCCCCCCAGTGTTCAATACCTCTCTCTCCTGTTCAATCGCGGGACTGTGGCCGGTCTTCTTACCTTACAGGCTCTCTTCTCTGATTGCGGGACTGCAGCTTGACTAGGAAGTACCGCGGTGACCGAGAATGGGATTTCATTTCCAAGTCTCGGCCACCGCGGTACTTCCTAGTCAAGCCGCAGTCCCGTGATCGGAGAAGAGAGCATGTAAGGCAAGAAGACTGTAGGGGGGTGGAGGCATATGATGGGACTACTGAGGGGGTGGAAGCATATGATGGGAGTACTGAGGGGGGCTGGAGGCAAATAATGGGAGTACTGAGGGGGGCTGGAGGCACATGGTGGGAGAACCAGGGGGGGCAGTGATGAGTAGTTTTATGAATGAAACTTGAATTTAGTAACTTTATGCGTGGTGGTACTTTTTTTTTCAAATTTCTGGCCCCAAAATTAAGGTGCATCTTATACATGGGTACGTCTTATACATGGGGAAATGCGGGTAATTCAGCAGGAGTCAGCCATACTACAGGGATGCAGCAGCACTGTGAACTGACATTGACAGTGAAATAAAACCACCAAAATGCCTAAAAAAAGCAATAAAATTGTCTGATAATCTTCCTAGAGAGAATTTTCAGTCAAGGCACAACCACCAGAAAAGACATCTCTAGAAGCCATTTGCCCAACTTCCACAAGGGAGGATCCTTAAAAGGCAGACTCCAATTACTACATTAACTGCTGGCCAAATTCATGAAGGAGCAGGCAAGTTCCATGAACAAAGACTATTCGGGGTTTTAAAGGTCAAAAGCAGCACTTTGATTTCTAAAAATACACACTGAATAAATAAATGAACTAATATAGGTGAAATAGGTCTACTTGCATACCAGGTTTTTAAGCAGGGCCACATGATTCCTGGTCATGATTCCAGTTCCTACTTTAACGGATACTGATAATACATTGAGATGTACCTGGATGGATGGGTGGTATATCCATAGCAGGCCTTCCTGACATCATTCGTGGGTCTACATAAGACTGCATCATGAGCCACCGTGGATCAAAGCCCATAGAAGCCAAATGTGGTGGGTGTGGTTGCATTGGCTGATACAGTGGTCGATGTGGCGGTGGGGGGACAGAACTACTAGAAGGCTGTGATGGTGTTGACTGTGGTATGATCCCCTGCTGCTGCTGCTGCCACTGCTGCTGTTTCATCTGCTCCTACAAAAAATAATACAACTTGATAAATTGTGAAAAATCACCATAAAAAATAATCTAGGCAAGAATGATTTCTAGAACAGGTTTCAAAGCCTCTTCAGTAATGCTCATGTTTCTTATGTTTACTTAACGGAAGATACTCCCCAAAATTCATTGCACACATAATGCTCCCAAAACCTGAACATCAAACTCTGATTATAATGGGAATCCTACTTAATATTAACCTTGGTGAAGGGAATGCAGATCTATACCTTAACCACAGTTAAGGATGTTAGAGGAAAAGCAGGTGGTGGTGGGAATTAGAAATCTATTTTAGCATTAAGATACAAAGGAAAGATATTGGGCTAGATCCTAGTTTGCACAAACTTCTCCCCCCCCCTCACCCCCCCCCAAAACAGCTCTTGGGGATTGGCCAACTCACAGGAACAGGCTGGAATAGCGCATGGGGAGCATTTAATGTTAGTAATATATTATGATATGGTATCAAGAGTGCTTGCTTTTTAAAAATGCCCCCTTCCTCCTACAGTTCCCTACACCCCACCCTAACCTGTTCCTGAAAGTCTACCTAGTGCCTGCTGTGGAGGAGGAGGGAGGTCAGGTAAACACTTGCTTGTGCAAACTTTCTTTCCCCTACAGGAGTTAATAACATTACTATACAAACCACTGACACTGGATTCAGATGATATGCATGACAACAAAGTGAGTAACTGGTCTGAAACAGAAAAAAAATGAACTACTAAGCCTAAAACTTTGTATTGGAAATCTTAAGTATATACAGGTAAGCCCTGGTATCCACTGGAGATTGGTTTCTGGAGGTCCCCGTGGAGACCTGAAACTGTGGATAAGAGTTAAGTAGGTTAAGTATTGCATTCTCCCTGGCCCCCTCCTCCGAGCAAGATTTTTTAGTGACCCAAAGAAAGAAGGTAAGCCATGGGTAATTGAATCCATGGGTAATTGAAACTGAGACTACAGAATCCGTGGATATGGGGGTCCACCTGTACTGTACTTCAGAAGGCAGCTTTTTACCTGTTGCCTCTGAAATCTTGGAGGTAATGACTTTTGGAACTGTTTTGAATACCCAGAAGAAACAGCAGGACGAGGCTGACAACCTGAATCAGGCTCACTTTCATGAGAACTCTCTTTTTCGTTATGCTTGCTTTCTTGTGTGGTGGAAACAGCCTGACATTCTGCCCAAGAGAAATGGAAAATTGTGTGAGAAGTTTAATTTTAAACAGCATAATCTGAAAGTGAAGCTTCTCCATAAACCAGTAATCCATGTCCAGAACTACAACATACATAAGCAGAGTAAAACTGTTTTTATACACCTTTTTTTGGGGGGGGGGGGAGTAGTAGCTTCCACTGTAAATAGAGCAATTATGTCCATTCTTACAAAAATGTTAGGAATCTAACATGTTCAAATAATTCTGTGGCAGAACTTAGGAAGTTCTAAGCAGTGATGATCTAAGGGGGATCTCATGGTACCTTCCTGATGTAACTCTGTATGGGATAACATTAAATCTGGCTTGGGTAATAATGGAATGTTCCTTTGGATTAGTATAGTAGAAACAAACAAATAGGGTGCCATTTCGCTATAGTGAAGCTGATTATGAAAACTTGAAGGAGAGCATATCCTAGAGGCCGAAGTGGTGTAAAGTTTGGAATTCAAGGTTCAGAAGTCTCTGCTTGAGCTTCCTAAAAAGTTCTATCTCTGAGGACATGGCCAATAAGTAGGATTGTTTATTTTTGTTTAAAATGCAAAACAAAACAAAAACAAAAACCAACACACTGCATTTTGGTGCTTCAGATATTTTCCAAAAATTAAAATAGATTACTTTTCCAATTAGAAATACTGACTGTATCTGCTCACACTATAACACCTATATTTCCTACTTAGTACACTTTAAAATCATTTAAAATTACTGAAAATGAGAACATGGACTCACATGTCACTGCTTTCTGCCTTTTCCCCAGGCTAGGTTTAACCACTTTGGATAGGTTAAGTTGTAAAAAGCTATTTGGACTTGAGAACATGCAATCAGTATTTGAACATTAGCAGCCATGCTCTAGTTTCTAGCAATGACTGCCCTTTGCTATAGGCAGACTGCTGCGTGAGGGACACACCTAGGCAAGGCCATTATTGTCCTAAGGAACCCAGTTTAAAGGCTTTCCACCAGATTAATTGAACCTATCCATACCGGAATTCCATATAAAAACTGTGATATTACCTTAGGTTAAGCACAGCTGAGTGGTGCAATTTGCTAAATTGGCTGCTAATTTCTGATGGACATTCCAGAGACTATATTTGAAGTTCACTCCAAGATAATAAAAAGTTTTTAACCTAGACAATTTTTCCTCCCTTTATAGTCCAAGTCCGTGGCCCACCACATTTTGGAGAACATCAGGATCTTAAACTTACTTAGGAAAGAATATATGTAAAGTTGTGGACTCACAACGTATTAGCGGCTTTAAAAAAGCATACAGACCTCTTTCTTCCTTGCTATTTTCATTTTCTTGCAGCATCTCTATTATCACCGGAGAAGTGACGGGTTCTTGAGGCTCAGCCACCTCAGGTTCAGATTTCAATTCTGCTACTGTCACCTCCTTTTCTTGCTCCTGCTCTTTTTCGCTTCCTTGGCTCTCTTTTGCTTCTCTTTCCTGTTCCACTTCTTTCTCTTTCTCGTTTGCCTTTTCCCTCTCCTTTTCGATTTCCCTGTCCTTCACTCTCTCTTTTTCTTTCAGTGGATCTTCCCGGGATGGTTTTGGTACGCAGCCAAATTTCTCATTTAACCGTTTGAGCTTCTCAGCACATGCTGCTTTTCTTTGCTCTTCCATTCGCCGCTCCTCTTCCTCTCGTCTCTTACGGGCTCGCTCTACTGCTGCAGATATTTCGGCTTGCTGTCTTCGCCTCTGCTTCCAAATCTCATCTTCATCAGGTACTAGCCTAGGAGGAAAGGGTCCTTGTCTTCCTGGTCCTGCCAGGCGATCTGAGACTGGATGCTACAGTGTTTTTAAAAAAGAAAAAAGAGGGGAAGTAGCACTTAGCGCTTCTTCAACCAAGGAGAAAAGGACTTTATCGTTACACTTAAGGAGTACTGTAAGATGCTCAACTGCCCTAAATGGGATTTTCAATTACTTTGCACACACTGTAGATGGGAAAAAGTAAAAAGAACATTAAAAAGTATTTGCCCACTAAAGGTGTATAAAAAATTTCAATTACATGCCAAAGTTAACTTCTAATTCCTTTTGCATACTTTTATCAGATTAAACATTTTTAAGAAATCATGAGGTTGGGGTTTGAAGGAGAGCTCAGCATCTGTGGCAAAAAACTGTGGCAGAGAATCCAAGAGCTGTGCATAGTGTTCCATCAGAGGTTCTAACAGTGCATTCCCAGTACACCAGGAAACACCCAGTGCAGCATTTAGGTAGCATGTGGAACTGCATGTGGGAAAGAAAAATCAACCACAATGAAGCCTACAATCATGAAAATAGTTTCTACACTCTCACTCTCTGTATTCTGACCTACAAATTCAATCAAGGGAAATGGAAAACAATGAAAAATTAAGCTACTGTTCTATATATCGCACTTCCTCTGAAGGAGCAGGTTCGCAGCTTGGGGGTTCTCCTGGATTCACAGCTACACCTGGACTCCCAGGTGGCGGCTGTGGCCAGGGGAGCCTTTGCTCAGCTTCGGCTGATCCGCCAGCTGCGGCCGTACCTGAGCTGTGCGGACCTGGCCACTGTGACCCATGCCCTAGTGACATCTAGATTAGATTATTGCAATGCGCTCTACGTGGGGCTGCCTTTGAAGACGGTCCGGAAATTACAACTAGTACAGAACGCGGCGGCTCGGGTGGTTGCTGGAGCACGTCGGTTTGACTCTGTCGAGCCGCTGCTTCGGCGACTACACTGGCTGCCGGTTCTGTTCCGGGCCCAATTCAAAGTGCTAGTTTTGACTTTTAAAGCCCTTTATGGCTCGGGTCCGGGATATTTGAGGGACCGCCTTCTTCCATATAATCCAACCCGTACTCTTAGATCATCTGGGGGGGCCCTCCTGACTGTGCCGCCACCAGGAGAAGTGAGAGG
Organism: Lerista edwardsae; assembly: GCA_029204185.1. Taxonomy (NCBI): domain Eukaryota; kingdom Metazoa; phylum Chordata; class Lepidosauria; order Squamata; family Scincidae; genus Lerista; species Lerista edwardsae. The sequence goes on from JAJKFI010000141.1 coordinate 184,819, forward strand.
GGTGGCGGCCAGGAAGAGGGCCTTTTCGGTGGTGGCCCCCCAACTCTGGAACACCCTCCCCTTAGAATTGAGAACTGCTCCCTCTTTGTTTATATTTCGGCGGGGGCTGAAGACCTTTTTATTCCAAAAAGCTTTTAATTGTTGACAGGCTGGCTGGTTATTATAACCCACGGGGCTTGTTGTTTTTATATTGTTTTTAAATTTGTTTTTAATTGTGTTCTTAATTTTTGATTGTATTGTTTAATTCTGTTTTAATTGTTTTTAATTGTGAATTGTTATATTGTTTTTATATCTATATTGTAATGCCGCCTTGGGTGCCTTCGGGCACAATAAGGCGGGGTACAAATCTAATAATAAATAAATAAATAAATAAATAAATATATTACATACAATATAACATTGACACTTCATCTATATCATAATATTCCTACTGAGTACAATCTGTATTCAACAGTAAGACAGACAAAGACAACACATTCAAGAGTTGGACCAAAAGGTCCACTGGGCAGTTGTTTTGCTCATACCTGAAGAACAGATTTTGAATGGACCCCAGAACTGCCCCTCTCAAGCACTGAAGTCTGTACTGGTGACAGACCCCGCTCCTGTTAGATCAAGAAAATCTTATTATAAATATTCATAGAAACCAAAACATCCAACTGTTGAATTAACCATTTTAAACTTAGTGAAATAAATTTTACATAAGGGCAAAAGTACATTACAAGAAAGTAAACTTGGTCTTAACGTATTCTAAGCTCTAAAAATGCAAAAACAATCTATTATTTGGCTCATGTCGTATGTCTTTAATCTTAGCCAGTTTTTGGTTTTCAAACTGGGGTGATACCCCAGCCTGATCATGTTGCTTCTGAGCATTGGGGCTGAGGGGGACTTACCAGTGCCTGCCCCAGCATCCAGGAGGGTTGGGGAGCCCTGCCAACCCCTCTGAAGGGCTCCCTGTGTGTTAGAAATGTAAAGGAAGATCATGACCCACTTCCTGACTGTAATCGCGAAACCAGACATGGGTAACTATTTTTTTTAACTTTTCTAACACACAGGGAGCCCTGCAGAGGGGTTGGCAGGGCTCCCCAACCCTCCTGGATGCTGGGACAGGCACTGGTAAGTCCCTCCCCTGCCCCAATATGTGTTCAGAAAAGACGCAATTATGTTGCTGAGATTTCCCTGCCAGTGCTTACAGTGGTTCCCAAACTCCTGGCTTAAGGTGTAAAAGAAAAACTCTACCAGCAGTTTTAAACAATAAGAAAAAAGAATAATATAGAGGAAATATGGAAGTTAAAGATCTTAAACATGAAAAGACAGTAAATAAGGGTTCTTCTGAAACTGATGTTAGGATGAATACATCCTTAGCCTTGAAGCAGATTTATGTACACTGCAACCAGAGCACATCCACACTTAGCATTTTAACAGCTGGCTGAGGGCCAGAACGTGCTGGTCTTGTAACAGTAGAAATGGTGGACGGGAGAGTCAATCGCTGCTTGACAGGTGAGCTATACTCATATCATGTAAAACTCTCCTAGTGGTAATAGTAAGAGACATTAAAAATTTTCATTAAGAAGCAGAGCCACTTAGGTATTTGATTTTGTCTGTAAACCACTTTGAACTTTTTTTTTTGAATAGCAGTATGTAAATATTAATACCACCATCAGAGTGAATACTAGGATTCTTGTTAAGTTGTGTGAGTGCAATCCATTTGCCACTGGGTGTTTTTTTTTTTGGTTGGTTACTGATTTGTAGGGTGACCTGGGCTTTTTTCAACGCCCCCCTCCACTTTTCAAAAAACAAAGGCAAAAAAACTGTCAGCCTGCTCTGAGCAGCATGCAATCAAGTCAAGGGTACCATCACCCAGAAGTAATTGGTAACTGCTGTATGGGGGAGCATGTACATTTTTTTTTGTACCCCTGGGTGTCAGATGCCTTAGTTATGCTACCGGCTGGAGATACACCTCGTTTTAACTTTGATAGAAGCAATGAGCAAGATATTTAGAGTGGAAATATTTATCCAAGCTAAATATAGAAATAGTTAAAGGTATAGTCAAGCTATGAAAGAGAATAGGTGCAAGGTGGTTCAGAAACTGATTAAGGAGACAGCTAGATTTGGGAAACCAAGCAGTGGCGGGAAAATCAAATTGGGAGGATTGTAAAGGTAGATCTGGACAAATGTTTGCACTATAGTGTAAACCAACAGGGTTTTATCTTGTTTGCAAATTTGTTCTGCAAAACTTCCCAAGTCATTTCAAGAGAACACCACCCAATGATAAATCCCAAGGAAGTGTGCAGACAATGTACTTGACAATTCATTCATTCATTCAAATAGTATCTATATACCGCTTTTCAACACGAAGTTCACAAGGCGGTTTACAGGCAAATAGTAATAATAACGTTATTTATTAACTTTATTAATAATAATAGAGCCATTTGGCTCTATTATCAAATAATAAAGCCATTTGGCTTCCTGTCCCAAAGGGCTCACAATCAAAATATGCAAAACACCACCGGCAACAGCCACTAGAAAAGACACTGCGCAGGGGTGAAGAGGGACAATTACTCTCCCCCTGCTAAATATAAGAGGAACACCATGTGAAAAGTGCTTCTTGCCCAGTTAGCAGAGGTATAATAATAATAAAAACATACTTGGTCAAACTGACTGCTTTTGCTATAGGGTCCTCTGGAGCTGACTGATTGTAGAGGAGTTGAAGGCGATACATATTCTTCTGCATCTTTCTTCTCCGAAGTGCTTGTAGATTCATTACTGGAGAAAAAGGTCATTCATTTAAAAAAATCATTGTGTGCTAGCTTGATTAGTCAAATCCATTTTTTAATGCTTGTGTTAAGTGCCTAATGATGGTTGGCTGGCTAGATCTGCTTTGTAGTCTAACAGCTCTAGTTAAACCTGAAACTACAAATAACCATGAAATGCAGAACTGAAGGAAGAAGGAAAATAACAACATGTTACAGCTCTCTAAATACTATGGTTGAGGGTAATAATGCACGAACCACTATGCTATGATGGAGAGCTTTATAGCAAAGCAGATTTGGACCTGAGGTTTCCCACCTCCAGGTGCAACATTTTATCCAGTACATTTGCTTGGCTTTCTGGATATTAATTTGTTGCTATATCTCAAACATTGATATAGAACTTGCTCACTGTTAATGTTTCCAAAACATATTAATTTTATAAGTGTACTTATTTCAATATGTCACCTGCTATCCTTTTCTTTCTGATTACTTCCTTGGTCATCGTCATCACTGAAGTTCAATTGTTCAGTATAATCCACTTCACTTTGGGCTCCTGGAGTAAGAAAGAAGGAGAAGTTAGCAACGTGAACACTTTCTACACAATGAGAAAGATTTTGAGAGATCACTATTCTTACCAGCCCAGCCCTCATCAGCCTCAGCATCCAAATTATCAAATTTATCCAGTTCTTTAAGTTCACTAGCACTTAGGATGGATGGACGTTCTACAGTTTCTGAACTCCATGAGGAGGGTCCTCTTCCCCTTAGTGCTCTAGAATAAAGGAATACAATGAATCAATTTATTAAACACACCAATATTTATACAGTCCAGCCTCATTATTTGTGGGGGTCCATTCCCGTGGATTCTGAAACTCACAGATAATCAAATCCGCAGGTCATGGTACATCAGACCCTCCCAACACGACTGGAGGGTTTTATGAGAGCCAAAAGTGATAACCAGTGGGTGACGAGTCAATCTTTAGTGGGTTGTGAAAAGTTATGAAACTGTGTTTTTTGGTAAGTGCCCTTGCCCATATTGCAGAAGAAAATCATTAGCTGGTATGAGATAATCTTTATACTGTCAAATTAAAATGTCATATTTTCTGGGGTTTTTTATTGCTGTACTGTAGATAATGTGCAAAACCCCAATTATTACTTTTTATTATTATAGAAACTATTTCTTTCTAGATCTCTTTTTTGTCTAGTGGGTTGCAATAGATTGTCATTTTTAAAAAATGGATCCTGGTGCTAAAACATTTGTAGGTTAAACTTTGGTTTAAAGTTTGGCTGGCACAACGGCTACTGAAAAGTATGTTTGGACCACTCTCAGAGTCAGGGGGATGGCGCAAGTCTGTATGCTGGCCTCTGATTCCAAGAGTGGTCCAAACATACTTTATGGTGGCCCTGATGCCAACCAAACTTTGCTGGCCTAATCGTGCCAGTCTTAACACCAGGTTAGGATTGCTATCACAGGGACTCAAGCCTTTGTGGTTATAATGATGATCGGGCAGCAGTGGTCGCCCCCCCCCCAGTAGTTTGGTGCCAGCCAAACTTTGCTGGCCTAACTGTGCCGGCCTAACTCCAGGTTAGGACTGCGCCCTCTGTAAAGTAACTTTTTTGGGAGTGGGCCCCCTGATGCTAAAGTGTTTGGAAACCAGTGCCCTAGGGGATGATGCCAATCTGGTTCTAGCACCACATAAGCTGATGGTTATGCAATGCAATTATTATGCAATGTAAGCTAAGACATGGGGATTCTTACCTACTGGCCTCAGATGAAGAAGAGAACCTGCTAGGAGCTGCCATTGGAGGATATGCCAATTTAGGGTACTGATTGAACATCTAGGAAAAGAAATGAGATAAGAACTGAAAATTAATGAACGAAGAATGTTCTGCTCACAAGTATTATAAAAGCATTTCAGTCTGCCCCCTGAATCAGAGATAGGAGGGGCTGGGCCATCCAAGGCACACTTCCCTGGGTGGGAACCCCTTTCTAGCACAGTTGGTGTGGAGAGGAGCCTTGCAGGGACCAGGATAGACCACCTCTCCCTCCAATTGCTGCCAGGAAGCGGAGGAAAGCATCAGCCAGGCAGGCAAGCTGGGCAGCAGTGACCACTCAATCTGTGAAGGCAGCAGAGGGGAGCGCTCCTGACTGCCACATTCCTTGGCTTGGTTTCTGAGGGGCAGCTGCTTCCATCAGGCAGTTGTGGTGCGAAAACATATTTAGTGCTTCCCAGTCAGAATAAGCAGAGGGCAGAGCACCCCTCAGAATCCCCTGCACCCCCTTTTTGGGGGAGTTAAAGTGTAGCCGAGGAAGCAGCACACAGGGGACTTGGGCTCCTCGTAGCATTGTGTTCTTGACAAAAACATGCTCGTCAGCAAGAACATGAGGGGATGAAGCCAAAGACTCTGCAACCACAAGAAGGGTAGAATGGTTCCCAAGCAGTCTCCTGCTGATGCATCCTGCTTGCTAGGAGTGCATGTGAGTGCACATGCGTGAAGGGGAAAGAGAGAGGTGGAGGGAGGCACAACTGCTCAGTCCTACCATCCCTCTGGCACTTTCTTCTGCCCAAGCAGGTGAGGAATGCTGCATGGTATGCTAGCCCTCTGTGTGTAAAGACTCAATATGCTGGGAGGGGGGGAGAAAAAACTGTTGGTGAAACTCTGTCCCTTCACTTGAGCAAGGCAATGAGGCAGATTTGTTTGGTAGGGGGTGAGTAAGAGGGGGCAGCTTATAAGAGGGAGCAAGCTTGGGGGAGACCAATGTCTAAGCTTGGGGGAGACCAGGAGCAGGAGCCATGCAGGAGCCAGAGGTAGTAATGAGTGCATGTGTCAGCAACTGAGGATGGCATACACAAGTGTCCATTGGTCAGTGGCTCTTAAGCTCCTTCGCATTGTCCAAATGGCTACGTCCAAATCACACACAGCACTTACAACACAATCCTATGCATGAATATTCAGAAGTTCTGCTGAGTTCAGTGGGATTTACTCCTTTAAAAATGTGTACAGGAGTAAAAGCTTACAGTATAGTCTCTTAACTTAGGCAAGTTGGAGCTCCAAGATGGCTACCAGATAGCAGCCTCCAGGTTACAGCGCTCTAAGCTTTTCTTTTTAAGTATTTTAACTTTAATTTCTTCTATCTTGCTACAATTTTTTTTGGATTGTTTGACAAGGAACCTTGGCTGATCGTAGGACTTTGTTTTCCTGTTTATGTGCTTAAAGCTGCAGATTGCTTTGGATTAATTGACCAGCTAGTGACAATCAAAAAAAAGCAGCAGCAGATAACTCTTTCAGATTGTATGTCTCTTATCAAGGTTGCAAAGCATCTGGGCCTGGACCATTTGGAGGGAGCCTGAATCTGAGACTGTGACCTTTCTGGAGCTAGTAATAAAGAGCAGCAGATTTAGCCACGGAGGACAGGGGTATAGTTTATTTTATTTTAATACTTTGAACACACAATTGGAACTTTTTTTTTTACATGTGCCAATTAAGGTTTTGATACTGATACCACTAGATGATAGTAATAATTACTACTGCTGATAATGATAACACCTGGCTGACAATTTATTGGATCCAAGGACAGCTGAAATTGACAGCCAGAACACAAGTGTGGCTGATAAACTCAGTAACAAGCAGGCCTCTAATGCGATCCTCCACATCCAGAGACCTTGGGAATCCACAGTCCAAAGCAAGATGATTAACCTGGAGAAACTGACAATGTGCCTAGAAAAATATCTTGCTTCCCTCATGGGCTCTTCTTCAGCCCATGTGACTCAGAAGGAGACCCTGGCAGAGACTATTAAAACATCATTGCCTAAGATCTCTCCACAGTTTGGAGTGCCCAGGAGAAAAAGCAAGAGGATCTTTCTATGACCATGAGTATCCAGGGGAGAGAGCAAGCGACAGTTAGTGAGCCTCAACAGGTGCTGCAGGAATGCAGAGACGAAACACCAAGAAACCAGTATGAAAGTGAGATGGGTATGCCAGCTAAAAATCTTTTACTACACATGGAGATAGAAGGTGATGAGAAAGGAGATGGGGCAATTTCAGCTTTAAAGAGCTTTCCTGAGATAAACAAATGATAATTTCCAGTTCAGACAAGGTCAGAACTGAACTAATAAAGATCAGTGAAGTCTCACCTCAAGAGAAGGAATTAGCAACAGATGTTATCCGCCAGCCATCAACCGATGCACTACCTGAGGCCTGCACTCGCCTGACCTGCTCACCTTCCCTTACCTCTGTCCCTAAGCTGGTCGCCACACAAGCAATCATACATCACTGGTCTTCCAACAACAGCGAGACTGGATTACAGATTCGAGACTTGGGAGAGATGAACAGATGTTCTCTCCTTTTTCCATTCTTAAAGGACTGCAAGAGCGAAGCGTGTATTCACTAGCGAGGTGCAATGTCCTTCTATCTGCCCTACTGTATTTAAAGGGGTGCCGTATGTCAAAAGGTGCTATCATTGATGTGGATGGGCTATAGAAACACTTTCAGATTTTTCACTTCTCAAAAGAGCTGCATTTGAAGTTTCTAGGCGCGAATTTGGCCTTCTTGGGAGGCTGGATGGATCAGGACAAGGTTAGGTTTATTCTATCTACAGAGGTGACTGATATAGTAGAGAAAATGGCAGCTTTCCTAGGTGTGATTGTTAAGTCAGGTTAATAAATACTGTGACTAAAGGGGGTCAGTATGGAACACTTGTAAGATAGTATTGTGTATGCCAACAAATGTACTAACTAAGGCAAATGTTATGGGTGAAGGGAGCAAGAAAAAGAGCGACCCAACTCAGTCCAGTCCCTTCTTGCAGGCAAGCATGAGGCAGTTGTTCTGCCCCCAATGGGAGTGCTACTACAGAGTAAGAGTGTGATCCTATCAACCCACCACTGGCACTGCAGCCACGCCATGAAAGCGGTGGGGGCGGAGGTGAAGGAGGGTGAACAGAAAGCCTACTTACTCAGGGTAAGGGAACTTACATCCAGGAAAGCTCCTTGTCACCCTATGAGTCTCCTTGGACCTGCACCAACTCTTGGCAGAAATCCAATTGGACCCAAAGGGGTGCGGCAAAGCCAGAAGAGGGACATAACTTACCGGCTGCAACTTTGCAGCCCAAAACTGCCCCTGCCCACCCTTGGTGGGTCCCGATAGACGGTTTCAAAAAGTTGGTTCCAATGCTAAAAGGTTTGGGAATCATTCCATAGACAATTATGGAATAGACAAAGTCTTCAGTCTGATAAAGGTAAGATCTCCTGGATTGTACCCTGATTTATGAGGATCAACACTGCTGTGTTAACAGGTAAGCGTTTGGTTTAAATCAAAAGATAAATTCCACAAGTGAAAGGCTTTCACTATAAAAAAAAAACACAACCCTGGGTTTCCAAATTAAAAACTGCCATTTTGTGATAATTTGGTATATTGTAATAAGCAGAGAAAGGAATTTTTAGCAATATTTATTACTTAAAAATATTGTTAATATTTATTGCTATTGCAGTGATATATATATTTAAATCATGAAATACTATATTTGTGCAAGCCCTGCAGTTTAAATCCACAATTATAGTCTCCTGAGGCTTCAGAAATATGCTTGCTTCTGTCTTCAAAGCACGGCCAGCATTTTCAGCAGGCCTGAAACCACCAAAGTCAAATTTTGCAGTCATTGCAAATGGCAAGACTCTACCTAATGTCATCAGTATCATTTAAAACTTAAGCAATGGGGTGGGAGTGGGGAGAATGCATATGAAGACCAGCTCTTTAAAATTTACATGCCAGAAGTCACCTTGGGGTAATCCCAGTGATGACTGAACTTGGTGTCAAAAGATCTTGAAATTTTTTCATGCCATTATCACTGTGGCTCACTACAGCAGTGGATCCAAACTGTTGGGACCCATAACATCTCATGTTGTTCATGTAGCATTTTGTCATAGTTACTTCTGGGTTTGGAGGCCTAAAACCCTACTTCAAACAGCGGTAAGGAGGTCAGGGCAGGTGCGCTTTTCCTAGCACTTGAAAACCATGTGTTTGAGCTATTCCTGTTGCACTGAGCCTCCAGCCACTGTCTGAAGTGGCACAGTCTCCCTGCTAAGTGGTGGGCATCCCCCGACAAATCATGCATCAGTCTGTTCTGCCACTTTAAAGAAGTTGAGGTGAATGGATGAGTCTTGAATAGAAAATATAAGGCAGAGTTCCCAAAGTCCTTCTCAGACGTTGGGACCGCTGCAAGTACTGGCAGGGGGCGAAGACTAGGACAGGGGGGTGCCAAACAGTGCCGCAGCGATCGCAGTGCTGCGGGCACCTAGGGGGTTCACACCTGAGCTGGGGGGGAGGATCGCACCAGCCTCTGGAAGGGTTTTTCGTGTGAAAACCAGAAGTGGGTTCTGATCCCCGATTGGAGCTATTCTTAGCATCATGGGGGCCCGCTGAGGGGGCTGTAGGCCTCCCAAACCTTTCTAGAGACCAGTGTGACCCCACAGCTCAAATATGAACTGTCTGGGTGCCACAGCACCACTATCGCTATGGCGCTGTTGGGAACCCATTACTGGGATACTCCCTTTAAGGAGGAATGGCCCAGGAAAGGTTCCTAATGGTGGGTTGTGACCCACACTTTCGGAACTGCTGGTTTAAGGTTTGCTGGGAAATTTTCTTTTTGGGTAAAATGGTACTATCTCAATTTCAATTCACCTAAGTATATATTCATTCACACTTCATGAGAAGGTGGCAGCCTTCAAATCTCAAAGGGGTAGCAAACTTGCACTATACATCTTCTACATCTTCAGCCTTTTTGGTTTGGTTTTTATCAAGGCTTTGCCTTTGATAAGGGTCTTACAAAAGCTTTCTATTGCAGCATCTACTTTGAGAGATTAAATATACAGTTTAGATATACTTAGCAGCTTGGTCTAAGGCACCTTATCCAACTCAATCTGGAGTTCTTCTGTTACCCTCCCTGCTAGTATCTTTTGATAACACAACTTTTGTTCCAGTCCTGGTTAAGCACTGTCTGCAAGAAACACACCTTGATCTATTTTTCCCTCTCTTTTGTTACTCAGACTTGACCCTTTTGATGTCCAATCACAGATTAACCACTAGTGATTTCCTCAACTCCAAAAACGGGAAAGAAAAGTACTGGTTAGAAGCAGAAACCAAACTAAGCTTTCTGGTTCCAAATGTAGGAATAAATTTAAGCAATACAGGCATGCTCCAGTATCCGCTGGGATTCCATTCTGGACCCAACCCATGGATTCTGGAAACCATGAATACTGGGGATCCCTTTTTAAAGATTGGAGAACATCAGTGGTTTTGCTGCAACAAAGTAAAAGAGAGAGAGAGAGGGAGAGAGATTTGTTTAATGGTCCCCTATCTAGGGATGTGGTGGTGATGCAGGTTAAACCGCTGAGCTGTTGACCGCAAGGTTAGCAGTTCGAGACCATGCAACAAAGTGAGCTCCTGTTGCTTGTCCCAGCTCCTGCCAACCTAGCAGTTCAAAACCACCTAAAAATGCAAGTAGATAAGTAGGTACCACTTCAATGAGAAAGTAATGGCTTTCCGTGTGCCTTGGCGTATAGTCATGCCAGCCACATGACCACGGAAGCTTGTCCTAGGACAAACAGCGGCTCTTTGACTTAGAAACAGAGATTCTACTGTCGGTCACAACTAGACCATTCGGTCATGGGGAAACCTTTACCTTTATCTTTTTAATAGACATCCCAGTATCCATGGTATCCGGGGATAACTGAAACCATAGATACAGAAACCAGTATATACTGGGGCAGACCTGTATATTTCCGATCCATCCACACACAGCAACTAGAGAATGGGTGCAAACATTTGCAGTCCAAATAAAGCATCAAATAATATAATTATTGCCTAGAAATTTGAATAATTTCTCTACTTTATGAAATATCACAAGGATGAAAGTTACACATGAAGATGAAAATTAAGGGTGGAATATACTTGAAATAAGCCCAATGCTATTTAGATATTAAGCAAAAACATCCTGCTTCTGAAAGCCTCAGAAAATATATCTAGACAGCTTCTAGGACTACAGAACACTTACACACAGTGGCCAGTTATATAATAGTGCTTGATTCCATAATCATTAAAACAGAAGCATATCAGAGGTGGTGAATGACCAGAGGAAACACCTCACTCTTTGTTCCATTTACAAACACATCCTTCATATTCCACTTTCCTTGCACCTCAGAAACTATGCAAAACATACAGGATTTTGATGCACATTACTTACATAAGGTGGGTTCATTGCTCTGTATGGAGGAAGGATCCCAGGCTGCTGTTGACCATTCAGTTTGGGTGGCAGAGTCTGTGCTACTCTAAGGTCTTTCTTCTCTGTTGCCTTGAGGTTATCATTTTGTTCTACTGGTCCAGACACAGTACCATCTTCTTGACCAAGAAGTTTTGCTTCTTGATCAGTTGGTGAATTTGGAGAGTTCAGATTCCTGCCACCACCTTCTCGCCAGCTAGCAACATCTATATTGGAAAAGGGGAGATCAAGTTTTGAACCACATTCCTTTTCCATCTGATATATATGTACTTTATCTACTAATAAAATACATAGATACTCCAGAACGTACAGTAAGAGTGGAGCAATAAATCCTAATTACACATATTTTTCTCATTAGCTAATCAAAAACATACCAAAAATGCATCTCCAACAGCCCTTCCAACAACCATTCTCCCTCTTCTAGTTATTATAATCCATTTCCATTAATTCTATTTGTCAAATCCACATATGATTAAATCATTGTTCTCTTGTATTCAGAATGCCTAAGTTATTTCCAATTATTCACTGGGATATTATTCAGCATTTACTGGCTTTTCATTAAATAAAACTGCATGTTTATCCATTTCTGCAAAATCCAAAACTTTTCTCCACCACTCTTTGATCAAAGGTATTTTTAATACTGTATTTTTTCCAGTATTGTGCATAAAGCATTTCTCGCTGCACTTGTCATATATAGAAATAAAATTTCCATCTTTTTATCCAGATCTTTATCCATTTTTAAGCCTAACAAGAAAGTTTCAGGTTTCATTTGCAAGATCTACTGCATCTGTGTATGTATCCAAATACAATACTTTTTTTCCTTTAGACGATGTCCGCCACATTTGATAAAAAGATCAATTCTATTTTCTACATTTCCAACATCTATTTGACACATTTTGGCTAATTTTCTTGGCGTTATATACCACCTATATATCATCTAATATTTAATATTAACATTTAAAGTAAATTTTAATCTTAACCATAAGTTTTCCCATTGTTCATATAAATTTCATGGCCCTCATTTTTAGTCCACTGAATCATACCATCTTAAACCTGATCATCTTCTGTCTCAAATGTCAACAACATTGTACAGACAGTCCTCTATATGCAAACTCACTACCTACACATTAGTTATCTATGAGGGACAGAATTGTTACTTTCTTTGTTATCTGCCCTCATTATCCCCTATGGAGAGACCTCCAAAGGCTGCAGGGACCATCAAAACGGCATCTGTGACCAGAGCTGACCCCTGTCAAATGGCTGGCAGAAGCATCCACTGGCCATGTTTAAGGGGTCCATTATGGTCGAAGGTGCAATTCCGAAGGTGTCTGCAACATTCTGATATCTTTGGCACTTCCTGCTGCACTCTGCTGGCTTCATGAGGGTCTGCTGAATTCTTCTGAAGCACTTCACCTAACCCCATTGATCCCATAGGATTAGTGGTTCCTTATCTGCAAATGCGCTATCCAAGAGGATTTCCAGGAACCTAACCCAAGTGATAATGAGGACTAACTACACACATTTTAGAAGTTACCTGATCTTCTGAACTTAGTTTTAATTCCAATAATGACTCCCCTTCAATAAATCCGTACACCCTTTTGTATAATTTAAATCTCTCCAGTAAATGTGCATTAAGAACCATTGGCAGTTAAATCCTTCCAATATTTCTTCTCTCGTCTTCATTTTACACTCTCCTTGCAATAAATTAATAAATTCCTGTATAATAACCAATTTTATCTCAGAGCTGTACCCTCAACAAAGTACACATCATGTGAAATTCTTAATAGAATTTTATATAAAATCTATTTTTATATCAGTCCCATATGCTCCATAATGCATGTCTAACAATGATTTTCAAGGTCCTGATTTAATCTATCATACCACAAATATCCATGCCAGCCAAACCTGAAATCATGTCCTTCTAGATCCAGAAGTCTTCTATTTAGTAACAAAGTCAGTAACAAAGCCCATAAAAAACAGCAAGCTGCATAATATATTTTCAAATCAGGTAACCCTAATCCTCCTCTCTCTTTCACATCTTGCAAAATCTTGTATTTTGCTCTTGATTTCTTTCCTTGCCAAATAAATTTTAAAATATCTTTCTGCCATTCTTTAAATGATATATCAGATATCAAAATTGGTATAGTCTGAAAAAGAAATAACATTTTCAGTTACATGCTCATATTGATAACCGATATTCTTCCTAAAAAGGACAACTTCACCTTTCCTACCTTGCAAAGTCTTCTCATTTCATTCCAAACTTTAACACAATTATTTTGAAATAACATAGAATTCATATTTGCAGTACAATACCTAAATATTTAACATTTTTCCACCTTAAAATCAGTTTTAGTCATCAATCCCAATTGGTCTCAATCACTTATACTTTTAGTCAATATTCATTTGAATACTGCATGCAATCCAAATTCCTTCAATTTGTCCATCAGTAACCCAATATCTTTTAACAGTCTTTTTAAAAATAATACCAGATCATCTGCAAATGCTCTTAATTTGAATGTTTCATTCTTCATCCTTACACCTTGTATTCTTTCATCCTGTCTAATGTCTCCGCACAAAACCTCCAAAGCAAGCAGATCATCTAAAGGGGTTCTCCTTCAAATGCCCTCTCTGTCCCAAGTTAAAGAGATGGCAACTCGGGGATGAGCCTTTTCTGTAGTGGCTCTACAAATATGGAATTCCCTACCAGAAGAACTAAGAACTAAACACTCCTTCATGGCCTTTTGGAGAGGACTCAAATCATACCTATTTAGTCTGGCCTTTGGAAGACCATGTGGCTGTCCGCCCTCTGTCCCTCTGGTATATTGTCATAGTCCGTTTCACTCCCCTGGTCAATTGTTTTTTCCACCCTCCAATACGTCCTAATATGGAGAATTGGGTCTAGCTTTCATTTGAACAGGAATGAATGAACAGGAATGAACGCTCTTGTAGGTGTTCCCGTTAATGTTTAATTTGTTGTTGTTGTTTTAATGTGTTTTACTTATGTTTTATTTATTATGGTTACGTTGTATTTTGTTTTGTTCTCTGTAAGCCACTTTGGGCATTTGCTTCGGCATAGGAAAGGCGGGGTATAAATTCTTCAAATAACTAAATATATAAAACTAGCTTTTTGTTACCCGGCATTGCCCGGGTAACAAATGTCATTGGGACTGTCACCAATCAGCTTAGCAACCCCGAAAACTGTGGATTTGACACTAATGTCGGTCATTTCGGACATTTTATTTTACACCCCTTCTCATCCCCCATGCCAATGGGGGCCGAATGTGGACTCAAACAGCATCGGGAGCATCATCGTTTGTCTCGGCGATCCCGGAAACTATGGATTTGACACCAATATTGGGTGTTTTTGATCATTTTTACATGGCATCCCCTTCCTACCCCCAACCCCTAGAGGTGCTAGGGGTATCATACCCCCACAGTGTTTCTTTCCAGATCGCAAGTCATACGTGTACCAAGTTTGGTGCATGTCGCTCCAGGCATTCCAGCAGGTCATGGTGGACGTTGTGTTTCACACTCCTTCTATTCGCGCCCCCCACGCCGAGGGGGGCCAAACCCGGACTCCAACGGCGTCGGTCGCATCGCCGCTCATGTCAGCAACCCCGGAAACCACAGATTCGACGCCGATACCGGCCGTTTTCTGTCATTTTTACGTGGCACCCCCTTCGCACCCCCATCCCTGGGGGAGCCAGGGGGGTTGTACCCCCACAGTGTTTGTCGCCAGGCCGCAAGGTATACGTGTACCGAGTTTGGTGCCAATCGCTCCAGGCGTTCCAGCGGGTCATGGCGGACATTTTGTATTATACCCCTTCGTGCCCCCCCACGCCGAGGGGAGCCGAACCCGGACTCAAACAGCGTCGGGAGCGTTGCCGCTCGTGTTGGCGACCCTGGAAACCACGGATTCAACGCCGATACTGGCCATTTTCTGTCTTTTTTACGTGGCACCCCCTTCGCACCCCCACCCCTGGTGGTGCCAGGGGGGGGTCTGACCCCCGCAGTGTTTGTCGCCAAGCCGCAAGGTGTATGCGTGCCAAGTTTGGTGCACGTCGCTCCAGGCATGCTGGAGCCTATGCGGCATGCACACACACACACACACACGTTTTCCTTTACACACACACACACACACACACACACACACACACACACACACACACA
>JAJKFI010000141.1:200017-213197 GCA_029204185.1 Lerista edwardsae
CACACACACACACACACACACACACACACACACACACACACACACACCTCCTCCCTGGGGCACCCCCATCATTGAATGATGGGCAAGAAAGTTTTCAAAAAATCCCAGTGTTGATCATCTCCTCACACTGCCAAACCAGCTAGCACATTAGCCACAGTGGTACCTTAAGAAATATATTTCCCACTTGCCACGACAAGCAAACTTCCTCCTAGTTCTTTCCCCTGTTGTTCACGACCACAATGAACAGAGCAGCCAACCTGGCTGAACCAAGCTTCTTCCCTCTGGCCACTTCTTCCTGGTTCCTCAGAATAGCCTACCGGCCGCATAAGCTGTAGATGAAAATAAGGCTACCAAAGCTGGCCTGAGAGCTAGCATGCCCAGTGTGACATGCCCAGTGTGAACAAAAGGAAGCCTTCGTTAACATCAAAAAGAGCATTTTCATTTTCTTTCTAAGTGAAGTGGGATATTATTGCTGCCCACTTGCGGTTCCTTGGATTTAATGTAGAATGCAGTGGGCAGCAGTAATATCCCACTTAGGAAGAAAATGAAAATGCTCACCATTTTCCCCCTTGACTAGCTCTTCTGAAAACAGACCCTTTCACAGATCCAACAAATATATATATTTTAATACCCTTATTTTTTTTTTAATGTTCACACTAAATCAAGAGACTGAAGTTACACAAACCCTGGAAAGTTACACAAAACTTCTCTGGGTGGTGAAGACCAGAGGGGATTGTGAAGTGCTCCAGAAGGATCTCTCCAAGTTGGGGAATGGGCAGCAAAATGGCAGATGCGTTTCAACATAGAGAAGTGTAAAGTGATGCACATTGGGGACAAAAACCAAAACTTCACCTATAGGCTAATGGGTTCTGAGCTGTCTGTGACAGCTCAAGAGAGATCTTGGGGTGCTGGTGGACAATTCAATGAAGGTATCGACCCAGTGTGCGGCAGCAGTTAAGAGGGCCAATTCCATGCTTGGGGTCATTTAAAAAGGGGTTGAGAATAAAACAGCCAGTATTATCATGCCATTGTACAAATCGATGGTAAGGCCACACCTGGAATACTGTGTATAGTTCTGGTTGCCGCACCTCAAAAAGGACACAGTGGAGCTGGAAAAGGTGCAGAAGAGAGCGACAAAAATGATTACGAGGCTGGGGCATCTCCCTTATGAAGAAAGACTGCAGCGTTTGGGGCTCTTCAGCCTAGAAAAAAGGCGCCTGAGGGGGGACATGATTGAGACATACAAAATTATGCATGGAAGGGATAGAGTCAATAAAGGGATGTTCTCAAAACACCAAAACCAGAGGCCATCTGCTAAAACTGAGGGTTGGGAGAGTTAAAACAGATAAAAGGAAGTACTTTTTTACCCAACGGGTAGTTAATCTGTGGAACTCTTTGCCACAGGAGGTGGTGACGGCATCTGGTCTTGATGCCTTTAAGAGGGGATTGGTCAGATTTCTGGAGGAAAGGTACATCGTGGGCTATAGGCAATGATGGATTGTGCAACCTCCTTACATTAGTAGTAGGCTACTTCAGAGCACCGGGTGCAAGGGAGTGGCGATAGGATCCAAGCATCTTGTTGTCTTATGCCTCCCTGGTGGGGCCGCTGTGAGATACAGGAAGCTGGACTAGATGGGCCTTTGGCCTGATCCAGCAGGCTCTTTTTATGTTCTTATCTGGCCTGTGGGCTGGGATTTGGAGGCTACTGCTGCAATATGCTCCTGTGGACATATTAATGTTGGAACGTAAGTGCTGCTCGGAACAGGAACGGGTTAGTGAGGTCACAGCAATCACAAGTTTAGTGACCACTGTTCTATAGCATCAGCAGTTGTAACAAACATGTTGGCTTTTTATGATACAACACAATGTAAGCTTGTCTACTCAGAAGTAAGTTCCATTATATTCAATGGGGCTTACTC
Source organism: Lerista edwardsae (assembly GCA_029204185.1). NCBI lineage: Eukaryota > Metazoa > Chordata > Lepidosauria > Squamata > Scincidae > Lerista > Lerista edwardsae. The sequence goes on from JAJKFI010000141.1 coordinate 201,937, forward strand.
CCAGAGAAGCACATTTAGGATTGCAGCCTCTGTTAACTAAACCAAAAGGCACCATTAATAGCCAGATCACAGTCCCTCTTCTCTTGCTCAAAACTGGCCCAGATCCTTAGAGCTTTCACTCTAAGAGGCTAGGACAGGAGCAAACGGGAAGGTTTGGCTTACCTGTGAACTCCCCTTCTCCGTAGTTCTAGTCAGGGCAAGCATGGTACATCTGGGGAAGCTCCTCCCTCCTGAATAGGCAGGTCAGATTTAAAGAAGACTTGCACAGGGGGGGGCGGGGCTCCTGGATCCACCCAGTCCATTCAAAGCCTCTGGAAAAGGTGTCCCCACTCTGGAAAAGGTTCTGATGATTCCATGTCTTGACCAATGAAGGTGCACGTGCTGGGCGCAGTGGAGGCTGAGCAGCAGGCCCTCACACCCTGCTATTAGGTTACTAGAACTTACTGCCCTCCCAGACACGTTTGTCTCTTTCCTTGTCCTGTGTGTGTATGTGTGTGTGCACACACACGCACGCGCACTCGCCTCAGCTGTCAGTGGGCAGGACGCTGGCCCTGACTGGAACTACAGAGAAGGGGAGTTCACCGGTAAGCCAAACCTTCCTGTTCTCCCGTAGTTCCAGTCAGGGCCAGCATGGTACATCTGGGACGTGCCCAAGCCGTACCCACAAGAATAAGGGAGGGACTATGCTGAGGCCTCCTGCACCACTGTTTGCAGAATTCGCCTAGCAAATGCAGCGTCTCGTACTGCATACTGGTCCACCTTATAATGGTGAATGAAGGTGTTAGGGGATTGCCATGTGGCGGCCTTGCATACTGCTTCCAGTGAGGGATGGGCCCTGAAGGCCACAGATGTCCCCGCTGCCCTCAGGGAGTGGGCTACAAACCCCTCCGGAACGGGACCCCCCCCGGGCCCTGTAGGCCGATGCTATGGCCTCCCTGATCCACTGAAATAAGGTATAGGGAAGGGCCTTTGTCCCCCAATTTTCTGGGGGACGAAAATGCACGAATAGAGCCTCAGATCTTCTCACAGGTTGGGTCTTAGAGATGTAGAAGCTGAGAGTTCTACGCACATCCAGGGTGTGCCATTGTTTCTCCTTGGAATGTTTTGGGTTTGGGCAGAAGGAGTGGAGGACCACCTCTTCTGCTCTATGGAAAGGAGTGCTCTATGGAAGGAAAGTGGGATCCAATCGTAGGGTAACTCTGTCCTCTGAGAAGACACAGAACTCCCTTGCCACTGAAAAAGCTGCCAGCTCCAACACGTGTCTAGCTGACGTGACTCCCACTAAAAAGATCGGGTTTTTTGTTTTGTTTTGTGTTTTGTTTTAAGGTGAGTTCTCTCATGGGACACGAAGCCATAGGCTCAAAAGGCTCTCTGGTAAGGGCCTTCAAAACCAATGGCAGGTCCCAAGTGGGCACTCTGTGAATGGTGAGGGGATTTATGAGGGCCATCCCCGTAAGAATTTCTTTACATGCGGATGGGAGGAAAGGGCCCGTCCACGAGGGTACCCCAGGATGGATGCAATGGCCGAGACTTGCTGAGGCCCTTTTCCAACCCCTCCTGGAGGTGTAGAAACTAAGAGCTCTCCGGATGTCCAATGTATGCCAATCCCTCTCCCTAGGGTGACTGGGATTGGGGCAGCAAGAGGGTAACAACACCTCCTCTGTTCTATGAAAGAGTGAGTTAACCTTTGGTAAGAAAGTAGGGCCCAACCTCAATGTGGCCCTGTCCTCCTGAAACTTGCAGAGCTCTTTGGCCACAGATAGGGCTGCCATCTCAGAAACTCTTCTGCTGAGGTGATACCAACCAGAGAGGGGGAAACAGGAGAGCTCCTTGACAGGTGGCCATCGGCTCGAAAGGAGGCAAGGACTCTGAGCACCAGGGTCAGATCCCATATGGGGGCCCTTGGAACGGGGGGGGGGGGCTTGAAAGAGCCATCCCCTTAAAAAACTTTGTTAACATGGGAGTGAAAGGATAACACACACCCCTAGGCAAACCCAATGTTGATGTTATGGTGGAAACCTGAAGCTCTAGAATATCCGTGCTCCAGCAACCCTGGGGCGATTAGGGTTGATTTGCTTACCCAGACACCTTAAGGACCTTCCAGGTGTTGTTGTCGACCCTGTTCAATGAACTCCTTCTGTCTGAGAGGAGTGTGGACAGGACCACCTCTGAATAGCCTAATTATTCCAGCAGGCTTTTGTTCTCATGTACCCTGGAGCGCCTCTCCTGGGACAAGAAAACAATACACTGTCTGGTGCTTAAGACTGCTCCAAGATGTTTGATGGTCTGAAACAGAAAAAGCAACTCTAAATTGATGATTAAACCATGGAGTCTCAGGCAACTGATGTCTAGTCAGGAGGTTCTCCCTATTTCTAGAGACCTTGCTCTCAGGAGAATATTGTCCCTGTAGGGAAAAGGGGCTGGAATGCCCTGAGACCTCAAATGGGCTGTCAATACTACTAGCACCTGAGTGACGACTCTTGTTGCCGAGGAAAACCTGAATCGGAGGTAAGTTTCTTGGAGGTCTAGCAAAGCTAGGTAATCTCCCCGTCTTATGGCTTGAAGGAATGAGGCCCTCTCCAAGAAAATTCTCCCCCTTTAAAGGGGACACCAACCACCTTAGAATGGGAAACAATATCTATGTCCCAATTGCATAGCCAGGTGCTTTGGCGCACAGCTAAACCTGCTGCCACTGCCCTAGCAGTGAATAGAATCAGCAGTGGCATCAGTCACAAAGGAAGCTGCAGAAGAAAACTGTGATCCTTTCTTGATCAATGTGGAATTTCCTAATGGTCCATTACCTTCTAAATCCACAAAATAGATGCCCTTGTGAGTAGCAAAATAGCAACAGTTGCTCTCAAGTGTGCAGCTGAGGCCTCTAACGTCTTTCTCAACACCATGTTGATCCTTGATCTACTGGATCCTTGGGAAGGCCCTCACTATCAGAAGTTAAGACAGAGAGTGACCCCAGGGCTGCTACTGGGGCATTTAGCCACTGCATATCTTCCTTGGCTAAGGTGTAAAATTTACTGGCCCACTCAAAGATGTCATTGTAAGGATCAGCCCTTTTTTTAATCAATAATCAAACATCCTGAGGAATGGGGAAAATTTGCAGTATTTCCTTTTGAGCTGGGAAAAACAAAAACGGAAGTGCCTGTGTGTCATACCACAGCTCCTCATATTTATCCCACTTGACACTCTCTGAAGTGTAAGAGCATTATTTGAGTGCCCTCTTAAGGGTCACTCTAACCTTTTATGGGTCTCTGGGCCCTCCTTCACTCTTGAAGGGAATGATCGTGTGTAAGGATAAGGCAGCACCTGGGAGCATCTACCATGGGAGCCTTCAGGGTTTGCAATGCGTGCAATGAATACAGCTTACCGAGCAGTCTAGATGTGTGCTGCTTCTGCATCGGTGTCACTCACTCCGAATCCATAATTGATTTAAAAACCTCAGGAAACGGACCTCGGCTGGCTTAACAGGGCCCTGAGGAAAAAACAACACTTGGGCCCTAGCCTTGTTAAGAGTGGTAGAAGATGAAGCTGCCTCAGTCTCTGTGGTGAGAATTAGAGACCTAACTGCCTTGGACAACAGCCTGGGAAAAAAACTCTACAGGGAACAGCCTTTTGAGGTGATTATTAGCAGGCAAAATTAGCAGGCACCTCCTCCAATAACTTGCCCTCCTTGCTTGAGGCTGAGGGTCTGAATTATCTGTTTGCAGGAGCCAATTCCCCTTACTAGAAGGAGCCCCCTTGTGGAGTACTGTGAAGCCGTTACTGTGGCAACTCCACTCTGCTGTACCATAGAAGCCATTTTAAAGCAAGAAGGTTCATGCTGGAATTCTGAGCACCTTTGGCACCATGGGTGGCAACAATTCTTTTTTGAAAGCTTGGTGCTCTGGGACTCACTGTCCCCGCTCAGCGACCTTGCCCGTTTATAGCGAGGAGGCATGTTTGCTCTTTAGGCCACAGATGTTGCTGGCTGCACCTGTGCGGGCAAGCTGGATGGCTACTGCTCCCCTGAGGGTGCATCTGGCTGCCCTTGGGGCTGTTGGCCCTCCCCCTGACTGCTCCGATGTGCCGGGCGCCTCGGCTGCATAGCCCTGCGTGGCATTAGGGTCCCTAGAAGCAAACTGAAGGCCCGCCATAATTTTTTGGAAAGCCGTGATGACCATCCGCTGCAAAGTGGCCCCTACTGGCAGGGTAATGGTGGTCTCTGGAGCTAGGGCCTGGTCGGGGGTGCCCTCTGGGGTAGTCATGGTCGGCATAGTGACTGAAGCACCACACTCACCACTGCTGGCACTTGCTGCTTGCTGCTGAGGGCCCGCGGTGGCTCAAACAAGATGGCTGCCGTCCCCAGCCCCGAGGGGAAGGGGGTCGGAGCAATAGGGCTGGTGCTGCCCTGGAGACCCTCTCCCCACCTCCAGAGAGTGAGGGGGTTGGGTGGTTGCTGGTCCGCTATAAGAACATAAGAGCCCTGCTGGATCAGGCCAAAGGCCCATCTAGTCCAGCTTCCTGTATCTCACAGCGGCCCACCAGGTGCCCCAGGGAGGCATGAGACAACAAGATGCTTGCATCCTGTTGCCACTCCCTTGCACCCAGTACTCTGAAGTAGCCTACTACTAATGTAAGGAGGCTACAACCCATCATTGCCTATAGCCCACAATGGACTTTTCTTCCAGAAATCTGTCCAATCCCCTCTTAAAGGCATCCAGACCAGATGCCATCACCACCTCCTGTGGCAAAGAGTTCCACAGATTAACTAACCTCTGGGTAAAAAAGTACTTCCTTTTATCTGTTTTAACTCTCCCAACCCTCAGTTTTAGCGGATGCCCCCTGGTTCTGGTGTTTTGAGAGAGGGAAAAGAACATCCCTTTATCGACTCTATCCCTTCCGTGCATAATTTTGTATGTCTCAATCATGTCCCCCCTCAGGCGCCTTTTTTCTAGGCTGAAGAGCCCCAAACGCTGCAGTCTTTCTTCATAAGGGAGATGCCCCAGCCCCGTAATCATTTTTGTCGCTCTCTTCTGCACCTTTTCCAGCTCCACTATGTCCTTTTTGAGATGCGGTGACCAGAACTGGACACAATATTCCAGGTGCGGCCTTACCATCGATTTGTACAATGGCATGATAATATTGGCTGTTTTATTCTCAACCCCTTTTTTAATGACCCCAAGCATGGAACTGGCTTTCTTAATTGCTGCCGCACACTGGGTCGATACCTTCATTGAATTGTCCACCAGCACCCCAAGATCTCTCTCCTGAGCTGTCACAGACAGCTCAGAACCCATTAGCCTATAGGTGATGTTTTGGTTTTTTGCCCCAATGTGCATCACTTTATACTTCTCTATGTTGAAACGCATCTGCCATTTGGCTGCCCATTCCCCCAACTTGGAGAGATCCTTCTGAAGCTCTTCACAATCCTTTCTGGTTTTCACCACCCGGAAAAGTTTTGTGTCATCTGCAAACTTGGCCACCTCGCTGCTTATCCCTGTCTCCAGGTCATTTATGAATAAGTTGAAAAGCACGGGCCCCAAGACAGATCCCTGGGGCACTCCACTTTCCACCTCTCTCCATTGTGAAAATTGCCCATTGACCCCCACTCTGTTTCCTGGCCCTCAACCAATTCTGGATCCATAAGAGGACCTGCCCTCTTATTCCCTGACTGTGAAGTTTCTTCAGCAGCCTTTGATGGGGGACTGTGTCAAACACCTTCTGAAAATCCAGGTATATGATATCCACAGGCTCACCCACATCCACGTGCTATCCGTCCCCGTCCCTGAGCGAGCACGGGGGTCAGAAATGGCCGGGTGTGTTTTCGCCTTTTTTTGCACTCCAAAATGGCGTCCGTGACAACGCAATGAGGCCCGGAGCCTCCGGAGCGAGGCGATGAAGCCTGGGGGTGCCTGTGGCCAAAATTAGCCTGCATCCAGAGGAATCCCTTGGGGCGAACTGCAGACCCGCCATGACCATGCTAAACGCGGCGGTCACCATCCGCTCAAGCATGGCCTCAATGTCCCCCAGTGGTAGCTGAGGTCTGAGATCTCTGTGGCTGGGATTGCTTCAGGGGTGCCCTCTGGGGTAGTCATGGCCGGTAGGAAGATCAAGGGCAACACTCACTGCTGCTGATGTTGCTGCAGTCGTCCGAGACGTGTGGTGGCTCGGCCAAGATGGCTGCCGTCCCCAGCCCCGTGGAGCTGGGGGTCGGAGCAATAAGACATAAGACATAAGAAATTTATTTGTCATTACACTCACAACTGGGTGCAACGAAATGAGGTGCTCTTCCCCAAGGTAAAACTGGACAACACCAAAACTAAAATATGCACAATCAACCATACAACAATCACTTATACAAATATAAATATAAATACCCCATTGCTCCCAGCAATTTAAATTCCACAAAAACTTATGACCCCGCATTTAAACTCAATACTGCACTTGGGTAAAAACTGTTTCTGAATCTGCTCGTCCTTGCGTTCAATACCCTAAATCTCCTTCTCGATGGTAATAGTTCAAAGAGCTGATGTCCCGGATGAGAGGAGTCTTTCAATATATTAGATATCTTCCTCTTGCATCTATTTTTATACAGTTCTTCCAAAGAGGGGAGTAAACAGCCAATGATGTTTTGGGCCGTCTTGATCACCCTTTGAATTGCCTTTTTCTCTGCCACTGTTCAGCTCGTGTACCATACACAGAGACAGTAGGATAATATGCTCTCAATTGAACTCCGATAGAAGGTGATTAGCAAACTCTCAGCCAATTGTTGCTTTCTAAGAATGCGTGGGCTGGCACTGCCCTGGGAAGCCCTCTCTCCACCTCCGGAGAGTGAGGGGATCGGGAGGTTGGCGGCACGCTGTCCACCCCCGTCCCTGAGCAAGCGCGGGGGTCAGAAGCGTCTGCGACGATTCCGCGCCTTTTGTTTTCTTTTTTCAAAATGGCGTCCGCAACGAACGCAGCAATTCCCCACAGATCCGGGTGAAGAGATGTGAAGGGATGGCCAGGGATAGCCTGCTCACCACTCAGGAGCCCTGAAAAGGGCTGTTGTTTTGCAAAAATGAAGCCCCGTTAAGGGGGAGGTCTTCTATTATCTCCATCGCGTCTGTGTTCTATAAATAGATTGACGAGCTCAGAGAGCTACGGAGACTGTGACCAACCTAGTCCAAAGGCTAGGCCAGACTGGGTGGATCCAGGAGCCCCTCCCCCTCTGTGCAAGTCTTCTGTAAATCTGACCTGCCTATCCAGGAGGGAGGAGCTTCCCCAGATGTACCACGCTGGCCCTGACTGGAACTATGGGAGAACTGAAGTCTTGTGGTTTATCTTGTACGATGTAATTTTTTGTGTTGTGCAAAAGGTGAGTTTTTATGAAGAACATTCTAATAACCTGATCTCTCCCTTCTCAACACACACACACACACACACACACACACACACACACACACACAATGCCCTAGTGATATCCAGATTAGATTACTGCAATGCGCTTTATGTGGGGCTGCCTCTGAAGACGGTCCAGAAATTACAACTAGTGCAGAACGCGGCTGCTCGTGTGGTTACTGGGGCTCGTTGGTTTGACTCTGTTGGGCCACTGCTTCAGCGGCTACATTGGCTGCCAGTTCCTTTCCAGTTCCTTTCCAGGCCCAATTCAAACTGCTAGTTTTGACTTTTGAAGCCCTTTACAGCTTGGGTCCGGGGTATTTGGGTCCGGTCCTCCTTCCATATAATCCTACCCGTACTCTTAGGTCATCTGGGGGGCCCTTCTGACTGTGCCGCCACCAGGAGGGGTGAGGGTGGTGGTGGCCAGGAATAGGGCCTTCTCAGTGGTGCCCCCCCCCAACTTTGGAATACCCTCCCTTTAGAATTAAGAACTGCTCCCTCTTTGGCAATATTTCGGCGGGGGTTGAAGACTTTTTTTATTTAAACAAGACTTCAATTGTTGACAGGCTGGCTGGTATTTTACATTCTTCATCTTATATTTTAAAGGATCCACGGGGCTTGCTTGTTTTAAATTTTTAACTGTTTTAATATTGTTTTTAGCATTGTTTTAATTGTTGTACTTGTGGTTTTTAAGGTGATGATTTCAATGTTGTGAACCGCCTTGGGTGCCCATGGGGCAGAAAGGTGGGATAAAAATTAAATAAATAAATAAATAAATAAATAAATAAATAAATAAAGCTTCCAATTACAGAAAACTAGCAGCTGAAGAGACAACTACAACTCATGGCTATGCAACTTATCAGATTAAAGAACAGAGAACCATTTCTGCAAGCCAATTACATTGCTGCAACACCTTGGCTGCAGTTAAGGATGGAATGAGGCATTATAAGAGACACGAAGGGAACATGGAAAAATATTCTTACGCTTCATGCATACTTACTTTGCGGTCGTAAACTAGGACCAGGACCATAAGGCTCTTCTACTGTATCCTTCTCTTTATTTGACTTTTCTTGATCTCCAGCTGCCTGAAGACTAGGAAACTCTTGCTGGAAATAACTATTTATTTGAACTCCAGGACCTGTGTCAGGTGTAAAAAAGACAAGCAGTCATTAATAGTTCAGAATATCCAAATCTGGAACGTCTCTAGTTAAGAAGCTATGACTTATTCTCCCCTTCAAGTACAAAATATCTTTCATAACTATGTACCATTACTAGGCCAGTTTCTGTTTTTACTGTGAAGTGTGTCAGAGGCTATACAAAAGTTGCAATAAGTGACCTGCTGTATTGGAACATAAACTGTACAATATAAAAAGGTTTTTAAAATTTCAATGGCCAAAAACTTAATTGCTCGATTGAACATGTGATTTAAGTTAGGCCAATAGATGAATTAGACTTTTCATCAGTTATAATTTTTATGTTTCTACAACACAGTACACTTCGGGTAGGGGGTTTATTACTGCACAACTAGATTCTAATGAGTTTGCACTGCTGGGCAGACTAGTGATTTGTTAAAATAACACTCCACATTATCAAAAAAAGCTGTATAAGTCTCTTCTGTTTATCAAAGCGTACAAAATAGCTGGACATTTAAATAACAAGACATCCTCTTCAGTCTCAATGACTAACTTTCACCATACACTTCAATCTAAATGAGAAGTACAACAAAAGTTGCAACAGCCAACATTTAAAAAGCTAAAAACTCAGTTAACCAGCAGATATCATAGATGGCAATTCAATTCCTCCCTTATCTAAGCAGAAAATTTCTGACAACCATCCAGCATAATTTTTTGGCGCTTGTTAAATTTTTTTACCTCTGCATTTTTTGCAACCCTTGCTAACTGGGCAAGAGGCACTTCTCCAAGTGGTGTTCCTCTTATATTTAGCAGGGGGAGAGTAATTGTCCCTCTTCACCCTTGTGCAGTGTCTTTTCTAGTGGCTGTTGCTGGTGGTGTTCTGCATTTTTTTTTTTAGACTGTGAGCCCTTTGGGACAGGGAGCCGTTTAGCTTTATTACTACTACTAGCCTTTTGTTACCCTGCGTTGCCCAGGTAACAAATTATCCCAAGCTTCTCGGAGACCACAGAAACAACGGATTCGACACTAATGTGGGCCATTTTTGAGTATTTTTACTTGGCACCCCCTTCGCACCCCCACCTCTGGGGGCGCTAGGGGGGTCTGACCACCACAGTGTTTATCGCCAGACCGTAAGGCATACGTGTACCAAGTTTGGTGCCAATCGCTCCAGACGTTCCAGCAGGTCATGGCAGACGTTTTGTTTCGCACTCCTTCTCGCCCCCCACACCGAGGGGGGCCAAACCCTGACTCCAACAGTGTCGGGATCATCGCCGCTGGTTTCGGCGACCCAGGAAACTACGGATTTGACACCTATATCAGCCGTTTTTGAACATTTTTACACAGCACCCCCTTCACACCCCCACCCCTGGGGGCACTAGAGGGGCCTGCCCCCCCCCGCAGTGTTTTTCGCTAGGCTGCAAGGCATGCGCGTGCCGAGTCTGGTGCCAATCGCTCAAGGTGTTCCAGCAGGGCATGGTAAATGTTTTGTTTCGCATCCCTTCTCGCCCCCCATGCTGAGGGGGGGGCTGAACCCAGACTCCAACGGCGTCGGGAGCATCACCGCTTGTCTTGACGGATTCAGTGCCAATTTCGGCCGTTTTCAACCATTTTCATGTGGGGGCCCCCACGCACCCCACCCCGGGGGTGCTAGGGGGGCCTGACCCCCACAGCATTTGTCGCCAGGCTGCAAGGCGTGCACTTGCCAAGTCTGGTGCCAATCGCTCCAGGCGTTCCAGCAGGGCATGGTGGACGTTTTGTTTCGCACCCCTTCTCGCTCCCCACGCCGAGGGGGGCCTAAACCCAGACTCCAACGGCGTTGGGAGTGTTGCCGCTTGTCTCATCGACCCTGGAAATTACGGATTTGACGCCGAGATCAGCCGTTTTCGATCATTTTCACACGGGCCCCCCCGCATACCCCCGCGGGGCACTAGGGGGGCCTGACCCCTGCAGTGTTTGTTGCCAGGCCGCAAGGCATGCACATGCCAAGTTTGGTGCACGTCGCTCCAGGTGTTGTGGAGCCTATGCGGAACACACACACACACACACACCCTTTTATATATATATTGATTGCCTGTAAATCACTTTGTGAACTTGTGTTGAAAAGCAGTATACTGTTGACTTTATGCTTGTTGTGGCATTCATGCTTGTTCCTATCCTTACAGATGAACTCTGGATTACTTGATAACAAAGGGTTGCATCCTCACCTTTAGTGGATCAAACTCTGCTATTGGAAATTCATTTCATGACTAGAAGTAGAATTCTACTCAAAGTGAGAGATCTTGTATGAGAAGAAGGACCCTGTGCAGGAGTGAAATTCTTCTTTCAGTCATGGAAAAAGCTTCCAACAGCAAAGCTGTGGTCTGCTAAAGATCAGGATGCACCCAAAGTTTCCACAAGCTGAAACTACATACAGTATTGTAAAAGTGACTGGATCTGAAAAGACTATTTGAAAAGACTAAGTATCCAATAACACAGTACTTATAAAAAACCTGCACATCACCTCCCTTTGTTCATAGTCTCAATGCTTGTTTTCCCTTTATGACAGTACTTGTGTAAATATACACCATCCCAAAACAGACAAATCTGAGTAATTCAGAGAGCTACAAATCAGGGATATATAGAATGTAGAACACAGCCCACCAGTGATGAGGCTTAAGTAAAAATACATGCTCAAAGTCATTGCATACAGCACACACATACACACTACACACACACACACACACACACACACACACACACACACACACACACACACAC
>JAJKFI010000141.1:213207-235170 GCA_029204185.1 Lerista edwardsae
CACACACACACACACACACACACACACACACACACACACACACACACCTTAATCAGTTCAGCTCAGCAACAGATTCATGGTTAAAAAAATAACCAGAGGTATCATTTTAAGCTCCACAATGTCCAGGTCCACTTGTGGGAGAAATTTGTTCAATTTGAGGAATTTAATTCTGAAGTAACAGAATCTGATCACTTTCATCGAGTTGTTCTAACTGATCCTGAAATCTAACTGATCCTGAAAACTGATCCTGAAATATTTATTATTTGAATTTTTTTTAAAAAACACCTTTCAGCTCTCAAGAGACTTTGCACCGAAGTCTCTTGCACTTTGCACTTCTCTCAATTACTTTGTAAAAACTGAAATTCTTTAAACCAGCAGTTCCCAACGTGGTGGGTCACATAGGGAACCAAAACCAGTAATGGGTGTCTCAGCAGCACCGCAACAATCATGGCAATGTGGGCTCCCAAGACCTTTCCCCCTTACCTGGAAGGGGGGGTGCGCAGGGCTTGGGGTAGACCTGAACCCCTCTGTGGGTTCAGACCTGAACCAGAACCCCTCTGTGGGTCTTCTCAGTGCTAGGAATAATTCCATTTGAAAATTGGAATGCACAATTTTTGCGCAAAAACTGTAACTGTACTCCAATCTCCAAATTGAGCGGTTTCTAGCATCAGGAAGGCCTGCAGAGAGGGCCTCTGTAAAGAGCCCTGTGCGACTCTGTGTAAGGGGACAAAGCTCCTGGGTGTCTGCTCCACCACAACTGCATCATCATCATCATCATCATCAGGTCACCCCTCCTAGCCATGAAATACTTACTTGCGGTCCCAAAGTCTAAGTAGGACTTTGAGAACGACTGCTTTAGACTGCTCTTTATGGTAGGGAGCATCTATTTCACAACTGAAGGGAAAATGCAATGAGATGAGAGGCAAAACCAGTGAATGTCATTTCAACTTTATTCACCTCGCAAAAAAGCCAACAACGTGGTATATGAGAGGATACACATCCAAACGTTAAATACAAGCTCAGTTCAGCTGTTACTCAAGATAATGTGAGAAGAAAATTGTTCAGAAGACTACAGCTTCGCAAGGAAGTATACTGTAGAAACTGAATTGCAATGACATAGCTGTTCAGAAGGAAGTGGCTTTTCAACACAGTAATTCCCAAACCATGTGTTGTGGGGTGAGATTAAGGGTGCAATCCTAACCTGGAGTTAGGCCAGCACAGTTAGGCCAGCAAAGATTGGCTGGCACAAGGGACACTGCAAAGTATGTTTGGACCATTCTCAGAATGAGAGAATGGTCTCTCAGTCAGAGAGACCAGCACACTGAAGTGCACCATCTTCCCTAACTCTGAGAGTGGTCCAAATGTGCTTTACGGTAGTCCTTGTGCATGCCAAACTTTACTGGCCTAACTGTGCCAGCCTAAATCCAGGATTGCGCCCTAAATGTGCCTAAAAAGATGAAGACGTTACAATGAATACAATATACCACGCTATGCTCAGAGCAGGAAACTGCAGCACTTTTCATTCCTCAAATAGCATTATCATCATAATAGCACAGTGAGATTCACTATGCACTGTAGGCTCATCTGACACGCATATGAGAGTTTCAAAAGCATCACCACTGTCCCCAGAGCAGCTCCCAACCCTGAATTCTGATTGACTAGACAAAGCTGAAATGCCAGACAGCAATATTAACTGGGTTAGCTCCAGTTGCAAAGAAAATTCCTGCCCACTGATTTAGAAACCATATATGAAACACAGTTCAGTGTCTGAAATTTTTTGTAAACACCAGTAACTGTTCTGAGGCAGCAAAAGAAAGCTAGAGTCATTTCACTCTGTTCTGAGGCAACACATAAATGGAGCTATACTCCAAACAGGAAGGAAGAGGAATAAAGGTGTTGTAGGCTTTGTGAGGAATACAGTACTGCAATGGTTCTCAAACTTTTTAGCACCGGTACCCATTTTTTAGAATGACAGTCTGTTCAGGAGGCACCAGAAGTGCTGCCATTGTGACACCAGAGCCTGCATATTGCAGCAATAAGTTCCTGATACTGCAGCAATAAGTTGGGGTATTTCTCAATCATTTTCCAACAGCGAAATAAATCAAAGAAAAAAACCCTATTCACAACCTTGACACAAACAAAATGACTACACACCTCCTTCCCTTTCCAGCATCCCATATTTTTAATATTACCCTAGGTGCTTTGTGACCCACCTGAAACTGTCTTGCATCCCACTGATGGGTCCTGACCCACAGTTTGGGAACCACTGCAGTACTAAATTTCCACTGCAGCAGCTTTCACAGACTACAATTCACCTTTATCTCTCTTCCTATTTGTATCTCAGCCCAATCCCACCCACCTCAGCAACAGCTGTTCTTAGAAGCTTTATTTACCACATTGACCTGTGTATTAGTCAACCCATGTTTTCAGGCAAAATTTTCAGGCATAAATTTTTCAGCTTGTGGTACTGTATATGGTATATGCATATGGTACATGCATATTTGGTGTATATGGTAATTTATCACCAAGACACCATATTTCTACAGAGATGGGGAAGACTACTACAAGAGACGCAGACTGAACATGATAGCCTCCAATTGAAAAGCTAGAGAGTGAGTTTGTTTAGGGCTTTTGGGGGAGCAAGTACAATTTCCGTCTGAAAACCCTACTTAGGAGTGCAATGTTAGTCCACTAAGACTAGCCTCCCCTCTCCTCCACTTACCATCACCCTGCCCACCTTGCTTGGTATTGGCCCATGATTTGGCAACAGGAGCTACTTCTGAAGGAGCAGGAACTGTAGGTTTTGGCTGGGGCTGGGGCTGGGGCACTTCTGGCTGTCTGAAAGGGAAGAGAAATGATGTGAAGAAACAAGTCACAGCAAAATAACGTTTAAAAAATACTAACTGAAAAAGCATATTGCAATAGCAGAAACTGCCTAACTCTTAGTCACTAAAGAAAATGTTTACAATTGGGATGAATTATACACAACATCTCCAAATGTGGGACAATAGCGGGAGCTCCAGATTTATCCATATGAACACCATCGTATATTTTACAAAAAAAATCAGTTTTATTAATGAAATTTAAATTGGATCATTTTTGTAATCTGCATGATAAGATTCAGAACAAAAGAGGTATGTGACATTACAAAGAAACAATGCCGTGTTTAAACTGAGAAAGGATATATAATTAGTAAAAGTGTTAATATTAAAATATTGCTGTGGGCCAGATACTGTGGTGGGCCGGATGTGGCCCTTGGGCTGTAGTTTGGAGATCTGTGGACTATAGGACCAGATAAAAGCAAGAGATGGTTGCTCCAACCAATACAGTAATACAATACAGCAATTCTTCTCAAACTATGTGCTGTGGTGGCACAACAAATTCTTTTCCAGTGTTCCTGGAACTGACTATCACTAAATATACACCACTCATCTCTCTTTTTATGGGTGCATCCCAATCCACATCCCCCAGGTAGATAGATCAAGGCCAAATAGTCTTGGGAAGAATGTTTGCCCCTAATCACTCACCAATCACTCACTCACTAGCTCAGTAGGAAATTAGCTCCAATATATTTCCTTTAGCCCCAAAGTCTTCAAGTCAACTCTGCTGTCCCCAAGGCTCTTCTTTTCATAGGGATACCCATCTTCTCAGCCTGGCCAGAGCTTTCTTGTCTTCCCTCACCTTTGTCCCTGGACTGGTCCCCCTGCTACCACTGCATGCTTCTCTCAGCTTGGTTCCAGCACCTCTTCTTTGCTCAGGGTGGGCAGCTAGAGCTCCCAGATAGCAGCCTTCAAGTGGCAGCATGCTCCACTCATCTCCTGGCTTCTTCCATCTTCCACTGTCTTTTAGGCTTTCCTCCCCCCCCCCTCCACCCCCATGCTTATAATCTTTCCTCTTCCAGCCTCTGGCACTTTCTCTCCCTCCCTTTTCTAGTCTCCACTTTCTTGAGCCTTGGCTATACATTTATTCATTTTTTTATTTGAAAAATTTATATCCTGCCTTTCCCATGCCAAAGCAAATGCCCAAGGCGGCTTACAGAGCTACATAAAAAGTACAATGCAACACAACAATAAGTAGAAAACATTAAAAATGTTGATTTTAACATTAGACTCAAACACATATACACAAAAATATTTTAAACAGGGCAAAACCCCAAACACATGTCAGGCCATTGGGGGGGGGGGGGCGGGGGCGGGGCGACAAATTATCCAGAGCAGAAATTAAGCTACATCGCAGTTTCAGAAGCATAGAAGGCAAACATCCACCAACATCCAAATCCCAGGCAAAACAGATATGTTTTGAACCCTCTCCAAAACGCCATGAGGGAGGGGGTAGTTCTTAATTTCTCCGGAAAGGAATACCATATTTGTGGTACCACCATAGAGAAGGCTCGCACCTGAGCTGCCACCCCTTTAACTTGGGATAGAAGTGGCACTTGAAGAGGCCCCTCAGATGACAGGCTGGAATATATGGGAGAAGGCAGACTTTTAGGTAGCTTAGATCCAGGTTGTGAAGGGCCTTAAAAGTCAAAACCATAATCTCGAATTGAGACTGGAAATTGGCAACCAGTGTAGCTGCTAAAGCACTGGTCCAACTGAGTCAAACCATTCAGTCCCTGTAATCACCTGAGCCGTTGCATTTTGCACTAGTTGCAGCTGCTGAAGCATCCTCAAGGGTAACCCCATGTACAGCAAATTACAGTAGTCTAGTCTTGAAGTCACTAACACAAAGACCTCTGTGGCAAGACTAGAATGGCTCAGGTATGGTCGCAGTCGAAGCTGGGCAAATGCACTCCTAGCCACTGTTACCACTTGATACTCCAGAGGGAGCTAAGAATCCAGGAGCACTCCCAGACTGAGCATCCATTCTGGCAGTTAGAAGTAAGAATAGAACTCAGTACCTGCATCGAACATTTCCTGACCAAAGAACTTCTGTCTTTTCTGAATTCAGCCTCAACCTACTTTCATCCATACCCCTCCAGGCAGCTTCCCAGGACCTCCACAATCTCTTCTACTAAAGATGGCAAACCATATTGGTGACACCCCACTCCAAACCCCCCCCCCCAATGATCTTCCCCAGTAGTATATATTGAATAGACTAGAACCCTACAGAACCCCACACTGTAAAGGCCAAAGAACTGAGAAGATCTCCCCCAGTGTAATGGAAAATGCAGAAGATTCCCTTAAGAGATAGGTGGATGGCATCAGCAGTGGACCCTTGTCTGTGAAAGCCAGGAATCACAGGGTTAACCCCAGGGCCTTTGCATGCCATGGTGTGGTTCACAGTTGCAGCCTAGTAGGATAATAAGAACCTTGGGAATAAAAGTGGAAGCTTGATTACCAGGCAGGTGTGTGGGTGTAGAGAGGTGTGTGGAGAGGAGGTTTAAAAAGTGTGACAGAGTATGGCCAACTAACAGAGACCGGCTTAATAATAGATTGTTTAACTAAGTAGACTAGATGAAGGACACCGAGGATTGTTAAAACTGAGATAGCTGTCCGAGACAATTGGAAATTAGTGTGTCACTGCCATAACCCAGGAGCCACTGAATGGCGTGGAGGAAAGACTTGGGGCGCACAATTTCTGTCTTCTAGATGTTAGTCATCACTCCCTCCTGCAAACATGAATTCACAATGGATTCTATCCAATCAGCCAGACCAGCCCTTGTCCTTACATTGTCCCTGTATTGCTTGCATTTGATCTTTCTATTTTCCCTTCTGTTGTTCTTGTCCCACACTCCTTCCCCACATTCCTCGCTGAGTTACTTTGATCTTCCTTAGGGTGGTTACACTTTCTCTCTCCACTTCCTCGGAACCAGAACTTGCTCCCTCCCATGGCTGAACTTATCTACAGGTCATGTCAAATCCTGATTTGGGTTCAATATTTGCCCTCAACTTGCCTATGATATTGACTAATACACAAGTATATACAGTATTTTCCTACCAATTTTTATTTTTAAATACATTTTTAAAAGGGGATCCCCAAATCCGCAGATAGTGAAATCTGCAGATAAGGCGGATCCACTGTACGTTTTTTTTTTATTTTAAACATTTTGTACCACCCTTGCAGACAGGCAAAATGCAGGATTCTTGAGTTCTGCACGCATCTTAGAAAGATGCAGGGGAGAACAAACCCTAGTTGCTATCTCGCTCAACTATGGACAGGTGGCATCTTATCTGCCATCTATGAATGACCCGCCCGCACGACATGTTATTTCCCTAGCAAGGTTTAATGTGTTGCCATCTAAAGTCACTAGTGGGAGGGATAACAAGACGCCCTATGAAGAGCGGCTTTGCCCCTGTAATCAGGGGTTTATTGAAACTATCTCCCACATAATGTTTTACTGTCCTCGCCATGCCAGTGCTCATTTGGTTTACCTGTACCCTCTCTTATCTAAAAGAGATGGCTTCGCAGATCTAACAAACTTAAATCTTTTTTCTGAACAATTGTCCATTTGAAGCTATGGAAAGGGTTTCACAGTTCTTACTTTCGATGGTTCACAAGAATGTTCGAGATATATCGTGATAGGAATTGTCTTGGACAATGTGTATTCTATCTAGTGTTTAGTGTTGAAGGATGTTTTAGGTTTAATATTGTACGCTCTGTTACATCTGGGTGATGGATGGATCTTCTCTTTGTTACTTATGCCAATAAAGATTATTGACTGACTGACTGACTGACTGACTGACTATATCACCCTTCCTCCAAGGAACACAGGGTGGTGTGTGTAGTTGCTCCCTTCCTGTTGTCTTCACAATCACCCTGTGGGGCGGGTGAGAGGCTTGACTGGCCCAAGGTCACCAAGGAAGCTTCATGGCTGAGTGGGGATTTGATCTGGATCTTTTAGATCAAAGTCCAGCTCTGGAACCACTATACTACTCTGGCTTTCCTCTTCAGTTTCTTCTCAATCAGCTTCTAGAAGTGGAGTTCTTAGCCAATAATTTTCTCTCTAAAGCCATGATGCAGAAGAAAAAGGAAGAACTGCAGGGGAACACATGTTGGGAGTTTGTGTGAAATGATGTATTTAAAGCCAGATGTATTTAAAGCCACTATCTTTTCACATAGTTTTTTATCATCTGCTTTTCAGAGTAGAAGTCTGTTCACAATATGGGTAATTTTTTTGGTACAGTGGTGGTGAGTGAATCAATCCGAGCACAAGGGAGGAAATAGATGAATTGATATAGCTGCTAAAAATGGAATTTGCACATAAGCCACAGCTGTCCTGGCAGTCAAAGGAAGCAGTCCAGGCTGGGCTACTCCTTAAAATTCTCTGTGTTTCAGAGAAACTACTCTCTCCCAAATGTCAGTTTAAATTTCATGTGAAGGTTATTATTGATAAGAATCATTTCATGAATCTAACACTCTTGGCCCAAACCAGAAAAGTACCCCAATGAATACATACGCATCTTCCTGAAAAGTATCTCAAAGCATAAAAACACATTTTCCTAGCAAGAGTATCCCCATTCTTTTCCAATAAAGGGAAGATCCATAAGTTCACAATTAGACAAGAGAACATTTCTCATCCTAAGCATATATTAACGTATCATCACATAATTTTTAACTTACTTTTCTTCCTCATGTTGCTCTTGCTTAGAAGCCCATCCTGTACCATCTTTAGGCACAATATTTATGTTAGGATCATTGCCTTTGTTTTCAGCTTTAAGACTGGGGAGGTTAGCAGGTGGAGGCATCCTCCGTGAAACTGCAACTTTTCCAAGACTCTGTAATCCATGGCGTGCTGCAACTATACCAAAAGACAACATTTTGAACAAGTACTTTATAGGCACATGGATAATGTATGGCTTTATTTTAAATGATTATTATTCCAAGCAAAACCCACTGATATACAGTTAAGAATACCTTCTCTCACTAAGACAGGGCTACAATGTTTTTAAAACTAATACTGTTAAATTGCTTTAATAACAATATAAATTGGACACTAACATTTATTTTCTCAATAGCCTGACCCAAAAGAAATTACCTACTAAAACTCCAATATAAAGTCCTAAGATTCCTTAAGGAGAGAACCAAAGTTTCTTAAATTTTTCATTCCAAAAAGCCTACACTTGTTCTTAGAAACCTAATGTGCAAATAGATAATTCAGTCTTGCATCAGCAGAAAAAATTTTTAATCCTTTTTGAAAGCAAAAAATCCTTAAAATGTCCATTTTCTGCCTTCTCATTTTTCATGTATAGATCTCACTATACGTGAAAGGGCAGCCTTTTCTCTACTTTCACTTACTTAAGGTAAGGTAAGCTTTAATTTGTGGATTGCTGTTCTCATCAACATATCTATCATATATACTTGTGTGCTAATCTCATGAATAAATCAAGGACAGGTTTTAAGCCAAAAATCATGGAATTTACTATGACCCATGGAAAAGTCGAGGGCAAAACTTGGGGATTTAGAAAACTTGGGGTTTGAATGAGATAATTTTGTCTGACTTTATCCTAGGCTAGATGATGAAAAATGACTTACCAGTAATTGTTCTGAAGCAGCTCAGTGAACAGAGCTACTAGTATTCTCCAAGCAGGAAGACAAAAGTTGAAGGAGGTTATGGGAGATGCAGGCTTTGTGAGTACAGTACAGTAGGCCCTTGGTATCCGTGCCACAGATACTAAAATCCGCAGGTATTCAAACCTGCAGATTTGGGCCACCCTGACCTTCTGAACCCTATTGGAGCACTCCAGTCAGGTCCTGAGGGTTTTCAGAGATTTGCAGGTGCTAAATTTGCAGTTGAGGGCCCACTTGTACTTCCATAGCAGCAGCCCTCACAAAGACTTTTCACCTTTCTTCACCATAAGTCTCTTCACCTTTCTTCCAGTTTGGTGATTATTGGTAGATGTGCTGCTTCAAAACAAGGCACAATAACAGGTTTTTTCCTGCTTGGGCTATCCACCCATCCTGCTCCTCAGCCCAGTGTCCTGCCTCCCACCAAGCACCTGTTCTTAGAAGCCAAGGACACCTTACCAGATATACCCATGAATACTTTTTCAGGGTAAATTTTAATGCATACATTATTCAACTTATACACGTACATATAGAACATATAGTTCATTGAAGCAGCATTTATTTGTAGTAGAGAGAATAAGACCCAATCCTATTAAACTTTCCAGCACCGATGCAGGTGCCATGCAATCCCAAAGTAACTGAACAAACACTTCTCTATCTTGAGGAGGCCTATGTGACTGTTCTCTCACCTCAGACTGCTGTGCATGCCATGTGGGCATTGCTGCATCAGTGTTGGAAAATTAGATAGGACTGGGCCCTAAATGTGATTATGTCATATGCATGAGGTATGAAATGTAAACAATCAGAAAGACAAATTAGCTTCAGATTAAACAAAAAGCTTTTAGCTATGGCATACTGGCACACAACAAAATGGTAGCCAATCTGAAATATGATAGATTGATTCACCTCAAAAAAGCGTATCAATAAGAAAAATATTTCTCAAGTAAAATAGCAGCTCAGATCAGTTTACATACCTGTAGTCTTCTGTGTTTCCAGAGTCTTTCCCTTGTAAGTATTAAATAGACTAAGGGTTGCATACTTGGTTTTTCCATCCTTTGCTTTTGTGCTCTGGCCTGATTTTTCCGACATTTCAGTTCATCAAGTCTGAAACGTCTTTGCTCACCCCTTTAAAAAAAAAAAGGAGAAAAAAAGTTAGGCACAAAAATGACTACAATGAAAAGTAGTCTCTTTGATAGGTTATTTCAATATGCTATCTTGTTAAAAGGCAGAGCTGTTGTGAAAATTAGGATATCCAAGAAAAGGTTCAGCTGGAACTCTCCAAAGGAGGTTTTGCTGTAGCTCCATACTATTCCATTAATGGAATGGAAAGCGCTCTTCTGCCAGAACATACATATACTTTGCTGCAGCCTAGTGATTTTCAATCATTTTCAACTCATAGCATGCAGACAAGGTGCTAAAACAGTTGAGGCACATATTCACGTCTGATAATCTCAGGGGTCCCCCCAGGGATGTGATTCACTCATACACTCTATGCACACAGAACACCAGACACTCTGCTCTCCTGGAAGTTGCTACAGAGCACTACGAGTGCTCTGATCTCTTGGAGGTCGTTACAAGAACTGCGGTGCTTCTGGTGAAGACAGCAGGAATAGGAAGCAAGGACAGTTAAGTCGGCCCTTGTTATCCACTGGGATCTGATTCAGGACCCCACACAGATACCAATTTCTGCGGATAATCAAAGCTATGGGGAGGAGCTTTGCCAGCAAACTGGAAGTCAGCAAAGAGGTCACCTCTGCAGCTGAACGAACCCAGAAGAGCTGGCTGGTGCACAAAGGCTGCTGGGGTGCCATCTCACTGGCTCACACCAAGGCCGAGTTGATTGGTAAAGAAAAAAAACAGCACATGGTTGGTCATGCAAATGTGACAAAATAAGTCACAGGTGGGGCAGGTGTCAAGTGTACAGGCTCTAGTTATCTGAAAAGGGTCAAAAGTGACTATCAAAGAGACCATCAAAAGCAGGAGATACATGTACGGTCATGGAACCATTTCAAATAACAAGATACCATAGAATAACCTTATGATTTTAAGCATATGAAATCAGAGCAGAAATTATCACTTATCTATATATATAAAAATGGACGTGGGTGGGTATGTATGTCTGTATGCGGGTGGGTGTGTATGTGCTCCATAGGCTCCCCCATGGCTTGACCGATCGGCACGAAATGCGGCACACACGTACCTTGCGGCCTGGCAACAAACACTGCGGGGGTCAGACCCCCCTACAGCCCCCCGTTTTTTGGGGAGGGGAGCTAGAACGTCCAGACCAAGGGGATTGCATTGGACTAGAGGTCTGCTGCCACCCTGTGGTCACAGGCGATTCTGCAGGTTATGTGATGCACAGGGACTAATACAGAACCGAAAGTGTAACTGCTGTGCACTGCCAGCGTTGCTCAGGCTGCACAGAGCAGGATCCAGAGAGTTCCAACACCCAGTCGGATCTGAGAGGGGCCTATTTCCAGAGGGCTAATTTGCCTGCGTTGCCCAGGCTGGAAAGAGCAGGATCCAGAGAGTTCCAACACCCAGTCAGATCTGAGAGGGACCTATATCCAGAGGGCTAATTCAGTGAGTGTGACCATTTCATTACGCTCCTTTGCTTGCTTCTGTCCCTGTATTCATTCCTTCTCCTAATAGAGGCTGGGGATACTTTGTCCCCCTACAGCCCCCCTGGGGGGGGGGAAGGGCAGCGAGGGGAGTGTATTGGAGTGAAAGTGTGCTGCCACCCTGTGCACAAAGGATTCTGCAGGTCATGAGCTGGGATTGCACTCACTGAGCTGAGACACAGGACGAGAACTCAGACACGGCACTGCCTGAGTTGCCGAGGCTGGAAGGAGCAGGATCCAGAGAGTTCCAGCACCCAGTCGGATCTGAGAGGGGCCTATTTCCAGGGAGCTGACTGGCCACCTCTGCCTCTTTGTCATATGTCAGGGCTATCCTGCCACAGGACCTGCAGACATTGTCCACTGAATGTGACCATTGCATGGCGCTCCTTTGCTTGATTCTGTCCCTGTATGCATTCCTTCTCCTAATACAAGCTGGGGATACTTTGTCCCCCGGGCAACGCCGGGTAACAAACAGCTAGTTGGTAATAAATAAAATCCTATCTACAATAAATGTTTCCAACAGAATTAGGTAATAAATTAACCAATACCACAGAAGGTATTTAAAATTTAAATTTCCACTAGAATACCAAGATAAGCTACTAATATAGGAGTTTATTCTGGCAAGTCCCCTCCCTACCCTAGGCCTCATCCCTTACTGGTGAGGGTTGTTACTATGACTCAGAATATTCCTTTTTTCCTTATCTTCTCCCTGTCCCCTAAGTTCTAACTCAGCTTCAAGTAAAAAGGAGACAAAATTATTAGCATAGCTATTACTATTACGCAACTGCCATGCCCTAGCTCAAAGTTTCCCATACTGTTTGTCAGGTGGGCCCACAGCGACCAGGAAGCTTCATGTGACCCAGAAGTCACTTTCAGGTCATGCCAGTGTATGTCCTGCTTCATTGGCTGCATCGCACTGCATCATGCCCCAAACTGCCTTGCAGGTTCCTGGATCAAAAAATTGCCTCGAAACTCACTGGTGGGTCATGATACACACTTTGGGTCATGTGCCATTTTGTGCTGCAGCTTTCTGGTGCAGTCCAGGGAACCAATGTGCACACATCAAGGTAAGGAATTTGACAACCATTACTAGCTTAGTCTAGCTTATGCAGCTGACTGGAAGTGGTAATAACACACACCTAAGTTGCATGTAGTAACAGGTGGTCAGTTAACATAGCCACCTCCTCCACTTTACATGCATATTCACTGTTGTGGCTCAGTTGGAAAAGACTGGCGAAAAAGCAAGGAGAAAATGCCATGTGCTGCAGCAGCACCCAAAATCAGGTTATCAACTCTCAGCAATTGCCCCAGAGTGCGAATCTATGACATCAGTCCTGTGCATAAATTTGCATATGGTAAAGTAATTCATTTTAACCACTTCATATTAAGAAGTCTGTTGTTCATTAGAAACCTGCCATGTAACCAGAATTCAACAACCAATCAAAACTGAAACCTCAATGCCTTGCTAAGTGAACATGAGCAGAAGACATATAGTCCAGTCAATATGTCATTAGCCCCCGGAATAAGTCTAATAAAAGCTCTGTCAACTGAGTTATAGTAACAACTCTTCTATCCAAACTCTTGTCAAATACCGCATGGAAGCCCCCAAGATTGCAATCTCCATTTGATTATATTCTACTAATAGTCCAGTCAATATGTCATTAGACCCGGGAATAAGTCTAATAAAAGCTCTGTCAACTGTTCTTGTCAGTACTAGGTGTACTGATTGACAGGAAAAAAACTTACCAAAACTGGACAACCAGAAGTGGGTTATTTTCAAGATGGCAGCCGCAAACCATGAAAATCGGCCAGAATCATGTAACTGTGTTGTTTTTAAGCTTAGAACTTTTTTCTTTTTTCAAGCTCAAGGTTTTTTTTTATGGTAAAGTAATTCATTTTAACCAATTACTTGGCCCATGGGTTGAAGATTGGATTCCAATGTAATGAGCATTGCAGGTACAACACCAGTCGTAACAAATATCAAGTTGTATGTTTTTATTATTATTACATTTGAACTGAACTGTTTCCTTTTTTTTAAACTACATATTCAACAAAGAACCCCTTAAACTAGGTTAAGAAAACTGCAGCAATATGCGGATAAAACAGTAACTCCTTAATTTTCTATTGGTCCTCATCATTGCCCCCTAGGTCACCTAACACCTGGTTGTTACAATTCGTTACTTGACACAATCCACATACAGAACTGCATGGAAGTCTGTATGTTCTGCAACTGCAGCGGGTACTACTGCAACCAGTTTTACAATTGCAGTGTATAATTTGCAGTAGAGTGTCTGGTGCAGCTTTAATATCACACATTACTGGTACAAGTTCACCGCCATCGAGTTTCCAACCCCAGTCCACAGGATTCATTTCCCTAGCCATATCCATCCAAATCATGGTCTGATAGTACACTCTTAGACTATGGAATTTTGTGGAAGACTCAGTTGGAGGCAGGCGTTCTGGATTCACAAACGATTTGGCTGTGACGACTTTCTTGGTAAGTGTCTGGTAAGGCAAGGCTGCCAAAGAACTGTTGCTGTTGCCACCAAAAATAACAGCCATCGCTTGACTGCCAAGACTTACTATGTCAGTGGTGTTCTTGCCTGGTAAAGTGAATGCAGTTGCACAGGATTGAAGGACAGAATTCCCTTTTAAAATTTTGTGGAAAACTGCTTTTTTTCCAACACCATAAATACACGAGGTGGAATCACAACCTGTGAATGCATAAAGGAATAACAACTGTGCACGTAACTCACTGCCCAGAGTAGACTTCAAGTAATTGATGTTGTACACTTTTGGAATGCCTCATGACTGTCTGATCTAACATACAGTGGATTAACATTCACTTCTGTGTAATGTAGCAGAAGAATTATCAGGTCAGTATCCTCCCCAATGAGCATGGTGGAATGTTCCTTGGCACTATTTACTGTGGCCTTTGAAATGTCCACATCAGTGTCACCTTGTGCTTGAAAAGCCACACAGCCTCCCGTCACCAGTTCTTCAGTGATTAATTTGATTAGTTGGTGTTTGTTGCGTCCTACTGAAAGGAATTCTTCCTGCTTCCCTTCAAATTCAGTATCAGTTGTGAAGTGAACTATTGGATAATTAAAGTTTTGTTGCCTTCTCTTATGTGTATTATCCTGTATTGAAGGACCTGCGTCATATCCATCGAACACTACAGTTGCCGACCCATACTGTAAAGTCTACACATACCTTTGCTATTTTGCTGTATGTGTCTCCCTTTTTCCACTTCAACTTCCTTATTAAGT
This sequence comes from Lerista edwardsae, assembly GCA_029204185.1. NCBI lineage: Eukaryota > Metazoa > Chordata > Lepidosauria > Squamata > Scincidae > Lerista > Lerista edwardsae. The sequence continues at coordinate 227,606 of JAJKFI010000141.1, forward strand.
AGCCTCCGTCAATAACATATCTTTGCATGCTCGGAACAGCATCTGGTGTTGTTTCCATTGATGCTCAATTTTTACAATGCTCATCAATGGCATGGGCTAATTGCGGTTTATCGGCCTTTCTCAGAATGTGGTTGTCCTCGAAAAGTGATGTTGGGTAAGCATTAAGTTCATATCTCATCACCTCCTCTAGAACTAGTTGTCCTGTCCTGGAGATGACAAGAAATCGCTGGAAGAATAAGCCAGGATCAATGCTTCTATCCGGAGCAACAGTGACAGCAGATGATTTACTCAGGGTCTTTGCTTTGTCAATTCTCTTAAAAGCATGGGGGAGCCGGGTCTGGCGAGCAAGATGGTCATGGTTCTGGGATGCTGGAACTATGGCCTGTGAATATCTCCTTTTTGGGGGGCCCTGTAAGGGGTTTTCTTATTCATTCTTTCAGGAGAGGAAGAATGAAGCACAGCCGCGAAGTTGGAGCGTCTGTGGAGTGGCTATCGACGGAGGTTTCCCACAGCTGAATGCGGGGAGATGTGGCGCCACTGACGCCATTTTTATGGTCTGCCGGCACTAGTGCAAACCAGGCGTGGAGAAGAAGGGTGTAATCTTGGATATGTCAGGATGGTTCAACAGCTGTGAGTTAACTTTGTCTTAGACCCCAGGGCAGAGAAGATTATTTGCTGGAGGGTGTTGGAAGAAAACAAGCGTATAAGAAAAGATTTATTACTACCGTCAATTAAGAATTTACAGACTGCTAAGATTAAAGCGTCCTGCCTGTTAATGTTTTACGACATGATTGCCCAGAAGAGACTGAAATGCGAGCCACGGCTGGAATGAGGTCTCTCTGGACTGCATCATTAGAGGCAAGCGTTTGTGAGAGAATTGCCATGAAACCATTTTTCGATATTAACATGTGAGATGAAGTCAAAGAAATAAGAATACATAGATTTGGTATATGAGTACTTAGTGATAAGATAAATTGATTTAATCAGCATAGAAATTTTAAACAAGCGAGTATATTCAGAAGATAAGGACATGAATTTGAAATATAAGGCATAGACTGTAGATGCTTGTAATCCTGACTCATATATTATGTTTGCAACCCTCCAAGTACCTAATGTATGTTTTCCCTGTGGTTCCCATTTCCCCATGTAAATCCTTTCCATTTCCCATAACTTAAACAATAAAGGAAAAATTATTCTCAAAAAAAAAATTATCTTAAAAGCGTAGGAAAATACATTTTGTCCAAGCATTGTGTTCCTTCCCAATGACTTGTACTCATGCACATTGACATCGTCTGTCGCCACAACACCAGTGATGATGTTTCTCAATGAGGTGTCAGCAGAAAAAGGCGAACATGATGACAGCTTTGCATATATTTTAGAAATGTCCGAAGCATCTCTTTCGATTCTTGAGACACTGGATTCTTTGTGTTGTTCACTGCTGTGGTGTGTGGGTTCATTAAAGTCTTGCATTGCATCATTGTACTCAGCCATAATTGGGGCTGACATTGTCCACAATGCTCGCTGATCTTCTGTCATCTTGCTGCCATGAGTTAAACCTCCTGAGGTTTTCAGCGACCTCATTAGAGTTTGCTCAATCACGAGGTCGCAACCTAGACCAGGCCAGAACTGAATTGTTCGACGGATGACATGCAATCCATTTTGAAACATCCTGTAGACCTTCATCTTCCCCTTGTGGGCATTTCTAAAAGGTGCTGAGCATGAACTCCAGGGGTATTACTTGTGCGCAAGGCCAATTGAAATTAGTGACTGTGTGATGAAATAACCCGTTGGCAGGTTTCGGTAAGTTTTTTTTCTGTCAATCACCTAGAACTGACAAGAACAGTTGACAGACCTGTTGTGGGAATTTTTCTACACTTAAAAATAACACAATTACATGATTTTGGCCGATTTTCATGGTTTGCGGCTGCCATCTTGAAAATAACCCACTTCCGGTTGTCCAGTTTTGGTAAGTTTTTTTCCTGTCAATCAGTACACCTAGCACTGACAAGAACAGTTGACAGACCTTTTATTAGACTTAGTCCCGGGTTATGGGTTTTTCCCCCCTAAATTGACTGGACTAATACAATTTTCCAACAAAATCACTGTGACCCACAAGTCTTCTGCATGCGTCATCATACCTTGCAGTTCTTTGGAATATTAGAAGTAACCACTGAATGCTAATCATCCTAAATTGCACAGTTCTAGCCAAAATTATTATTATTTATTGAATTTCTATCCTGTCTTTCTGACTCATATTGGGGCATCTAAGGCAGCTCACAATATTAAAATTGCAAAAAATAAGATATACAAAAGATAGGATAAAAGATTAAAATAGCATAAACCACTGGTCTTCAAACTGTGAGTCGCGACCCACTTGGTGGGTCACAACCTGATACCCAGTGGGTTGCGGAAAGCTGAAGGCCGCCATCTTGGAAACTAGCAAAGTAGGTGGCGGTTGACATCTTGGAAGCTAGAAGACGAATAGGCGCAATAAATACATGGGTAAGATTACAGCTTTACAGTCTAAAGTGTTTGAATACCACTGGCATAAACCAATTTTAAAATGGACAGGCCCCAATGGATCCCACAATTGCAAGTTAAAAATGCAGGCCGCTAAATGCCTCCTTAAATGTAAGAGCCCACAGAAATATTACCAGATAGGGGAGGGAATTCCTCAACCATATAGCCACCACTAAGAAGGCCCTAGTTGTGGTTGCCATCTCCCTCTCCTCGCCTGATGGCGGCACAGTAAGAAGGCCCCTCTTAGATGACATGAATCTACAAGTAGGATTACATAGAAGAAGGTGGTTCCTCAAATGCCCTGGACTCAAGCTGTAAAGAGCTTTAAAAATCAAAACTAGCACTTTGAATTGGCCTGGAAACAAACCAGCAGCCAGTATAGCTGCTTAAGCAATGGTCCAACTGAGTCAAACCGATGAGCCCCAGCAATTACACAGGCAGCAGCATTCTACACTAATTGCAGTTTCCAGATTATTTTCAGAGGCAGCCCCATGTAGAGTGTGTTGCAGTAATCCAATCTGAATGTCACTACAGCATGGATCACCATGGCCTGAGCAGCGCAGGTATTGTCTCAGCTAGTGAATCAGCCGAAGCTGAGCAAAGCTCACAGCCATCACCTGGGAATCCAAGAGCAGTTGCGGACCCAGGAGAACCCCCAAACTGCAGACCTGCTCCATTTAGAACCCATTTAGAGCAAGACAATAGTATAGTCCAATACATGAGTCACAGACTTCCGGACCAGGAGAATCTCTGACTTATTAGGATCTAATTTCAGCTTCTTCACCCACCTCCAGCCCCCAACTACCTCCAGGTAACGATCCAGGACCTCAACTGCCCCCTTGGACTCAGGAAGAAAGGAGTGATATAGGTGAGTGTCACCAGCGTACTGATGGAACTGTACCCCAAACCTCCAGATGACCTCTCCCAGTGGCTTCATGTAGATGGTGAACAGCATGGGGGATAAAATGGATCCTTGCGGCACCCCACTTTTAATAAGCCAGGATGCCAAACAAGCCTCCAAGCAGGGCCAACAGGGACACACTCCCTCTGTCCAGGTGATCCACCATGGCTGTCTCAGTCTCAAACCCAGACCTGAAGCCAGATTGGAATGGATTCAGTGCACAATCCTATACTGCAGCCGGCCTGTGCCAAATCCAGCATAGTACAGGCAAGGCTGGAGCCTCCCCAGGCACATTCTCACCCTTACTGTAGGGGAGGCTCCAGCCATCCCTATGTGCTCCTCGGATCTGCACCTTCTAAACAGCAGGCACAGATCCCACACAGCCCAAATTGGGGCCACACAGCCTCCCAACCAGGTATAGGATTTGACCTTAAGGCCTGCCAGCAAACCTGCTGGCACGTCCATCCACTGCCTGCCCAGAAACGCCCTCCCCTGCCCTGTTTCAAAATGCCTCCCTTGCGCTGGCCGGCTTCGGCTGACGCAACGGAGGCAAAGTGCGGGCGCAACGGGACTAGCGCTGCCTGCAGCACCGATCCTGTTGCCTTAGTGCTGATGCAACCCTGTGGCATCGACGCCGCACAGTTTCTAGGATTGCGCTGTCAGATAATCCGCCTCCTCTAGGACCCTCTGAAGCTAGGATGATACCACCCACTCAATCACCTTGCCCAAAGGATATTTGAGACTGGTTGAAAGTTGTTCAGATTAGTGGGAACCCTGCTTCAAGATGGACGGCAACACCCCCTCCCTCAGAGATGAATTCACCACCCTCCCTAATCACTTGGCCAGCCCTCACTGGACAGATCTAATTAGCTATGCTGGACAAGGGTTGAGCGGGCAAAGCAGAAGGCCTCACACTCCAGAGAATTGTGACCACATCCTCAAGTTCTACAAGCTGTAAGGAGCCCCAATACGATAGACAGGTCCCCCAGGGATATCACTAGATACTCCTAATGTGATGTCCAAGTCATGCTGAATCCAATTGACCTTCTCTGTGAAACGTTTTGCAAACTTGTCTCAGCGAGCTTCCGTGTGTTCCTCCCCACTGGTGGTGGTGCCAGATGGAGTAGGCCACGGGCCACATGGAAGAGAACAGCCAGCCAGTTTTCCACAGACACAATGGTGGCAATATGCCCTCTTAACTGCCACCACCATCACAGAATAAGCTCTCAAATAGGTTCTGGCCTATATAGAGTCAGATCGGCACAAGTTTTTTACCACTGTCACTCTAGACACCTGCCCTGCTGCCTTATCGTTCACAGCTCCTCGGAGAACCAAGGAACCATTCTTACACTGCAATTGGGCAGAGGACTCAGGAGCAATCTCATCCAGGGCCCTGGTCATCTCCCCATTCCAGAGATCAACCAGGACATCAAGTGAATCACCAGCTCTGGCAATAGTAAAATCCCCCAGAACCCTCAGGAATCCATCCATCAGCCTCTGGGGGAGGACCATACAATGCAATCTCCCACAGCTGCAGCCACCAGGAAGTGATATGTCTATGACAAAGGAGTGATCTTAAAGTCTTCCACTTGCAAATCACCATGTACCTTCCCAACAGTAAAAACCAGGTCCTGCATCATGTGTCAGGGCAGATATTCTGAGACAGACCCATGGTGCCCATGAAGTCCTGAGTTGTAGCTGCCCCTGTTCAGGAACAAATCAGGTGCTGAAAATGAGGGATGAATGTCCATATTCTCTGCAATTTGTACCAGGTGCAAGTTAAAATAGAACTAGGCTCTTGATCCATTTTAAAGGGGATTTCATCAATATAACCATGTATGCCCACATATATTTGATGAAATATGAATATACTTTATATACTTCAGTGCATATAATGTAATTGAATATAATGCCACCTTACTGAGTCTGAAGCAGCCTTCAGACACTATCACCTATATTAACTCTCTCAAAATGAACCAAGGAATTAGATGTATCATGAAACTGGAAGTGTTTAATATACTGAACAAGTACAGTGAATGACAGGGATGTGCTTGAGTTACGGAGCCCGAGTTGCGAGTCAGTCCTAGACAGTCCTAGACTCGACTAGATAGTCCTAGCATACACTCGTCATGACTCGACATGAGCAAAATTTCAACTCATTTTGAGGAACAAGTCAAGAATCATGGCTTCCTTAAGTAAACATTCATTGAGAAAAAAGAGGTGGTTGCAGGATAGGCATTTGTGTAAGTTATCATTTTAACACCCTCTTGTTAAAATTACGAAGTTCATTCTTATATATGTTAAAGAACCCCCTCTCGACAGCACCCTCACAATCTGGCTGTACCGATACAAAAATAAGCCTAGTTCCAGAAAGTATTTTATTTCACTTGCAAGTTGGAAGCTTATCATAACTGAAGTGTGGGACGGATTATAAAAGCTTCATTTTTTAAGGAAAATGCAGTTTTTCCACACAAGGCCTTTTGGTTATGTAACATACAAAAACCATGCAGCATTGCTAGATACAAGCCAAGCGATAGTACTTGGAAGATAGCATTAATATTGTAATGAAGTTATAATAGCAGATATGTTCTGTTAATAGTTTGGTTTCACACAAATACTGCTGGGTAATGCATGCAAAATTCTCCCCCTCCCCCCAGACCAGTACGTTAGCGCACTGCAATTTCTTGCAAAGATTATCTTGCAAAAATAATTAAAAAGACGCTTTCTTTCCATTTGAGACCAGTGTTCATTAACTGATGTGTCCTGACCATCCCAAAAGACCTGGAAGTGGCTTGGCCCCTCAGAATGTCTCCCTTTCCCATGGAACAGGCCTCCCTTTCCCATGGAACTTCACCATTTATGAAGTAGTTATATTGGTGTAATGCAACAAACTTGGAAACAGATTTGGGTCACATAAAAAGCAATTAAAGATCAATCTCAGCAAAAGTATTCAATGTGGAAGAAAGCTCATGCAAGGTGCTACTCCTTTGGACGATTCCCTCCCTCCCTCTACAGACTACTACCCTATACTGTTCCAGAGAGTTATTTGACTTTCAGGGGATACAGGGACTTTCATTCTACTCATGCAAGTCAGGATCCAAGCCAATGAGCCTTTTAAAGAGATAGTCTCAACGTTTCAGTCAATTTTAAAGCATTTTTATGAAGTTTAATCAATGTCATTAGTGGTATATATGTGTTTTATGGCTATGGCTATCAGCAGACATAACCACAGACACAAAACACACACGTGCGCACACCAAAGAACACCACAACCACATTTAATACAATCCTAGGCATGTCCACTCAGAAGTAAGTTCTTTTGTGTTCAGTGGTACTTACTCTTATGTAAGTGTGCCATAGTCAACAACTTACAGGAGCCATTTTAGATCTACATGCTATACTTGTATGAACTACTACAATGAACCTAATGCTGCCAAATACGAACAAATTAAAACATTGAGAAAATAGCAACTTGAACCCACAGAATTGAACATAGTATTGAATTGCTATGTAATGGGAAAGAACTTGTTTTAAAGGGCAGGGAAAAACAAAATAGCAACGTAGCAAGGAATTATTAAACCATTTGCTTGCTCATGAATAAATGCAAACATGTAGCTTTCTTCCTTTCCATAAGGTTCAATACATTTCTCAGCTTAGAGTGAGAGACTTCTCGAGGGTTTTTGAGGCCTATGTTCATTGATCAGGACTATCCTGGTGGCATTGCATTCCTCTTGGCCTGCCCTTTCCAATAGACCAGGGCACAATCACCTACCCATGAGTAAATGTACAGTGTGGCTCAGTTTCACTTTCCATAAGGCTCCATGTACTTCCTGGGCAGCTTCTGAGCATGCTCAGAACACTCTGCAGCCTGCCTTGCTCCACTGGAGATCTAGGGGATTGATCTGCCCACCATGTGACTCAAGGCATTTACCATACTAATCAGTGTATAAGCTGATGTCAAGTTTTCTAGGCAATTTTGAGGCATAAATTTAGACTAAATCATTATGGAGACCAACAAAATCAAGCACACTGATGAGAGAGGGTTCCGGGAATGGAACCCTCACAACTAAAAAGACCCACCTGTATATGTATATTTATTTATCTATATATATAAAAATGGACGTTTGTGTGTATGTATGTATGT
>JAJKFI010000141.1:250170-297928 GCA_029204185.1 Lerista edwardsae
CCACCCTCCCCTTTTTTTCTTTCCTTCCCGTTCACACTTTATTTTTGGTTGTGTAGATTTCAAAAAATAAGTCTGTCAAAACAGTGCAATCCAAGTTCAAATAGACAGCAAGCGGCATTTCGTCCGATATGTTCAGTAATATAATTACGCGGAATTAAACCTTGGAATTGCATATTAACTCATAATTATGTTACCAATGATGTTTCTCCACGATCACACGTTGTTATTTTGGTAAGTTTTTACTTCAGGAGTAAACGATTCAGCTCTAAACAGTACCAGAAAACCCATTGGAAATGCTTGGAATGAGCAATGTTTTGTACTTACAAACATGGCCGCTAAGCCCGCCCTCGGCTTCAATTCTTCTCTATGAAATGTTAAGGGAGGGCCACCGGTTGAGTTGCTCTAAATAACAGCTGAGGCTTCCTCAATTTAAGTTGATATGGTAACTGAATATTTAAATATTAATGGGGAGATTGTACCTCACACTATTGTTCCTCTATCTCATGTATGACACTTAGCTAATGGCTAGGGAGATACATGAACTCATCGTGAGGCATGTGGTGGACAACTGAAAGGAGTTCTCCATCATGTCCCATTGTTGCCATCGAACCAAAGTTTTTGGCAACAATTTTACTGTTCAGAGTAAACTCTAAAATGACTGCTATTTTTGGGGTATTTCACTGTTACAATCCCTTTCCATATAGACTTAAGAAGGGTTAAAAGGGCCTACCCGGCCTCAGTTGCCATGGAGACCACAGGCCTCTCTCAGGCAGTAGTGGGGGAAGGGGAGCCAACCAGGCCTAACTAATAGGAAGGTTTCTATAACTCACTCCCAAATCTAGATTCATCCCTTTAGGTGTTGATTTAGGTGTTGATCTTGAATGATATTTTTAATCATTTGTATGGGTCACCTTTGTAAGCAGAAATCAACTCGCTATCTCATAGGGCCTAAGAGATATTGAGGAAAACACATTTGATCCAGTGGTGTCATCTAAATGATTTAAGAACAGGAACTCACTTTTGATTGGCACGTATCAGGACCGACCCACCGGAAGTGACGTCATAAGCCGGAGCACAGGTCTACCCGTGGCTGGTTCCTATGGGTAGACCTGGGCTTTGGAGGTTGGTGGAGCCCAGGTCCACTCACGGCTGGTTCCTAGCCAGCGACGATGTCAGCTACGAGTGGGCGGAGCCAGCCAGTTCTGTACAGCGCCTGGCGCCTATAGAACAGAAAGCAAAGAATTCCCCCCTCCCCAATTGCAGCTCCAATAGCGATGGGGACAGTCTCCCAAAGAAACCTCACACCCAGAGCGCCAGTGAAACGCTCTGGACTGGAGAGACAGCGGTGAAAGCCTTTCCTTGGTCTTCGTGGCTAGGCGAGGTGGAGTTATTGAAAATTGCCAGGGAAGTTGAAAATTGGCACGGGGGCAGCAGCCTCGAAGCCGAGGCTGGCTGAGCAGAATGAGGCAGGAACCTGTGGAAGTGGCTGAGGGGTGGCACCACTCCGGACGGCACCCTTGGGCACTTCCCCACACCAAAGCCTGCTTATGCCAGGCAGGTCAGGAGGGCAGCTTCAAAAAGTCCCAGCTCCCCTCCGTCCCCTCCAGGGCCCCCCTCGATTCACCACCGCACCCCCAGGATGCCCCTTCTCCCCAGTGGGCTGCAGACTCACCAGAGTGGCTGCTGACTCCATGTGTGTGGCTGGAGTGAGTGAGGAAGGGGGCTGTGCAGGACAGGACTTCCCCACTGCAGCCCTTCCCCCTTCGCCCCCCTAGGAATCCGGAGTTGCTCCCTTTAACCCTCTGAGTGCCGGCCAACCAAGAAGAAAAGCTCTTTGCAGAGGAATCGGGAGGGGGGAGGAGGGAGAGTGAAGTGGGCGGAGGCTCAGTTTAACTAGTGGAACTGAGTTCCCCCGCGTTCCCACTGCATCAATCAATCAATCAGGTACTTATATACCGCTTTTCAACATGAAATTCACAAAGCGGTTTACAGGCAAATAGTAATAATAATAAAGTTAAATGGCTCCCTGTCCCAAAGGGCTCACAATCTAAAAAAAAGGCAGACCACCAGCAACAGCCACTAGAAAGACTGCGCATGACATCACTGATTTGATCCCTTTTCCCCTTCTTAGGGGTTAAATTTCTAAAAATCCCTTCTTAGTGGGTGCTTTTGTCATGGAACGAATATACTCCCCAAATTTCGTGTTCCTAGATCCAGGGATTTGGGTTGGGTGTTGACCAGTCAGGACAACCGTCTTTCTATATAGATTGTCCCGCTGGATACCCTACGGTATGTAATAAAGAGGGGAGCATTGATCTCCTTATTTGCAGCCTCTGCTCCTGCAACCCACTCCTGCAGGCTCTCGCACGAGAAGTGCAAACCCTACACCTCTCTACAACTTTAAAGAGGTGCAAACCCTAAAACTCCTGGGCAGGGCCTGACAGCTTGCACAAGAGGCATGAACAGGGGAGGGAGGCCTGGACAGGGGAAGGGTGTGTGACAGCGAGGAGATATCCCTCCTCAGAGACATGCTTTTGGTCTTTATGAGATTAGAACCTGCCCCATGCTGGGTGTCGAAGCCTCACAATAGTTAATCCTTTGCTGAACTTTAGAACTTACAGTTCTGTTGAGCAGTGGGACCCACCAGTGGGTTGCAAGCCAATTTCAGGTGGGTTGCGAAGCACCTAGAGCAGCCAAATTGAAATTATGGGAAGATAGGGTGCTGGAAAGGGGGAGGGCTGTGTGGTTGTTTTGCTTTTGTAAAGGTTGTAAATAGGCTTTTTGTCTTTCTGATTCATTTTGTTATTGGAAAATGGCTGAGAAATAACCCAACTTATTACTGCTTTCTCAGGAAAGGAGCAGGCTCTGGCATCACAATGATAGCACTTCCAGCCACGACATCAGTTCTGGTGGGTCCCAGACAAATTGTCATTCTAAAAAGTGGGTCCAGGTGCTAAAATGTTTGGGAAACACTGCTTGAGGTTCCTATCGAGAAATCAGTGAAAACACATTTTACTACTTTTCACTCCCTTAGCGGGCAATTTTTTTTTAAAAAAAAATCCCTTCTTAGTGGGTGCTTAAGTCATGTAAGGAATGTACTCTCCGAATTGCATGTTCCTAGGTCCAGATGTTTGGGCTGTCCTGATGGATCAATCAGTCAGGACATCTCTCTTTATACAGTACTAGCTTTTTGGTACCCGGCGTTGCCCGGGTAACAAATGTAATCGGGACTGTCACCAATCAGCTTAGCGACCCCGAAAACTGTGGATTTGACAGTAATGTTGGTCATTTTGGACATTTTGTTTTGCACCCCTTCTTACCCCCCATGCCGAGGGGGGCCGAACTCAGACTCCAACGGCATCGGGAGCATCATCGCTCATCTCGGCGACTCCAAAAACTACTGATTTTATGCCGATATCGGCCGTTTTTGACCATTTTCACGTGGGCCCCCCTGTGCACCCCCGCCTCTGGGGTCACCAGGGGGGTCATGCCCCCGCAGTGTTTGTTGCCAGGCCGTAATGTGTACACGTGCTGAGTTTGGTGGCAATCGCTGCAGGCGTTCCAGCGGGTCAGTGTGGACGTTTTATTTCGCACCCTTTCTCAACCCCCACGCCGAGGGGGGCCCAAACCTGGACTCCAACGGCGTCGGGAGTGTCGCCACTCATCCCGGCAACCCTGGAAACTACAGATTCAACGCCGATTTTGGCCATTTTTGTTTTCACACGCCCCCGTACCCCCACCCCCGGGGGCGCTAGGGGGGCCTGACCCCCGCAGCGTTTGTCGCCAGGCCGCAAGGCATGCGCGTGCCAAGTTTGGTGTGCGTTACTCCAGGCGTTGCGGAGCTTATGCGGAATAGACGTACACACACATACACACACACATACATACGTTCTTCTTTATATATATAGATATAAATAGGTACCTGCATGTGAATAAAGAGCTCTTTATTGCAGAGGGGCTCCTTCAGTTTGAAGTATTATGGTTCTATCATGACTCCCCCATGGCTTTCTGTTTTGTTCAGAACAAAACCTACCATCTACTAATGTGCCCTTATTCATGGCCCCATATCTGGGAGGATTCTGATGTGATACATGTACATTGTACTAAAATACTTGGTCAACCCATTTGAATTAGTTCCTTCTAGCCTCAGAACCCCCTACTTGATCATAGGACCATATTACACTAGACTTTATAGTCAAGTTACCTGAATCCAAACAGCTTAACGCAATACTAACACCAATGAACACAAACCAATGGAGTTTGTCTAGAACCTAGAAGAAAACTTTTTATCTTGTGAATGCATAGTTTCCTACTTACTACCCACAGATGGTCAAGCCAAATGCATGAATCAAGATGTATAGAAGTACCTCCAGTGTTTCCTAAATCCCTGCATCAGGATAATTGGATCAGGCAACTTCCCCAACAAAATTGCTTATGACTAAAGGCATGCCCCGGTATCCACTGATGCAGCATCCATAGCTTCAGTTATCCATGAATTCCATGGGTACTGGGACACCTATTAAAAAGATAGGGAAACATTAAACAAATCTCTCTTTTTTTACTTTGTTGCAGCAAAACCACCTATCTTTAAAAAGGTGACCCTAGTATCCATGGTTTCAGGCATCCATGGGGGGATTCGGAATGGAATCCCAGTGGATACCAGGGCATGCCTGTACATGAAATTCACGTTTTTTTGTAAGCCACCTATCCACACATTGATCTATCCCTTAATATCCTCCTTATACAGTGCTCTTCCAATATCAGAGCTTCTTAAAACCATCCACGTTCATCTTGGCATAAACAGCTGGGAACTGTAAATATTGTCTAGCATGTGGATTGACAAGAGAATCTTCTGCCTTTGAAGTTTTAATACACAATCTGGCTAGTCACTGAACACTGACAGGTGGAACAGTTAAAACAGAAGTTGTACCATATGGCCCGCATAAAATCCTTCTGAAGATCAACCAAGTACTGTATCCATTAAACTCAAATTCCTAAAGAGTGAAAAACACCGTTTTCATTTTTTCCTTCTTATGACCCCTTCCCCCAGCTGTTGGGTACCTCCCCTTCTCCTTCAGGAAGAATATGTGATTTGTGAAATCCAGGGCTTGCACATCCCTGAGAGCACAATCCTACGGCACTTTTCGGCCCACAAAATCTCCCCAACCCACCTCATAGCATATTTGCAACAACTCAGGAGTCGGGGAATCCAGTGCATTGCTGAGTGCTGGCCTCCCTGCACCATTTCCAGACCTATGCCAGGTAAGTTTGCGCTGGCTGAGGGATGCTGGCATTGGCAGTTGAGGAGGGCAGATTGGGGTGAGGGGAAGGAGAATGGACCCATGGGCAGACCAGCCCAGGCAAGGGGGTGGGACTGGCTTCTGCCACTTAGGCCAGATCCTAAACCCCATCCCTGACCTGGTTGGACTTACACAGGGCCTTCAAATCTACGCTAACAATTTTGCTGGCGTTGATCCAAGTATCCCTATCAGGGAGGCTGCCACATGACATGGGGTAAAGGAAACTAATTCCCCTTACTCAGAGTTGTGCTGCACCCAGCCCTAACTCTGCCAGCCTGCTGGGCTCCCTATTCCAGCAAGGGTTAGGATCAGGGTGTGAGAAGCATCATATACTACAGAACTGACTGAGAAAGCTATGGACCTGAACAGCAACATTGAAAATGAAGCCCTCTTTACAGTGGTGGACCTGAGGGAGGGCAAGGGGGACAAATGCCATAGGCACTGGGCTTGGGATTACGGGGCACTGCAAAGTTGCTGGGCTTCGCAGCACTCCAGGCACTGCCTGGTTCCTCCGATGATTGGAGGAAACTCATGCCAAGCGTTCTCCTATAAACAGAAGAGCTGGGGGGTTGCCACCTGGCTCCTCCAATGGTTGGAGGAGCTAGCGTCGCCACGCTACGAGGCACCTGGTTCCTCTGTCAGTCAGAGGAACTGATTGCCCTTGCCAGCTCCGCACTGCTGTAAGGGGTGGTCCGTTCCTCCAACTGGAGGAACAGAGAGCCCCTTACAGTTGTGTGAAGCCTGCAAGAAACAACCATCAGCTGGTGGCACAATGCTACAAAGCGCCCGGTTCCTCCAAAAGTAGCCCTTTGTGCTGCTAAAAGCAGTGCTTCCTCTCAGGAGGCAATTGTGGGGATGCGATGATGTCAGCTTTCTGCCCTGAGCCTCTTACCAGCATTTGTCGCATTGTGTCTGGCCTTTCAATCCAGAAGTAACTGGCAGTGACATCATCACCAGTTACTTCTGGTGGTATTTCAATGTGGACCATACAAAGTGGTACAATGGGGGAGAAACATTGAGAAACACTGCGGTAGACTGTTCCCCCTTTTTTCTTGTGACTATTTTTAGAGTTTTTAAAAATTTCTGTTTCGAACTGTTGTCGAAGTTTGTAATTATGAGCCACTTTATTGTAAAAACATTTCTTTTTCTGTTTTTTTGGGGGGAGTCTCATTTCTGCAAACTGTAAAATTCAAAAGCTGATGGTTTACTGCAGTGACATTTCAGGGGTGAAAGGGCTGCTGGGGGAAGCTTTTCAGTGGGGAAATGGCTCAGGGGCAAATAGTCAACCTCCGCTAGCCCTGCAGTCTTATTCTGGAGGAGAACTTGGAATTTTGCTGAATATGTTAAACATCAAATCTGGGTTGTCCCAGAAACTTCACATTTCTCCATAGTGTCCAACCTGCAATTAAGTTTTTTAAAAATCATGTAAGGTGTTCAGATGTACCATATATAATCATGTATACGTTGAGAAATTTATGCCTAATTATTGCCTAGAAAAACCTGACATTGACTTATATTCGGGAGAGTGCTCCTGACAATAATTGCAAGCCAGGAAGCTGCAGAGCCTTCTGAGCATGTTCAGGGAAATGAACGGAGTCCTATTGAAAGTGAAACTGAGCCACACTGTGCATTTACTCGCTAGTAGTTGGGCGTGCCATGGGTGTGTTGGAAAGGGCAGGCTGAGAGGAATGCAACGCAGCTAGAATGGTCCCGATGAACGTAGGCCCCCAAAACACTTGAGAACAAAGTCCCTCCCTCTAAGCTGAGAAGTATTGAGCCTTATGGAAAGTGAAACTGAGCTACATGTTCGCATTTACTTGTGAGTAAGCAAGTGTTTACTGCAACATGTGAGTTGAATTCAGCATGGCTCTGCAACTGCAAGGTGTGGGGATTGTGCTCTCTTTTGTTTCAGACGGCTGAGGTACTTGGGGGTGGAAGAAACAGGTGTTGCCATGGAAACAGTAGTTAAGAATTTACAGTGGTTAAGAATTTTCAATTGTGTGCAAGGACAAGATAAGGAAGACGCCCCTGACCAGGAAGGCTAAGCCTGAGATCACAAGGATCAAGTCACAAAGATAAGATAGGCACGGGACGTGCAGGACGTGGTAGCTTACAGTACATGCGTACTGCTCTCGCTTTTGTAATCAATGCCACGTAGGCAACACAACGCAGGAAACACCCAAAAGAATGGCTATATAATGAAACAACAAAGTTTGTTCGGGGCCATTTTGCCTTGTTGGGGGCAAGTGGACCTCAGGCTGAGTAAATGTTTCTTTTGAACCTCACTCTGCGTCTGTGCGTAGTCTGTCCGTACCACGCTTGGGATAACATAACCTGGTGCCGTGGACCCAGATAGTTGCGAGTAGCCGCTGCGGGCTGTTTGCCTGCCCCGTGGATTCTTCGTCGGCGGGGACGTGAGGTGGAGGCGCTGACCACCCAGCGGCCGCGCCCTTGCTTTAAGGGAAGGGTTCTCGTCGTCGCCACCCCGGCGCGGTACGCCGTCGAAGGATCCCGTCTGGGCGCAAGACTGAGGTGTCAGGGTGAACACCGGCTGAAGGTAAGACCCCGGGGCGTAGGTCAGAGGGAGTCCTCGCCAGACCCCTCAGGGACAATGGAGTGGGGCTGTGGCTCAGCTAAAACCCTCCGGTTGTCAGGTACTGGGAGGTGCGCACCTGTGTGTATGACTGTGTGAGTGAAAGGAATCTGGAGAGGGCGCAAGTCCAACCCAGTCATTGAGAGTGGACCTAACATTACTGCGGTTCCGTTCCCGGGCGACCGGGACGGCCAGGACCTTAGGGAAGCGACTGTTACCCTTCTGTGTTTTGTGTGCGGCTGGACCCCTCACCAGTCTGCTCATTTCCCCCTGTTCCCTTTTGTGTTCTTGCCTGTTGTTCATCATGGGAGGGGGAGGCTCAAAGCAGGAATGTACTCCCTTGAAATGTATGCTAGATAATTTCGATGTATCTTTTGGAAAGGAGGATTTTGGGGAGGCTCTAGACGCAGGAACGTTACAGAGGTTGTGCACTAAGGAATGGCCAGAATTAGTCCCTTCATGGGATGTCCATGGTACTTGGGATGTAATT
Source organism: Lerista edwardsae (assembly GCA_029204185.1). NCBI lineage: Eukaryota > Metazoa > Chordata > Lepidosauria > Squamata > Scincidae > Lerista > Lerista edwardsae. The sequence continues at coordinate 258,554 of JAJKFI010000141.1, forward strand.
GCAGTAGATAAGGTATATCAAGTAGTCACAAGAGTCCCGTACCCAGACCAGTACCCTTACATTTCCTGCTGGCTAGAGTATTGCCAGAAACCCCCTGCATGGGCACAGAAATGTATCAAGAAATGGAAACAAAAGCGAGATAGGGCTAAGCAGATGATAGTCACCACCGTAGAGCAAGCAGAAACAGAAGCCCCAAAGAGGAAGGAACGCCTGCAGAAATTAAAGGCACAGCTAAAACAGAAAGAGGAAATACGCAATGATGAAGAAAGTCAGAGAGGCAACACCCAGCAAAAGTTCCAGAATGTCCAGGAGGAGGAAATCCCGTTTCCACCAGCTTACAACCCGATTTACCCCCAAATGCCCCCGCCGGGACCAATTCCATTGCCACCCCCTCATCCAGCTCCAGGGCCGCCACCGCCGCCAGCAATGCCCCAAAATTGGGCAGAGGCACCCGAGTTCCGTCCACACGGAGCAGACGCAGCTGCCGTAGTGACCGAATTTGACCCCATACTGCATGAGACTAGATTTGTAAGGCAAGGACCAGCAGGAGGAACGCGCCTGTACGCCAGATGGAGAGAGCAAACCATGGCAGACTGGGACCGAAGAGTAGCAGACATACCCACGCCAGAAGCCCGTCGCGAAGCATGGGAAGCCTGTCGAAGGGGGGGCAGACGGTTGTCAGACCCAGAAGATATAAAAGGCATAGGGCAATTCCCTTTGCGTACCCAGACTGAAACCATTTTAGATGCTAACAACCAGCAGCAGCTACGTACAACCATTCAATACGTTCCATTTTCGACGGTTGATTTACATAATTGGAAATTGCAGTGCCCACCATTTGGAGATAATCCTACCCCACTGACCTCATTGCTGCAGTCAATCATGGTGACCCACCAACCCACCTGGGCAGATATTCAGACGTTAATGAACACCCTATTCCAAAGCGGAGACAGACAGAGAATTCAAACCGCAATGACTGCAGGGGCAGAGAGACGTAATGATGCAGCAAGATGGCTAGCGCCTTTGCAAGACCCAAATTGGGACTACGCTAACGCGAACCAGCAGACCCTACTAGTCAACTACAGAACTCTTTTTATTGAAGGAGTCCAAGCAGCAGGAAGAAAAGTAGTGAACTACAGCAAAGTAGGGGCTGTTATCCAAGGGCCAACTGAGAGTCCCGGAGACTATCTAGAGAGACTAAAAGCAGCCTACTCGATGCATACTGAAGTGGACCCTAACGCAGCCCAGAATCAAAGGTTGATCAACCAGCAGTACGTCCAAAATGCCTTCAAAGACATAAGAAAGAAACTTCAGAAGCAACCCGGCTTTTTAGAAATGCCCACAGCACAGTTAGTCGAAATAGCACAGAAGGTCTATGGAAGTAGAGACACAGAAGGAGGAAAGGCACAAATGGTGCAACAGAAAGTTACCTACTTAGGATTCACATTAGAAGCAGGGAAGAAGACTCTAACACCGGAAAGATGTACGGGCAATTTGCAATACACCAGAACCAACCGGTAGACGAGCACTGCGTGGGTTTTTAGGTTTGTGCACATTCTGCCGTTTGTGGATCCCAGACTTTGCTACTCATGCGCAACCACTGTACGAAGCCACCAAAGGGGGGGACTCAGAACCTTTCTTGTGGAATGCAGAGCAGAAGGAAGGATTTCAAGCCCTAAAAGAAAGTTTGGTGCACGGAAGTGCACTAGGACTTCCAGCCGTCAAAAAGCCTTTTACGTTGTTCATTACTGAAAGGGAAGGCATTGCAAAGGGGGTCCTCACCCAGAAGTTAGGAGGAAAGTACAGACCGTGCGCTTACCTTTCAAAGCGTTTGGACGGAGTTGCTAGAGGATGGCCACCGTGCCTGCGAGCCGTAGCAGGATGCGCTCTACTCCTTCAAGATGCCCGAAAGCTAACTTTCGCTGGACAAATTGTTGTGAAAACACCACACTCCTTGAGGCCATTGTTAGCAGAAGGAGGATTGGGCTGGCTCACAAACAGCAGGATTCTGAAATACCAAATGATGCTGCTAGAAGACCCATCAGTGGAGCTACAGGTATGCAGTACCTTAAATCCAGCGACTTTCCTACCTGATGAAGAGGGAAAACCGTAGCACGATTGCAGGATTACAGTGCAACAAACTTGGAAGCCAAGGCCAGACCTGAGAGACGTGCCCCTGAAGAACCCCGATGAAGAGTGGTTCACTGATGGAGCCTCAATGGTTGAAAATGGAGTCAGGAAAGCAGGATATGCAGTTGTAAGCGATTATGCAGTTATAGAAGCCAAAGCATTGCCTGTGGGGACATCAGCCCAGCTAGCGGAGCTCATTGCAGTCACGAGGGCTTGCCAGTTGGGTGAAGGGAAGAAGCTGAACCTTTTTACAGATTCACGGTTTGTACACAGCACGGTCCATGCAAATGCGCAACTGTATAGAGAACGAGGAATGCAAACTGCTAAAGGCAAACCCCTGAAGTACAGAAAAGAAATAGAGGCATTGCTGGAAAGTATTCAAAAACCCAGAGAATTTGCTTTTATGCACTGTAAAGGACACCAAAAAGGAGAAGGAAAGGTAGAACGGGGCAATCAAAAAGCAGACCGAGCTGCAAAACGGGCTGCAAGAGAGCAAGAACATCCTGTAACACAGCTACCTTTGATGCCAGACTTAGAACCAATCCTGAAAGACTGGTGGTATGAGGACCAAGACCATGAAACAGCAAAAGGACTAAAAGCAAAATTCAAAGATGGAAAATATCTCCTACCAGATAAAAGACTTTTGATTCCATGAAGAAGCATTCCGTTAGTGGAAGCCTACCATGAAGCTACGCATGCCGGAGGAGAAACAGTGTATGAAGCAATCAAGCGGGTGTGCTATGCGCCCAATTTATCAACCCATGCACGGATGGTAGCAGTTAAGTGTGCCACATGCGAAGTAGTAAACCAAAAAAGAGACAAACCCGCACAAGTAGGAACAGTAGAGGTAGGAATAGAACCCTTAGAGTGTTTGCAGATAGATTTCACTGAAATGAAGAGGGAAGGAAAATACAAATATTTGCTCGTGGCAATTTGTACTCTCACTGGGTGGGTGCAAGCTAGGCCCACCGGGACAGAGCAGGCTAGAGAGGTCATGAAGTGGCTTCTACAAGAACACATTCCCAATTATGGACTGCCTCGGAGCATCAACTCTGACCAAGGGTCACATTTTATTGCAAATATAGTCCAAAATGTTTGCAAGGCTTTGGGAATTCAGTGGAAATGTCACACCCCACTACGTCCCCAAAGTTCAGGAAAGGTTGAGCGCATGAATCGTACCATAAAGGAATACGTAACCAAAATGAGCCTGGAAACAAGTTTGGGATGCGTACAGCTTTTGCCACAAGCTTTGTTTAAAATACGCAATACGCCCTACGGCAAGCACCAATTAACACCTTACGAGGCTCTATTCGGCCGGCCGTCCCCGGTCTGGAAAGCTTTCAAAACAATACAGGGGATCCCAAGAGATGTGTTAGAATGGGGAAGGACTATAGTAAGCCTTAGAAAACATTTGATGCAACAGATACCTTTGCCGTTGTTAGATCCAACTCATGACATAGAGCCGGGAGATTATGTGTTAATTAAAAAATTTAAAGAAGTCCCTTTGACTCCCAAATGGAAGGGCCCGTATCAAGTTGTGTTAGTAACACCTACAGCAGTGAAGTGTTTTCAGGTAAAGAAGTGGATCCATTGCAGCAACGTGAAGAAAGTAAGACCACCCGAGACGCTGCCAGCTGAGAAAAATTCCGGAGAAGCCAAATGGACGGCAAAACCCACGGGAGACTTGAGCCTAAGACTGACAAAGGAGAAAGTCCCAGAGCAACCACCAATCGCAGTTCAGGAAGAAAGGACGACCAGAGACCAGGAAGTCAAGGGAGAGCCCCTGGTGCCAAGATGGATGCAGACGTGAACGGAGAAAAAGACCACAAAGGAACAGTAAACCGTGTTGTAACCCCACCCCTGTTAATGTTTTTCACCCATCTAAATTTTGGTTTTATGGAAAGGAAAACAAAAGTAGAAATGTTGTTGAGTTTAACCATGATTTTAACATTCAGCTTGCCCATTGTGACAGGAGTACATCTAGGCTCATGGTCCAAAAATGATTATTTTGTAAGTGCCAAAACCTACCAGACGCTTTTGAACATCACTGACTGCTGGGTCACCTGCCTACTAAGACAGGAGAAGGAATACCCCTTGTAGCAACCCCTTTTAATTTTTCAGAGTGGGCAAACGGCGCCTGGATGAAGGGAGTTTTAAAAGCCAGTCAAAATAACTATACGACATATAGTATAGGGGCCAGGATTCAAGGAAGGAAAAGGAAACTGACTGCTAAAGGAAAGTCAGCATGGCTTCTGTAAGGGTAAGTCTTGCCTCACAAACCTTTTGGAATTCTTTGAAAAGGTCAATAGGCACGTGGATGTGGGTGAGCCTGTGGATATCATATACCTGGATTTTCAGAAGGCATTTGACACGGTCCCCCACCAAAGACTGCTGAAGAAACTTCACAGTCAGGGAATCAGAGGGCAGGTCCTCTTATGGATCCAGAATTGGTTGAGGGCCAGGAAACAGAGAGTGGGGGTCAATGGGCAATTTTCAGAATGGAGAGAGGTGAAAAGTGGAGTGCCCCAGGGATCTGTCTTGGGGCCTGTGCTTTTCAACTTATTCATAAATGACCTGGAGACAGGGATAAACAGAGAGGTGGCCAAGTTTGCGGATGACACAAAACTTTTCCGGGTGGTAAAAACCAGAAAGGATTGTGAAGAGCTCCAGAAGGATCTCTCCAAGTTGGGGGAATGGGCAGCCAAATGGCAGATGCGTTTCAACATAGACAAATGTAAAGTGATGCACGTTGGGGCAAAAAACCAAAACTTTACCTATAGGCTAATGGGCTCTGAGCTGTCTGTGACAGCTCAGGAGAGAGATCTTGGGGTGCTGGTGGACAATTCAATGAAGGTATCGACCCAGTGTGTGTCAGCAATTAAGAAGGCCAATTCCATGCTTGGGGTCATTAAAAAAGGGGTTGAGAATAAAACAGCCAATATTATCATCCCATTGTACAAATCAATGGTAAGGCCACACCTGGAATATTGTGTCCAGTTCTGGTCGCCACATCTCAAAAAGGACATAGTGGAGTTGGAAAAGGTGCAGAAGAGAGCAACAAAAATGATTACGGGGCTGGGGCACCTCCCTTATGAAGAAAGATTGCAGTGTTTGGGGCTCTTCAGTCTAGAAAAAAGGCGCCTGAGGGGGGACATGATTGAGACATACAAAATTATGCATGGAAGGGATAAAGTCGATAGAGGGATGTTCTTTTCCCTCTCTCAAAACACCTGAACCAGGGGGCATCCACTAAAGCTGAGGGTTGGGAGAGTTAAAACAGATAAAAGGAAGTACTTCTTTACCCACCGGGTAGTTAATCTGTGGAACTCCTTGCCACAGGAGGTGGTGATGGCATCTGGTCTTGATGCCTTTAAGAGGGGATTGGACAGATTTCTGGAGGAAAGGTCCATCGTGGGCTATAGGCAATGATGGATTGTGCAACCTCCTTACAAAGGTGGTGGGCTACTGGTACCGGGTGCAAGGGAGTGGCAACAGGATGTAAGCATCTTGTTGTTTCATGCCTCCCTGGGGCACCTGGTGGGCCGCTGTGAGATACAGGAAGCTGGACTAGATGGGTCTTTGGCCTGATCCAGCAGGGCTCTTCTTATGTTCTTATGAAGAGCAGGAGTATGTTGGACACACAATCACAACGGAACGGGTCTGGAGAACCAACTTTTTTTGGGCACATACAAAAATTGTAATATAACCAGAATAATTGAACCATTTAGCCGAGTATGTAACAATACACAAAAAAATAACACATGCTATGAGGAATGGAAAATTTTTACCAGTTATGGGTGTACATCCTTACTATGGGGTAAAGAACAAGGAAAGTATAGAACAAAGGAGGGTGATGGGAGTCTAAGAAATATATGGGAAAGTATGGCACAGCAAATCACGAGTGAGCAAAATAGCAGTTTCCCTATGCTAGGATCAGGGGTATGGCTATTATGTGGGAGAAAAGCATATTCCGCCATACCCCCACGATGGACTGGTACGTGTACCATTGGGATGCTGCTTCCAGCAATTACTCATACGTCACACCTGCCACATGGACACATCAGAAATGCGCGGAGTGTGGGCCCTTTGGCCTTCAGTAGTGGCCAGCAATTTTCAAGAGGGCTGTTTCCTTTCTCAGGTGCCAGTTTAAATTATGGTGATTTGCACGCTTTAAACAATTGGACTGTGTTTATGTTCAATCAAACCACTAAAGCCCTAACAAACCTAAATGAAGAAGTAGCTCAAATTAGGTCAGTTGTCCTGCAGAATCGCCAAGTTTTAGACACGATTCTGGCAAAAGCCGGAGGAGTCTGTGCTTTAGTACATAGCGTGTGCTGCACCTGGATAGATAATGATGGCCCAAATATTACTGCCACCATAGAAGTCATGGAAAGATCCATAAAAGAATACACCACCCCTAATCAGGGCACACAAGAATCTATGTGGGAGGAAATTTGGTCATGGTTCCCCGGTACAACATGGGTCAAAAACTTAATATTAGGAACCATCACGTTTATAATAGTAACTATCATGTTGGGATGTTTTATTCAATGTATACCATCACTTGTTCAAATGTTTTGCAAACAGGAAATGATAAACATAGCTCTACTTAAGAGAATTGAAAATTAAGGGAGGAATTGTTGCCATGGAAACAGTAGTTAAGAATTTACAGTGGTTAAGAATTTTCAATTGTGTGCAAGGACAAGATAAGGAAGACGCCCCTGACCAGGAAGGCTAAGCCTGAGATCACAAGGATCAAGTCACAAAGATAAGATAGGCACGGGACGTGCAGGACGTGGTAGCTTACAGTACATGCATACTGCTCTCGCTTTTGTAATCAATGCCACGTAGGCAACACAACGCAGGAAACACCCAAAAGAATGGCTATATAATGAAACAACAAAGTTTGTTCGGGGCCATTTTGCCTTGTTGGGGGCAAGTGGACCTCAGGCTGAGTAAACGTTTCTTTTGAACCTCACTCTGCGTCTGTGCGTAGTCTGTCCGTACCACGCTTGGGATAACACAGGCTCTTTTACTACTCCTGAGTTGTTCCAGGCAGGTATGCCTAATCAGTCCTAGACTTGAGCATTTTAATGGGTAGCTTCTATGTCAGTGTATCTGCTCTCAAACAAGTTTGATGGGACCATGCACACTGTTGCTTCCCAGCTTCAGCTTTTCCTGTCGTGGTGGGAGGGGATCATCCCTGTAGAAGCCAGCCCAAGCAGGGTGACATGCATTCCTTTATTAGTTGATCTAGGCCGGGGGTCGGCAACCCACGGCTCCGGAGCCGCATGCGGCTCTTTGAGCCATCTGCTGCGGCTCTGGAGTCCAGGTGAAAGTGGCAAAGGGGGTGACAGTCTCCCAGGCTGGCTCTCATCATGGCTCGTCGTCTCTGCCGCAGCGAAGCACTCCCCAGCCGCAGCTCCAGTCACTTGGCAAGAGGGAACAAACACAGCGGGGTTTGCACGGCTCCAGGTTCGGCTGCAGGGCGCCTATAAATAGAGCCCTTTTGGATGGGCTCAGCGAACAAAGGAGAGGAGAAGGCGTAATTGTGTTCAGGGAGCCCCCCTTTCGCTTGGGAAGATGAACACCACCACCCTGCCCCGAGGGGTTGCCGGGGCTGGATGTTGTGGGTCTCTTTTCGCGGGGGACGTGGCTGGGGTGGCTGTGCACATGCTTGGGGACAAGCAGAGCAGGGCAGCTGCTCGTCCCGGACCTGCAGGTTGCACTCGCGCATCTGCCCCGAGCTCCCCACCAGCACGCAGGCAAGAGCACCAAGCTCACCCGCTGCCCGAGTCCAGAACGGGGGGGACTGGAGTGATAGAGGTGAGAAGGGTAGGGCGCGACACGAAGTGTCGTGATGGTGTCTGTGCAAAGGAGGACACCTGGGAAGGGCGTGTTCGGCACTAGACTTATCAACTCGGGGTCTGGGGAGAACGCAGTGGGGGTCTTCCGGGGGAACTGGGGCTTTTCTTTCACCGCTTCAGAGGCTGGGTCCTGCCCAAATCTGGGGCGAGGGAGACTGGGAAGTATGTCCTTCCCTGCAGTTGGACCGCAGCTCCTCTCCACCGAAATCTGGTTTCTGCCCCCATCGCAGTACTCACCGAAGGCTGCAGCTCTTGTGGCTGCAAAGTCTCCGGCCTCCCTAAACCAAATGCAACACCCTGGTATAACCTTTGCCTGTCCTCAGTTGGTCTGCAAGAGGGTACACCCGGAAGCCCTGCAAGGCGCTGCTTACTGATCCTGATTTATATCTGAAGTTTATACCCAAACATACCTACTCTCAACTTCCCTGACTCTGTCAGGCAATCACAGTAACACAGAGCACAATCCTATGCATGTCTATTTGAAGTAAGGCCCATTGTGTGCAGTGAGACCTACTCCCAAGAAAGTGGGTTTAGGATTGCAGCCACAGCCCTCCTGGTGTGAATGTTTCAGGAGCTACGTCATGGTTTTGCCCTCGCCGAGTGGAGTTGGCGACTGTTTGGGAGTTGCAGCGGCCAGGGTGTGTGTGTGTGATGCCATCAGACATCATGTGGCACAGACTCTCTGGGAAATGTCTGCTCCTATTCAGCAGGGCTTCCAAAGCTCCAACACAGTGAGACTCCCAGAGCATCCCTTGAAAACGGGAAAGTCATTTCAAAGGACCTAAAAGGCTCAAAGTAGTTCCTCTCTCTTGCCAGCTTTTCTCTGTTTAAAATGTTTTCTTCCCCTTTCTTACCAATTTTTTCAGCCCCCTTTTCTTCCTTCCATCCTCCCTTTTTCTCCCTCATATGTTTTTGTCTTTTTTTTCTTTCTTGGTCACTTTTTCTTTCATTTTTTCTATAATTTCTTTTTCTTGGCACTTCCCATTGCCCCTTCTCTTTTGAAAATTATCTTTCTTATATTACCAATTTTTCCAGTCCTTTTCTCTCTTTCCTTATGTTCTTGTTCTCTTTGTGGTTTACTTTATCTTTTTCTTTCCATTTTTTTCTCCAGCCTTTCCTGTAACTACTTCTTTTATTCACTTATTTCACAATTTTTCCTCCCGTCATACATTTCTTTTTCTGTTGTGCTCTTTTTCTTTTGCTTCTATTTTGTCCCATGTTATTTTTCCCACCATCTGATAACAACATTGTCCCCCCTGAAAATAAAGTGAGATTCTGGGGTGCATTGACTGAGTAAAAATGTCTGATTACCTGAAAATATGTAAAAATATATAGAAGGATAAAAAGAATAAATATAGAAAAATACCCTTTAGGGATTCTTTGTTCCCTTTTCTCTCCCCTCATGTTCAAGAAATATGTAGCTCAGTTATAGAAATTTATATGAAAGATTCCTTTTCAAAAGGTAATTGTACTTGGACACTTAACAATTCTGAATCCTTGCTGCGAAACCAAACTGCTCCAAAGCTGAAGTTCTGTACTCAGCTACTTATAAATCATTGCACATGATCTCTTAGATGTCAAAAGGGTTTTGTGGCTCCCGAGGTTTTCTTTTCTCCAGAAATCGGATCCAAATGGCTCTTTGAGTGTTTAAGGTTGCCTACCCCTGATTCTAGGCAGATATGCTTAATCAGTTCTAGCCTTGAACAGTTTTGTGTGCTTTGTTTCATTATTTCAGCATGCCTTGCCCATTGTCTCTAATGACAACTGTTTAATGACATCCCTTCTGGTGGGTCCCCATTGGCTGTCATTTTCAAAAGTGGGTCCCAGTGCTAAAAGGTTTGGGAACAACTGGTTTGATAGTTGTTTGCTATGTTGCTGTTTTATTTTGTTTTCCCCTGTACTTTAATAAATAGGTGGATTGTAAAGTTTTTAGGTAACAATTATTGGTAGATCATTTGTCAGAATTTGGTGTTTGTTAAAATAAGACAAAATTACCCAATTCAATGAATTGCAGATACCCCTAAGGTTTACCCTCAACATCCACAGGACATGACAAATTCCTTGATTTTTTGCTTAAAACTTCCCCTCGACTTATCCATGATATCAACCTATACACAATTATATACGGTACATATCCTGTCTGTAATTGAAACACATTTGTTCCACATGTAAAAAGCATCTGCCTCTTCACCATAGCCTTGGTAACCATGAAGGAGATGAGTATTGGAAAAGGAGCAAGGCAGCAACAAGGAATGCTGTCAGGCCAAGGATTTTAACCAAGCAGGAAACCATGGAGCATTTGGGAGAGCCATCTGTAACCCGAGTCTTCAGGGGCTTCAGAGCTCGGTCCCATTGGGTCAGGATTGCACTTCTGGCTTTCTTCCACTTTCCAGGTCCAGTCAGGCGGTACTGGTAAGAAGTGCAGGGGCCAAAGATGACTTCCAAGGCTAGCTTGGTGTCCAACAGGAAGAGCAATGGTATGTTGGGCTTAACGCCAATACAAGCAGCAATTTCATCCATGTAGGCAATGAAACTTGTCTTCAATCTGTCATGCTCAATGGGAATACCCCTTCAATAAAAAAGAAATTAGAAAGTGTCAGTATTTCAAGCAAATCCAATAAATATTCACAGGTTTTGTAGTTCAGCCTATGTGACAATTGACAGATTCAGATGGCACTCATTCCCTTTTACATCCCCAGAGATTTAATCCCCACGGCTAGGGAGCATACATCTCCTCTCCTCCTTTGTATGGGTGCTTGTGTGGTTCATCTGAACAGTGTGCAGTTTAATACTACTTTAAAGTAGTATTTAATGTATTTAAATGGCATGGGCAGGAGGTACAGACTGATGGTTGAGCTGCTGGTATTGCCTGAAGCTAAGCAGGAGAATCTGCGGTTTGCTTTTAGATGGGAGATGGATGCCAGGCTGTGACAAGTTGCAATTCCTGTTGTGGCAGAATGGAGTCACTGTGGAGCTGATTACTCAACGCAGCAGTGGAGTGTGTGAGAAGGCCAGCCAGCAAAAGAACAGAATAGGACCTTGAGGACCTGTCCAGGCTTGATTTGCAATTGCCTGCTGAGGCTTGATGGCATGCAGCCAAAGGAGAGAACCACACTGTGAAGGCTACATCTGGATTAGCAGATCACAAGAATACTGTAGATTTGTAAAAACCCCATTGAAGATATGGTGGTTTAGACTAGCCTGCTCATGTAAGCTGCCTTGGGCATTTTGCTTTGGCATGGGAAAGGCGGGATATACATTCTTCAAATAAATAAAATAATGTTGAGAGGCAGTTTGGTATGTGGTTTTTCCACAGGCATGGTATTCCTGTGTAGTTGTGCTTTTGTGCAGATGCCATAACACAGGGTGGGCAAGAGCAAGATGTTTACAGACTTGATATGTTTCAACATCCTTATAAGCTGCTCAAAACAATAAAGGGAACACTTAGACAACACATCTGAGATCTGAGTGAACGAAATATTCCTATTAAATACTTTGTTCCTGACATAGTTGAATGTGCTGACAACAAAATCACACAACAATCATCAATGGAAATCACATTTATTAACCCATGGAGGTCTGGGCTTGGTGTCATACTCAAAATTGAAGTGGAAAAACACACTACAGGCTGATCCAACTTTGATGTAATGTCCATAAAGCAAGTCAAAACGAGGTTCAGTAGTGTGTGTGGCCTCCACGTGCCTGTATGACCTCCCTACAACGCCTGGGCATGCTCCTGATGAGGTGGCGGATAGTCTCCTGAGGGATCGCCTCCCAGACCTGGACTAAAGCATCCGCCAACTCCTGGACAGTCTGTGGTGCAACGTGGCGCTGGTGGATGGAGCGAGACACGATGTCCCAGATGTGCTCAATTGGATTCAGGTCTGGGGAATGGGCGGGCCAGTCCATAGAATCAATGTCTTCATCTTGCAGGAACTGCTGACACACTCCAGCCACATGAGGTCTAGCATTGTCTTGCATTAGGAGGAACCCAGGGCCAACTGCGCCAGCATATGGTCTCACAAGGGGTCTGAGGATCTCATCTCGGTACCTAATGGCAGTCAGGCTACCTCTGGCGAGCACATGGAGGGCTGTGCGGCCCCCCAAAGAAATGCCACCCCACACCATTACTGACCCACTGTCAAACCAGTCATGCTGTAGGATGTTGCAGGCAGCAGAACGTTCTCCCTGGCGTCTCCAGACTCTGTCACGTCTGTCACATGTGCTCAGTGTGAACCAGTGGTGTCATCTAAATGATTTAAGAACAGGTACTCGCTTTTGCTTGGCATGTGTCGGGACCCGCCCACCGGAAGTGACGTCATAAGCCAGAAGTGATGTCGTGGCAGGGAGTGACATGAAAAAAGCCCTTTTTGAGGCCTCAGATGATTTTAAACTGACCCAACAGTTGCAACAGTATTCCACAGCACCCCCAGAACATGTTAAGGAGGCCTGGCATCATGTTAAAACCCCAGAGCAACTCATTTTTCAGTGGCAAGGAAAGGAAAGGCTCCGCTCGCTGCCTGCCTGCCTGCCTGGCTCTGAGAACATGCAGGCAACTCAAACATGCAGGAAATTCAAACATTGCAGAGGGCGGAGTCGACGAGTGGGCGGGCGAATGGGCGGGGCCAGCTGTAATCCTAGAAACTGGTACTTGCGTACCCCCTGCATGACATCACTGGTGTGAACCTGCTTTCATCTGTGAAGAGCACAGGGCGCCAGTGGTGAGGTTGCCAATCTTGGTGTTCTCTGGCAAATGCCAAACGTCCTGCACGGTGTTGGGCTGTCAGCACAACCCCCACCTGTGGACGTCGGGCTCTCATACCACCCTCATGGAGTCTGTTTCTGACCGTTTGAGCAGACACATTACATGCACATTTGTGGCCTGCTGGAGGTCATTTTGCAGGGCTCTGGCAGTGCTCCTCCTGTTCCTCCTGGCACGAAGGCGGAGGTAGCGGTCCTGATGCTGGGTTGTTGCCCTCCTACGGCCTCCTCCACGTCTCCTGGTGTACTGGCCTGTCTCCTGGTAGCGCCTCCATGCTCTGGACACCACACTGACAGACACAGCAAACCTTCTTGCCACAGCTTGCATTGATATGCCATCCTGGATGAGCTGCACTACCTGAGCCACTTGTGTGGGTTGAAGACTCCGCCTCATGCTGCCACTAGAGTGACAGCACTGCCAGCATTCAAAGGTCACCCAAACATCAGCCAGAACACAGAGGGACTGCGAAGTGGTCTGTGGTCACCACCTGCAGAACCACTCCTTTATTGGTGGTGTCTTGTTACTTGCCTATGATTTCCACCTGTTGTCTACTCCATTTGTGCAACAGCATGTGAACTTGATTGTCAATCAGTGTGGCTTCCTAGGTGGACAGTTTGATTTCACAGAAGTGTGATTGACTTGGAGTGACATTGTGTTGTTTAAGTGTTCCCTTTATTGTTTTGAGCAGTGTAGATCTCTGAAACTGATCTGTTACTTATGATGGGGACTTAGCATACAGTAATTCTGTACCCAAAAACTTCAATTGCAATATTTCTCTCAGACTGAGAGGCAGTAATTTGCCCTAAGCCATGCAATGGGAGCAGCAATCTGAACCTCAGATTCTAATCAATCAACAGTATTTATATACCACTTTTCAACATGAAGTTCACAAAGTGGTTTACAGGCAAATAATAATAAAAAAGTTAAATGGCTCCCTGTCCCCCCCCCCAAAAAAAAAACCTTAAATAATGCAGTCCACCAGCAGCAACAGCCATTAGAAAAGACACTCTGCAGGGGTGAAGAGGGACAATTATTCTCCCCCTGCTAAATATAAGGGAACATCACTTGAAAAAGTGCCTCTTGCCCAGTTAGCAGGGGTCAATCCAGCCTCAGTCAAAAGTAATGATCCCACCTTTTTTATGGCTGTGAACAGTTACTCTCTCTAAATATGCAATTGTCACTCCAGTGGCAATTGTTCCTGCTGTTTCATTCCTAATGGAATCATAGCCAATCTGGGACTGACCTATATACTCAGGGACTGTAAAGTAAGGTGATGTTACCTCACCTCGCTATCTAGCCCAGCTATTTTCAACCTTTTTCATCTCATGGCACCCTGAGAAGGTGCTAAATTATCAAGCCACACCTTCAGTTTTTTGACAATTGATAAGGCACACCATATTGCCGATGGGGGGCTCATATCACCCATTGGCCCTACTAATTACCTTCCCTCTAATTTCCCTGGCACACCTGTGGACTACTCATGACACGCCAATGTGCCATAGCACAGTGGTTGAAAATAGCTGATCTAGCCAATCGGCTAGCTGTAGTTTTAAACAAGAGCAATATTAATTATATGCTGTTCAAATGAAATGTAAGGCTTCTTCCTGGAGTTGAACATTGAATTTGGCCTGGGAGGGCTTGAGGGCTTTACTCAGGAAAAACAATGCCTCAGTAGTGTGAAAGGGTTCTAATGTAAAAGTGAAATGATCTATCAGCAGTGACATTCCTACCATGCACTTGGGGGAGGAAATGCCTCCAGGCGGCATGCCAGTGGAGCTCATGGGGGTGGCACCTGCTGCCGAGCTGCTGTCTCCAGTGCTGCCAAGCCACTGCTGCCCACTCTCCTGAGGGCCAGTCAGGCCACACACAACATCCTGCTGCCCTCCAAAAGCATTCTAACACCTCCAGAGAACCATTACATAGTACTTCTGGGTTTCATTGGAAAAGACATTAGAACCGAAGGCATTAGAACACTTTTGGAGGACAACAGGATGTTGCACGATGAGTGGGGCAGCAGTCCCTGCAAGGGGGTAGTAGTTTGGGGTCCTGGCCCCAGGCGACAATTGGGCTAGGGATGCGACTGCCTATCAGACCCCCTCCTAAAACATTACACAGCAGGAGGTGTGGTCTCAAGGTTAAGCTGTCACCCTGCTCAAAGAAGCAAAGTGGGTGCAACTCTGGTCATGCCTTGGAGGGGAGACCAAAGCAGCTGATAAAACTGTTGTGAGAGGACTAAGCTGCAACTCACTGTGATCACAAGACCATTAGAGAGGCATCTGAAATACTATGATGAGCTGCTGCAAGGTGGAGTGTGGAGGTCAGCTGCCAAGAATGAATCATAACCTGGCTGATTTGTGGCTACACCTGCTGGAAGCTTAGATGGCATGTGTGCAGGAAAAAGAATTATGATCACTGTGAGGAAAAAGTTGTGAAAATGAAGAGTTCTATGAGCTTCTCATAGAAGATTAATTGTAAAAAGTCTATATATATATATATATATATATATATATATATATATATATATAAAGTGTTTGGCACGCCTTGGGTCTGTAATGTCACTAATGTGACACCTTGGGTCTGTAATGTCACTAATGTGAGAGTCAGTGAGAAAGGTGGTATATATATATACGATATGACAACAACGCATTGCTTATGTAATTATAACAAAGCTGCAGCTCTTCCTGGACACTTCCTTCTTTCCAAATTAGGGTGGGATGATACAGTAATAATCACCCCTCCCCACAAGAGAAAGCAATGTGTGTACTTGGAAAGTAACTTCTCTCAGGATAAGAAGTTTATTTCCTGCCACAAATCTTTCTTTTCCCCCCAAGATGTATAAGACTTCATCATCTCAGTCTGCGTCTAAGAAATCTTATCATAATTTCTCTGGGTCTTCTATTTCTTCTGGCAAAACTGGAATCTATCCTATAAATGATGTCCACACCCTCTTTGAGCACTTCCTCCGTCAGTCCAGTTTCCTCAGTTAGCCAGCCCATTATTAATTTATAAGTCTGTTCCTGAGGTGAATCTGGGAAATTCTGAATTCTTAATTTGAGTGCTGCGCTTTCCATTTCCTGTCTGAGGGGCTTGTTTCCAGGTCTTGATGTTCCATCTTTAAATCTCCTTCTCAACTGCCTGTAAGTCTTCTCTTATCTTCTTTCTGTCCTTGGATGCTTCTTTAATCTCTTTGCTATTCTTAGTAATATGTTCTTGTAGTTTGTCCAACTTCTGGTCAGATATGTCCATTCTAGATATTAATCTTTGTTCTGAATTTCTTATATCTTGTCTGATCTGCTCCAGAATGGCCATCATAGAATCAGGTTGACTATCCCTCCTTTGTTCTGGCTGCCTTGAATCTTGACGCAGTAGAACTGCTGTGTTTGGTGTTAATGATGGGGAGGTCCTAATTGGTGGCTTAGCTGCATCTTCTTTCCTTTTATCTTTAGGAATCATGTTTATCAAATAATATTAATTTCAAAACTTTAAAGTAGTTCAATTATTTCTATCCGAAAAATCCCCTAAAATCTACTTGCAATTCAGTACTTTATATCATCCACCATAATATTATTCATAAGTAATTAAAATCTCTATCATCCAAATGGTTCAAAAAGATAGTCCTCTTATAGCCCAGAACCCTTCCAATAATATACCAATATATCAATTCAGATTCAGCATCCACCTTCAAGAAAACAAAATCACACTCCACCACACCCTTCAAATGTTAAATCAATATACCCAATCAAAACCAGCATCCGCCAACAGACAGTCTCAATCTTCAGTTCTCTCCAAAGACTAGTCCAGGGGCTATTTTCCATACCCTTCCACCAATCAGAATCAGCATCCACCAATAGGCAGTCTCAATCCTCAGTTCTCTCCAGAGACTAGTCCAGGGACTATTTTCCATACTCTTCCACCAATCAGATCGCTGCAGCCCATTCCATAACGGACCCTCTCTAGAATAAAGCTGCCCAGAACTTCCCAACACAAGAATAAACGTCTCCGAAAGCTTGTCCCACCTCGTTTAAATTCCGGTCATTAATAAAAAACCCAGTCTGGCAAACGACGTACTTAGTTTCAGCATTCCCTATAGACTTCCCAGGGAATCCCTCCGTGATGTCTCCTTCCGCCACTCAAAACCTGTTTATGAAGTTGTTCTTATATCCCATATGGTCTCCAGACCGTTCCGTTTCTACTCATTAGCCATTCCTTTGTAATCCTTCACTTCATGTGCCCCTTTCCCCCATCGAAATCCAGTCAAAACTTCACCTCTTTTAATAAAAGTTCCAGCCAAAATTCATTCCTACTCCAAACAGATCCGATATCCCTCCGCTTCTTCCGCAATGTTGCTAGCAACCTACCTTCTCAACACATCCTCTCCTCGCCTCCCCACAATACCTTCGGTAAGGTAACAGATTTCACAGTCCTTAAATTTGCATTTTAGAAAGTTTGTTTAAGTCCATTTCATTACAGGATTATTTTCTCACGTTTCAGCTCCATTACATAGTTATTTTGCTTTATTTAGCAGCCATTACTGTCCTTTCTTTTCCGTCTCTCCAACTGGAACTTTTTTTTGAAACTTTGTTGTGAGGAAAGGGGGGGGGGAAGTTGTTCCCAACTTTGTTAATATTAAACGTACAGCATTTTTTCATTTAATGGGGTTACGGGTGATGAAGTGTAGCCAATAATAGATGTCCTTAAAGAACAACAGCAACCTCAATATCAACAGGAACCAGAGGGCAGGGAAGAGGATACTCAAGATGATATGTTGGACATTGAGGCCTTGGGTGCAGTTGGACCAAAAGAGCCAAGAATAATAACAAGGAATAGGACAAGACAGGAGGAGGAGAAAAAGAAAAAGAAGACTTAATTTAAGACAGAAATACAATGGCAAACAGACAAATTAAAGCACTATCACTAAATATTAATGGATTAAATGCCCCAAAGAAACATAAAAAGACTTTCAATCAATTGTATGCAAGAAGTAAATATCAGATGAGACCAAAGGAAATATTTGGAAAACCCCAAGCTAGAAACTCTTTTTGTTGCTTTGGATTCGACCAAAAAGAAGAAAGGTGTAGCTATGTATGTAAGATCAAATCTTCAACCTGGACTTAAATCAAGCTCAGAAGACGGAAGAGTCATTGCTGTACAGATTCAAATCGAAGACAGGAAAATAGTGATTGTAAACATTTACTCCCCGAACGAGAATGAAGAAAAAATTTTAAACTTCTACACCAAAGATTATAGTCCAGTCAATTTAGGGGAAAAAAACCCATAACCCGGGACTAAGTCTAATAAAAGGTCTGTCAACTGTTCTTGTCAGTGCTAGGTGTACTGATTGACAGGAAAAAAACTTACCAAAACTGGACAACCGGAAGTGGGTTATTTTCAAGATGGCAGCTGCAAACCATGAAAATTGGCCAAAATCATGTAACTGTGTCATTTTTAAGCGTAGAAAAATTCCCACAACAGGTCTGTCAATTGTTCTTGTCAGTACTAGGTGTACTGATTGACAGGAAAAAAACTTACCGAATCCTGACAACTGGTTATTTCATCACACAGTCACTAATTTCAGTTGGCCTTGTGCACAAGTAATACCCCTGGAGTTCATGCTCAGCAGCCTTTTAGAAATGCCCACAAGGGGAAGATGAAGGTCTACAGGATGTTTCAAAATGGATTGCACGTCATCCATTGAACAAATCAGTTCTGGGCTGGTCTAGGTTGCGACCTCGTGAATGAGCAAACTCTAATGAAGTCGCTGAAAACCTCAGGAGGTTTAACTCGTGACAGCAAGATGACGGAAGATCAGCGAGCGTTGTGGACAATGTCAGCCCCAATTATGGCTGAGTACAATGATGCAATGCAAGACTTTAATGAACTCACACACCACAGCAGTGAACAACACAAAGAATCCAGTGTCTCAAGAATCGAAAGAGATCCTTCAGACATTTCTAAAATATATGCAAAGCTGTCATCATGTTCGCCTTTTTCTGCTAACACCTCATTGAGAAACATCATCACTGGTGTTGTGGCGACAGACGATTTCAATGCGCATGAGTACGAGTCATTGCGAAGGAACACAGTGCAAAGAATGCTTGGACAAAATGTATTTTCCTACGCTTTTAAGAGAATTGACAAAACAAAGACCGTAAGTAAATCATCTGCTGTCACTGTTGCTCCGGATAGACGCATTGATCCTGGCTTACTCTTCCAGCGATTTCTTGTCGTCTCCAGGACAGGACAACTAGATCTAGAGCAGGTGATGAGATATGAACTTAGTGCTTACCCAACATCACTTTTCGAGGACAACCACACTCTGAGAAAGGCTGATAAGCCGCAATTAGCCCATGCCATTGATGAGCATTGTAAAAATTGAGCATCAATGGAAACAACACCAGATGCTGTTCCGAGCATGCAAAGATATGTTATTGACTGAGGCTACTTGATAAGGAAGTTGAAGTGGAAAAAGGGAGACACATACAGCAAAATAGCAAAGGTATATGCAGACTTTACAGTTAAACAGTATGGGTTGGCAACTGTAGTGTTCGATGGATATGACGCAGGATAATACACATAAGAGAAGGCAACAAAACTTTAATTATCCAATAGTTCACTTCACAACTGATACTAAATTCGAAGGGAAGCAGGAAGAATTCCTTTCAGTAGGACACAACAAACACCAACTAATCAAATTAATCACTGAAGAACTGGTGACGGGAGGCTGTGTGGCTTTTCAAGCACAAGGTGACGCTGATGTGGACATTTCAAAGTGCCAAAGTAAATAGTGCCAAGGAACATTCCACCATGCTCATTGGGGAGGATACTGACCTGTTAATTCTTCTGCTACATTAAGCAGAAGTGAATGTTAATCCACTGTATGTTAGATCAGACAGTCACAAGGCATTCCAAAAGTGTACAACATCAATTACTTGAAGTCTATTCTGGGCAGTGAGTTATGTGCACAGTTGTTATTCCTTCATGCATTCACAGGATGTGATTCCACCTCGCGTATTTATGGTGTTGGAAAAAAAGCAGTTTTCCACAAAATTTTAAAAGGGAATTCTGTCCTTCAATCCTGTGCAACTGCATTCACTTTACCAGGCAAGAACATAGTAAGTCTTGGCAGTCAAGCGATGGCTGTTATTTTTTGGTAAGTGTCAGCAACAGCAACAGTTCTTTGGCAGCCTTGCCTTACCAGACACTTACCAAGAAAGTCATCACAGCCAAAACGTTTGTGAATCCAGAACGCCTGCCTCCAACTGAGTCTTCCACAAAATTCCATAGTCTAAGAGTGTACTATCAGACCATGATTTGGATGGATATGGCTAGGGAAATGAATCCTGTGGACTGGGGTTTGAAACTCGATGGCGGTGAACTTGTACCAGTAATGTGTGATATTACTGCTGCACCAGACATTCTACTGCAAATTATACACTGCAATTGTAAAGCTGGTTGCAGTGGTACCCGCTGCTGTTGCAGAACATACAGACTTCCATGCAGTTCTGTATGTGGATCGTGTCAGGTAACAAATTGTGATACCCAGGTGTTAGGTGACCTAGGGGGCAGTGATGAGGATTAATAGAAAATTAAGGAGTTACTGTTTTATCCGCATATTGCTGCAGTTTTCTTAACCTAGTTTAAGGGGTTCTTTGTTGAATATGTAGTTTAAAAAAAAGGGGAAACAGTTCAGTTCAAATGTAATAATAATAAAAACATACAACTTGATATTTGTTATGACTGGTGTTGTACCTGCAATGCTCATTACATTGGAATCCAATCTTCAACCCATGGACCAAGTAATTGGTTAAAATGAATTACTTTACCATAAAAAAAACCTTGAGTTTGAAAAAAGAAAAAAGTTCTAAGCTTAAAAACAACACAGTTACATGATTCTGGCCGATTTTCATGGTTTGCGGCTGCCATCTTGAAAATAACCCACTTCTGGTTGTCCAGTTTTGGTAAGTTTTTTTCCTGTCAATCAGTACACCTAGTACTGACAAGAACAGTTGACAGAGCTTTTATTAGACTTATTCCCGGGTCTAATGACATATTGACTGGACTATTAGTAGAATATAATCAAATGGAGATTGCAATCTTGGGGGCTTCCATGCGGTATTTGACAAGAGTTTGGATAGAAGATCTAATAAGAAATTAAGAAGAGGAGGTACTCTTCCAAGATCCTTTTAGACTTAAGTGAAGAATTTAACCTGATAGATGCTTGGAGAACATTAAACCCACAGAAAAAAGAGTTTACTTATTATTCAGCTAGGCATAATTTGTGATCAGGAATAGATATGTGCTGGATTTCAGCATTGTGGGTGGATAGACAATTTGAGATTTGAGATTCTTCCAAGCACCTTCGCAGATCATAATCCAGTTTTATTGACTATAAACAAAAAAAATAAGAAGATGGACGTGGTATTTGAACTCATCTCAACTGGATAATCAACAATTTGTAGATTATGTGACAATAGAAATGGAATGGTTCTTCAAGTTAAATGCACAACAGGGGGTGAAAAATCAGACTGTCTGGGATGCAAGTAAGGCATATTTTAGAGGCCCTAGCAATAAGAGAAGCCAAAAAACAGAGTTTGAGTCAATTGAGAAAGATGAAGGAACTATGTCAAAAGCTGAAAGAAGAGGAAGAAAACTCACAAGACAACCCAACAAATTCTAAAATAACATATAGAATTAAAAAATTACAACATGAAATTAATATTATACAAACAGAAAATATGGAGAAGAAACTGAAGCTGGCAAAACAAAACTTTTTTGGAAACGCAAACAAACCTGGGAGGTGGTTAGCGTATAAACTTAAGAAGGAAAGACAGAGGAATATTATTAGAAGTTTGAAGGATGAAAACGGCCAGGAAAAAACTCTTGCGAAGGAACTTAAAAACATTACTGAACAATTTTACAAGAAGCTATATGAGAAGAGATAGATAACTCAATACAAGAAGATTATATACTAAAGAATAATAGATTAAATTTGACATAAGAACAAAAAGAGATGATGGAGGCACGTATATCTATGAGTGAAATTGTGGAAGTTTAATAAAGCAGAAATCAGCCAAAGCTCCAGGTCCAGATAGATTGTCTGCAGAATATTATAAAAGATTAGAAGAGGTAGTGATTTTTGTTGTTCAGTCGCTAAGTCGTGTCTGACTCTTCGCGACCCCATGGAGGCACGCCAGACCTCCCTGTCCTCCACTAACTTCTGGAGTCAGGGGCGTACCAGGGCGAAACCACGCCCAGGGCACGCAACGTCATGATGATACCTCCTTGTTGAGCCCCGCCTCCTTGTTTTGCCCAAATAGTGGCCAAGGGAAGTCGCGCGCCTCTCAGGTGGCTTCCCCGGGCTGCCGGTTGGGCATTTTAAGTACTTGAGCGGCAGGCCAGGAAGGAAGCCGCTGGCGCACCTCCCGGCTTGGGGGCGCGGCGGCGGCTTCCTTCCCTGGGCTGCTGCTCGGGGCGTGGAGGGGGGTGCAAATTTGTGGGCAGGGGTGCCATGCCAATGGCACCTCCCCACCTTATGGCACCCAGGGCCCTTGCCCCACTTCACCATACACTAGAAACACCTCTGTCCGGTGTTCGCCCAATTTCATGTTCATCTCTTCAGTGACACTATCTAACCATCCCCTTCTCCTTTTGCCTTCCATCTTTCCCAGCATGAGGGTCTTTTCTAAAGAGTCCTCTCTTCTCATGAGGTGGCCAAAGTATTGGAGCTTCAGCTTCAGGATTTGTCCTTCCAGGGAGCAATCAGGCTTGACTTCCTGGAGGATTGACCAATTGGTTCTCCTTGCAGTCCAGGGGACTCTCAAGAGTCTTCTCCAACACCATAATTCGAAAGCATTTATTCTTCGGCGCTCTGCCTTTCTTGTGGTCCAGCTCTCACATCCATACATTGCTACTGGGAAAACCATAGCTTTGACTGTGCGAACCTTGGTTGGCAGGGTGATGTCTCGGCTTTTTATTGTCTAGGTTCACCATAGCTTTCCTCCCAAGAAGTAAACGTCTTTTAATTTCATGGCTGCAGTCACCATCTGCGGTGATCTTGGAGCCCAGGAAAATAAAGTCTGTCACTGCTTCCATTTCTTCCCCTTCTATTTGCCAGGAAGTGATGGGAGTGGTTGCGATGATCTTAGTTTTTTTTAACGTTGAGCTTCAAACCAATTTTTGCACTTTCCTCTTTCACCCTCATCAGAAGGTTCTTTAGGTCTTCCTCACTTTCTGCAATTAGAGTGGTATTGTCTGTGTATCTGAGGTTGTTGATATATTTCTCCCAACAATCTTGATTCCAGCTTGTGAATCATCTAGCCCATAATACCATATAAAAAACTGGTTGATGACATTTGGACTTCGGGAGAAATCCCTGATTCTTGGAGAGAAGCAACAATAAGTCTGATACATAAACCACAGATGGAAAATAATCAAATTAAGAACTATAGACCTATATCCCTACCCAATATAGATTATAAAATTTTTGTGACAATTTTAGCTATTAGATTGAAGAAAATTTTAAATATCTTAATCCATCAAGACCAGTCAGGCTTCCTTCCAGGAAGACAATTAAAGAAAAATATGAGAACAATCATTAATATTTTGGAATATTATGACAGACATACGACAAAAAAATTGGGATTGGTCTTTTTGGGCACCCAGAAAGCATTTGATAATGTCAATTGGAATTTTATGTTGAAACAATTGGAGCAGATTGGTTTTGGACAAAACTTTATTACAATAGTGAGAGGAATTTCCACTAAGCAAACAGCAAGAGTTTGCTCATACAGATAAATGGAGACTTGATTAATGAAATACAGATACAACAAGGAACGAGACAAGGTTGCCCTCTCTCATCGTTGCTTTTTATATTATCGTTAGAAATGCTTAATACAAAAATTGGAGACGATAAAAGGATAAAAGGCTTAGTAGTTCAAGGAGAGGAATTTAAATTACAAGCTTATGCCGATGATGTGGTATTTGTATTAGAAGATCCTAAAGAATCTCTGGGATACTTGATGGAGGATTTGAAAGAGTATGGAGAAGTTGCTGGCATGAAGATTAATTATCAAAAAACTAAACTGCTGTTAAAGAATGTGAAAGAATCAGAAAAAACAAGAATTAAGAAAATGGGGCCTACAACAGACACACAAAGTTAAATATCTGGGTAAAAAATAGTACGTTAATGGAAGAAAATTATTATAAAACATTAAAAGAAATTGAAAAAGACTGTGAAAGATGGAACAAACTTCAGTTATCTCTGTTGGGAAGAATAGCTACAATAAAGATGAACATTCTACCTAAATTACTATTTCTATTTCAGACAATTCTGATAATTCTAAATAAAACTTTTTTCCAAGAAATAGATAAAATTATAACTAAATTTGTCTGGCAAGGAAAGAAACTGAGAATACGACTTAAATTACTTCAAGAGATGAAAGATAGAGCAAGATTCGGACTCCCGGATTGGTTGTTGTATTATCAAGCAGCAGCATTAAACTGGATAAGAGAATGGGCCCATCCAGTGGATAATGGGACTATCAAGCTAGAGACATATGATCTACAGGTGGGCCTACATGCGTTTTTGATTTATGATAAAGCAAAATTTTATGGTGGTTTTAAACATCACTGTTGTTGTTGAGCCCTTTTATGGGCATGGGAGCAAATAAGATATAAAGTATATGATAAAATACCAAACTGGATCAAACCTTTGGAGATAGGCACTAAACCGGAATGGTTCAGAGAAGATCAAATAAAACATATACAAAAATAATGGATGGAGAAAATAGATTATTATCTAAGGAACAACTAGAAATTAAAAATATGTATTTAGACTGGTGGTCAGAAGTACAAATCAAATCCAGATTAAAAGAAGTCAAAAAGAGCGGAATGTATCAGGAGAAAACAGAATTCGATATTCCTTTTGAGAAGGAGAATGGAAGACGAAACAGTAAAAGAGGCAATGATCAAATGGGCAAAAAACTTAGGCCATGACATACCTATAGAAGAATGAGAAAAAGTATGGAAAACAAATATTAAATCCACTAAAGCTATATCATTCAGAGAAAATATTTATAAGATGTTCTATAGGTGGCATATAACTCTGGCTAAAATATCTAAGATGTACAAGGGTTCTTCAAATAAATGTTGGAAATGTGGGGTTACAGAAGGTTCATTTTATCATATGTGGTGAACGTGTCCAAAAGCGAAAATATTTTGGCAAAAAATACATGAAATGTTACAAGAAATTTTAAACTGTAGAATCCCATTTAATCCAGAAATATTTTTATTAAACATCTCAAAAGATATACAGGAAGCTACTAAGAGACATATAATTATTCATGTGGTAGCAGCAGCAAGATTGATTTTTGCGCAAAAGTGGAAGAATAATGAAATTCCAACCTTGGAACAGGTTATAGCTAAAGTTTATGAAGTAGCTGAAATGGATATTGTAACTAAACTGAAAGATTGAGAGAAAGATAAACAAAATTAGACAATATTGGAAACCATTATATGATTGAATTGATACATTATGTTGACAGATTAGAGGTGTTTTTTTATTGCATGTCAAGTATTTCGTATACATATATTTTCCCCTTTACACATAATTTACCTATTTACATTTATTTTCTCTTATACAGCATTTTCCTTCCCATTATTTATTATTGTTCATATAATGCTTTAATACTGACAATACTTCTTTTTCCATTTTCTCCCATATTTCCCCATCCCCCACGAGATCAAAAGACCATTAACTTATATTTTTAACCATACGCACACCTTTTGGATTTTAACATAAGTATCCTTATTGGCCCCTTCTTCTTTTACCCACTTTATATATCCATTCCATTTCCTTCTTATCTCTATTTGCTTTTCCTCCCAAGTTTTTTCCTGTCCCAGAATTGACAATATGTCTGACTGTATCCATTGATATAAGTAGGCATTCCACACTTCCATATTCCATTTTGTTACATCTCTCCATCCCTTTGCTATAACTGCATGTGCAGCCGTTATTATTGCTTTTAACAGTTCTTTGTCTTGTACTTTATTATTATCCAATATTCCCACAAATATTATTTTACTTACATTTTCTAATTTAATTTTACATAATTCCTCCACTTTTTCTAATATTTGTTGCCAAAAAATTTTTACCTTTGGACACTCCCACCAAAGATGAATGTAGTATCCCTTTTCCTTTCTACAATGCCAACAATTTGGACTAGTTCCTTTAAACATATGAGATAATTGCAAAGGAGTTCTATACCACTTTAATACAAGTTTCATCTCAAGTTCTCTAAATTTTTCTATTTTTATTTTCCTGATTCCTGTTATTAATCTATCAATTTCCTGCTTTGACAATTTCAGTTCTTTTCCCCACTGATTTTGTATAATCAGTGCCACATGATCTTTATTCATTAATGTACATATCTTTTTTGCTATCCCTTTGTTATTTTCCTTTTTATTCTTATATATTCTTTCCAGCTCAGTTTCCTCCTTATTTACTATCAAATGACATTTTTTTTGTTTCAATATATTATACAAAGAGGTTACCCGCAACCAATTTTTCCCTCCAACTTCTCTCAACCATTCTTGTAACGGATATAACATTCCCTGCACATTATACATATCTTTAACAATATTATAACCTTTTTCCTTTAATTTAACCCAGAAATTTTTATCTGAATCTATTAACTTTTCATATAAAGATTCAAGTGGGGCCCACTTAGAAATATTCGGCAGCCATTTAGATTTATATTTGTCCCATATTTTCAGCACTATATATCTTGGTCCTATTGTATTTTTAATCTCATTTTTAATATTTGATGTGAATATTCCAAATTTCCCTGCTCCCTTATTTACTGCATCTTCCCATCTCACCCATTTTTCTATACCACTACCTTCCATTTCCAATAACATTCTTAATTGAAAGGCCTGATAATAACTATCTAAGTTTGGAATCCCCCAGCCCAAATCCTCCTGTGATGAATATATAACCTTTCTTATTGTTCTAGCTCTTTTCTTCCCAAATATCCAACTTTTTATTTCACCATCCCACGCTGCCAACTGTTTTTTTGAAATTTCTTCTGGAAGCGTTTGGAAGAGATAAAACATCTTGGGTATTATACACATTTTAATTGCTCTTATCTTTCCTAATATGCTTAAATTCTTATTTTCCCACTGCTTTAAATTTTGCTGTATTTTTTTCCATAATGTTATATAATTCCTTCCCATCAAATTTCTAACATTATTTGTTATTATTATTCCCAAATATTTTATAGCCTTAGTTCCTAATTTCATCCCTGTCAATTTAGCTATTTCATTTTGTTCCTTAAGACCTACCTTTTTAAACATAATTTCTGATTTTTTAATATTTACCCCTAATCCTGAACACATTTTGAAATCGTTTAATATTATAAGAAGTTCCTTTACCGCTTCCAATGGATTTTGTATTATCAATAATATGTCGTCTGCGTATAAATTTAGTTTTATCTCCTCTTTTCCTATTTTGTATCCTTGAATTCTAGCACTATATCTAACTCTATCTGCTAGGGGTTCCATAGCTAGAGCAAATAACATTGGGGAGAGAGGGCATCCTTGTTTCACCCCTCTTTGTATTGATATTTCACTTGTATGGTTATCATTAACTTTAATTACCGCTTTCCCTTCCCTATAAATTTCTTTTAAGGCCTCCATAAAAAAACCTTCGAAACCAAATTTTGTCAACACCTGAAATAGGTAATTATGGTTTAGTGTATCAAACGCCTTATACACATCAAGCTTTAAAAGAGCATATTTTCATTTGCTATTTGCATGATAGATAGTGTTAATCACATTTCTAATAGGATGACTAATATACCTTCCATGTACAAACCCATACTGATCTTCTCCTATTAATCTTGGAAGTATTTCTTTCAATCTGTTAGCCAACACTTTTGCAAAGATTTTATAATCCTGGCATGCCAAATTTATCGGTCGGTACGAATTGGGTTCCATTGGATTTCTTGATGGTTTCAAAATGGTCAATATTTCAGATTTTCTCCAAGAATTTGGAGCATTTCCTCCCTTTAATATTTTATTAAAGAGATCTTGCATCTCCTGAACTATTTCATTTTCCATCATTTTATAAAATTCTGCCCCAATTCCATCTAATCCGGGTGATTTCCCATTTTTTAGATTTTTTATAACTTCTATTACTTCTTGTTGTGTTATTTCTGCATTTAATCTTGCTAATTCCTGTTTGTTAAGTTTCTTACCTACCTCTTCTTCAAATTGTTTTACATCCTCAACTTTAAACAATTTTTTATAAAAATTCTCAAATATTTCTCTTATCTGTTTGTCTTTATATCTTAGCCCCTTTTTCATCTTTCATACAACCTATCATTTGTCTTTCCTTTCTTTTTTTCAAGTAATTTGCTAGTCTCTTCATCGTACTAATACTTATTCTTTGATACTGGTTTTTTACTAATGTATCTTTTTTCCATAAAGAAAGGTTATCCAACTCTTGCAATTCCGCTTTCAGTCTAATTAAATTTTCCTGAGTTTGTTTTTCAAACTTTCTTTGTAATTTTAACTGGGTTTCTGCAATCTCCTTTAATTTTTGTTCCCTTTTTATATTCATATTCCTTCTAAAATATACCTCTTTATTTTTACATATTCCTCTGATGACCGCTTTAGCTGCATCCCATACTATACCCTCCTCTGCAGACCCTTTATTTTCCAAGAAATATAATTGTATCTCCCTCCTTAAATCTTCTTTATCTTTTTGTTGAAGGAATATTCTAGAGTTAAATCTCCACCTTCTTTCTCTATAATTTCCCATTAACCTAATCTCTGTTATCAATGGTGCGTGGTCCGACAACCAAATTGTCCCCGTGTCTACTTCCTTCACTATCCTATCATTTGTCTCTTTCACCAAAACATGATAAATATAAGTGAATTTCTTATGTCTATTAGAAAAATATGTGGGCTGTTTTTCTTTCTGTAAAAGATTGTATACTTCAATCAACCTCCATCTTTTTAATTTTAATTTCTTATTTTTCATAATATCAATATTGAAATCTCCCACAATTATCAAATTACCCTCATAAAATGTTTGAATTTTTTGAAAAACTTGATTAAGAAATCTTATTTGGCCATGGTTCGGTGAATATATATTTGCTAGGGTATATTTTTTACCTTCCGTACTAAACTTCAAAAGTATAAATCTTCCTTCTCTATCTTGGTATTGCTCTACCAAGTTTATATTAACTCTAGAATTAATAAGAATAGCCACTCCCCTTGCTTTATTTGTTCCTCTTGATTCAAATTGCATTTTCCATATTTGATTGTTTATAAGTGGTCTTAAATCCTTTTTTGCTTTATGAGTTTCCTGTAAACATAATATATCAATCCCTTTACCCTTTACCAATTTATTTAATCTATAGCGTTTGAGATCTGAGGCCAAGCCATTAACATTTAATGAGAGGATCTTAACTGTCCTCTCCATTTCTATTAGTCTCATGCTCCACAGGTGTGCTTGCCATTTGATTTCTAATTATTCTTCCCAGGTCTTCCCTTCCCATATCCCCCATAGCCCGAAAAAAACCCCTTCTTGAGGGGATGGTAAAGGATTCTAAATCCTCCCCTTTCCGTCCCCATATGAAGTTCTGAGTTTTCACTTATTCTACCCCCTCTATAAATCCTTTCTTTAAACAACCCCATATATAGTAAATTACCATTAATTAACTTGACCCAAGCACTATGCCTTTTATACATGCATTTTGCTTCTTTTAAGATTTTAAACAAACATAAAATTATAACATATTATATCATATTATCTCTAAACACATTTATATCTTCAATTCGTATACTTTTTTACTAGTTTTTACTAGTCCCCCTCTTGTTCTTCTTCTTCTTCTTCTTCCTTTTCTTCTTTTTCTTCTTCTTCTTCCTCTTGTTGTCTTTTCTCTTCCACATTTATATTAAGTTCATTAAATAATTTTTCAGCCTCTTCTGGATTTGAAGCTCTCAAAAGTTTCCCATTTTTGAAGATTAAAATAGTAGCTGGAACTTCCCAAGAAAAAAGAATTCCATTATCGTGCAGTTTCTGGGCATAGGGTTTCATCTTTTTTCTTTCTTCTAACGTCTCCAACGATAAGTCTAGACGAAGAAATACCCTTTCACCCTGAAATTTTAAATCCTTCTGCTTTCTCAAGTTTCTCCATACTTGGTTCTGCACTTTTTCCCTAGAGAATGCAATTATTATATCTCTTGGTTTGTGTCCAGCTTTTGGTTTTGGCTTGAGGCTACGATGGGCTCTCTCAATATCTTGTTCTGAGATTACTATCCCATATTTTTGGAAGAAGTCTATTAAAGTTTTTTCCAAATCTCTTGTTTTAACTTGTTCTGTAATTCCAATTATTCTTAAATTTCGACGTCTTTGCCGGTCTGATAATTCAGCCACTCTTTTCCTTAAAAACTTTATCTCTGCCTCATTATTTTGACTTCTTTTTAGAGCAGTATCTGCCTTTAAATGTGTTGTTTTAACCTCCTCCACAATGTCCTCAATCTTGGTTTGTAGTTGTTTAATATCTTGTCTTATATTCTTTTCCATATTACTTATCAACTCATTCAGTTCTTTGTACTCACGCCTTGTCGCCATCTTTTTTTTCCTGATTGCCTTGGAGAAGGACTTTAAATTAAATAAACAAAACTCACCAAGTTTATATTTTTTTTCAGCTTATAACTGCTTATAACTGCTCCGTCCTTCCTCTTATCTTTTCTCTGGCTTCTTGCCCAGGTCTTTTTCTTCTTTCTCTGTTGTTTATTTCATTTTATTTAAAATGCCTCTCGGAGGTATTGTGAAAGCGTCTATCTTGGTTGACGCATGCTCAGAACCCCGACAGATTAGAGGTGTTAAAGGTGTTAAGATTTAGAACAATTTTTATTTATATATATATAGGTATAGATTTATTTATTTATTTTATTTATATCCTGCCTTTCTGCCCTAAGGCGGCTTACAACAATAAAATACAATAAAATCACAATTTACAATTAAAAACAATAATTAAAAACAACATTAAAATAATTAAAATTTAAAACAAGCCCTGTGGATCCTAAAATACGGAGTCTAAAAAACCAGCCAGCCAGCCAGCCTGTCAACAATTAAAAGCTTTTTCAAATAAAAAGATCTTCAGCCCCCGCTGAAATATGACCAAAGAGGGAGCAGTTCTAAGGGGAGGGTATTCCAAAGTTGGGGGGCCACCACCGAGAAGGCCCTATTCCTGGCCGCCATCCCTCTCACCTCTCCTGGTGGCAGCACAGTCAAAAGGCCCCCCCCAGATGATCTAAGAGTATGGGCAGGATTGTATGGAAGGAGGCGGTTCCTCAAATACCCCGGATCCGAGCCATACCTGAGTTACGCATCTGCACGAGTTAAGCAGCAGGGTGAGGAAGCCAGGGCCCCAGACTCTGCCCTTTCTCTGAGGAACAGAGCAGCTAATTCCTAAATAAATAATTCCTAAATAAACACCAAGATGGAGCCTGTCAGCCAGCAGTTGGGTGGGGGCTATCCAGTGTTTTGCACAGAGCGCCACATGTATGACTATATGCCTCTGGGGCATAAGTCGTGGGTGTGTCCTTGGTGCAAGGAGCTCCAGGGACTCAGGGAACATGTCTGCTCCCTAGTGGCCTTGGTTGCGGACCTGGAGAAGCACAGGCAGGCAGCGAGGGTCCATGGTGAGACATCTGGGGACTTGCAGGCTTCGTCCCACCCGCAGATGGGCAGCTCCTCAGCTGCTGGGGAAAGGAGTCCCAGGGCTGGAGGATGTCAGCCTGGAACAGAGGGAATCAATCCCCCAGCGAGGACCCCTTCTTCCAGTGACGAGCCCACATCCAGTCGCACTAAGGATGCTCCTTGGTGGGAGGGGGGTCGTGGGCTCCTTGTAGTGGGTGATTCTATAGTTAGGAATATAGAGAGAGGGTCTGTGACGGATGTGAGGACCGCATGGTGACTTGCCTGCCTGGTGCGAAGGTTGCAGACATCACGTCTCGTCTAGATAGGCTGGTAAGGAGTGCTGGAGAGGAGGTAGCGGTTGTGGTGCATGTTGGCACCAATGACATGGGGAAATGTAGCCGGGAGATCCTGGAAGCCAAATTTAGGATGCTAGGCAGGACGCTGAAGGCCAGGACTCCCAAGGTAGTGTTCTCAGAAGTGCTACCCGTTCCATGGACCAGCTAGAAAGGCAGAGCTCAGGGGTCTCAATGCGTGGATAAGACGGTGGTGTCGGGAGGAGGGGTTTAGATTCGTTAGGCACTGGGGAACGTTCTGGGACAAGCCAGACCTGTACAAGCGGGACAGGCTTCACTTGAACCAGAATGGAACCAGGCTGCTGGTGCTTAGCATTAAAAAGGTGGCAGAGCAGCTTTTAAACTGATCCCTGGGGGAAAGCCGACAGGAGCTGAGTGGCGTCCGGTTCGGAACTCCTCATCCCTACGGGAAGAGGAGGGTGGAGGAGTACCACAGAGTAACGGAGGAGTAGGAAATAGAACATGAGTGTAAGTGACAGTTTGTCCAGTAGAAAGAGAGGTGGGGAAAAGGGATCAAAAAAGGGTCCCTCCTTAGAGAACCCATACATAGGTGTTATTATGCAAATGCCCAAAGTCTCTGAGCAAAGATGGGGGAACTGGAATATTTGGTGACTAGGGAAAAGATTGATATAGTAGGCATAACGGAAACCTGGTGGAATGCAGAGAACCAGTGGGATACTGCAAACCCAGGCTATAAACTCTATAGGAGGGACAGGGAAGGGCGTGTTGGCAGTGGGGTGGCCATCTATATCAAAGAAGGGATAGAATCCAGCAGAGTAGAAACTGAAGGTGGGCCCGACTCCACCACAGAGTCATTGTGGGTTAAACTACCAGGCCTTAAGAGCGATATAGTAGTGGGGTGTGCTATCGTCCTCTGGATCAAAAAATTGAAGGTGACCTTGAAATGAGGAAACAAATCAGGGCGTTGACCAAGAGAGACAGGATTGTAATCATGGGGGACTTCAATTATCCTCATATCAACTGGGTCAACTGCTGCTCTGGTCAAGAAAGAGAGACCGGATTCCTTGACATGCTGAATGACTGTGCCTTGGAGCAGCTAGTCATGGAGCCCACCAGAGGACAGGTGACTTTGGATTTAATATTGGGTGGTACTTGGGACCTAGTTAGGGATGTAAGTGCTACTGAGCCATTGGGGAACAGTGACCATACAGCGATTGGTTTTGCCATGCATGTCCAGGAAAGAGTGCAGAGCAAATCTGACACAAGAACCCTTGACTTTCGAAGGGCAGATTTCTCTCAGATGAGGAGGCTAGTTAGGAAGAAATTGAAAGGGAAGGTAAAAAGAGTCCAGTCTCTCCAGGCTGCGTGGAGGCTGTTTAAAATAACAGTAGTAGAGGCCCAGCGGAAGTGTATACCGCAAAGAAAAAAGGGCTTGACAAGGTCCAGGAGGGTGCCAGCATGGCTGACGAACAACGTTAGAGAAGCTGTAAAGAGCAAGGAAACTTCTTTCCGTAAATGGAAGTCCTGCCCCAGTGAGGAGAATAAAAAAGAACAAACTCTGACAAAAGACAAGTAAGAAGGTGACATGGGAGCAGTGGTGGGATTCAGGGGGTTCACCCAGGTTCTATAGAACCGGTTGTTAAATGGCCAGGCCCCACCCACTCGCTTACCTTGGCTGGCTTCGGGTTTTTTTTTGTTCCGGCTATGACATCATAGAACCGGTTGTTAATTTATTTTAATCCCACCACTGCACAGGAGGCCAAGAAAGCATTTGAGGAACGCAGGGCTAGCAACATAAAAGGGAATAATAAAAGCTTCTTCAAGTATGTTCGAAGCAGGAAACCTACCAGAGAGGCGGTCGGCCCGCTGGATGGTGAGGGAGGGAAAGAGGAGATAAAAGGCAACTTGGAGATCGCAGAGAAGTTAAATGAATTCTTTGCATCCGTCTTCACAGCAGAAGAACTTTGGCAGATACCGCAGCCTGAACAGCCCCTTCTAACTAAGGAATTAAATCAGATAATGGTTAATAAAGAAGATGTTTTAGATCAAATTGATAAATTACATATAAATAAGTCACCAGGCCCAGATGGTATAAACCCAAGAGTTATTAAGGAACTAAAGAACGAAGTTGCTGACCTCTTAACTAGAGTATGCAACTTGTCCCTTCAAACGGCCACAGTGCCAGAGGATTGGCGGATAGCCAATGTCACGCCAATCTTTAAAAAAGGGAGAAGGGGGGACCCTGGAAACAACAGGCCGGTCAGCCTAACGTCTGTTCCGGGTAAGATGGTGGAAAGCCTCATCAAAGATAAAACATGTAGAGGAACAAGTACTGCTGAAGGAAAGTCAGCATGGCTTCTGTAAGGGTAAGTCTTGCCTCACAAACCTTTTGGAATTCTTTGAAAAGGTCAACAGGCACGTGGATGTGGGTGAACCTGTGGATATCATATATCTGGATTTTCAGAAGGCACAGTCCCCCATCAAAGGCTGCTGAAGAAACTTCACAGTCAGGGAATCAGAGGGCAGGTCCTCTTATGGATCCAGAATTGGTTGAGGGCCAGGAAACAGAGAGTGGGGATTAATGGGCAATTTTCACAGCGGAGAGAGGTGAAAAGCGGAGTGCCCCAGGGATCAGTCTTGGGGCCGGTGCTTTTCAACTTGTTCATAAATGACCTGGAGACAGAGACAAACAGCGAGGTGGCCACGTTTGCGGATGACACAAAACTTTTCCGGGTGGTAAAGACCAGAAGGGATTGTGAAGAGCCCCAGAAGGATCTCTCCATGTTGGGGGAATGGGCGGCAAAATGGCAGATGCGTTTCAACGTAGACAAGTGTAAAGTGATGCACATTGGGGACAAAAACCAAAACTTCACCTATAGGCTTATGGGTTCTGAGCTGTCTGTGACAGCTCAAGAGAGAGATCTTGGGGTGCTGGTGGACAATTCAATGAAGGTATCGACCCAGTGTGTGGCAGCAGTTAAGAGGGCCAATTCCATGCTTGGGGTAATTAAAAAAGGGGTTGAGAGTAATATAGCCAATATTATCATGCCATTGTACAAATCGATGGTAAGGCCGCACCTGGAATATTGTGTGCAGTTCTGGTCGCCGCACCTCAAAAAGGACATAGTGGAAAAGGTGCAGAAGAGAGCGACAAAAATGATTACGGGACTGGGGTACCTCCCTTATGAAGAAAGACTGCAGCGTTTGGGGCTCTTCAGCCTAGAAAAAAGGCTCCAGAGGGGGGACATGATTGAGACATACAAAATTATGCACGGAAGGGATAGAATCGATTAGAGGGATGTTCTTTTCCCTCTCTCAAAACACCAGAACCAGGGGCATCCGCTAAAACTGAGGGTTGGGAGAGTTAAAACAGATAAAAGGAAGTACTTTTTACCCAGCAGGTCGTTAGCCTGTGGAACTCTTTGCCACAGGAGGTGGTGATGGCATCTGGTCAAGATGCCTATAGGCCATGATGGATTGTGCAACCTCCTTACATTAGTAGTAGGCTATTTCAGAGTACCGGGTGCAAAGGAGTGGCAACAAGATGCAAGCGTCTTGTGTCTTGTGCCTCCCTGGAGCACCTGGTGGGCCGCTGTGAGATACAGGAAGCTGGCGTAGATGGGCCTTTGGCCTGATCTAGCAGGGCTCTTCTTATGTTCTTATGTAAAGGGCTTTAAAAGTCAAAACAAGCACTTTGAATCGGGCCTGGAACTGGCAGCCAGTGTAGTCACCGAAGCAACGGCTCGACAGAGTCAAACCAATGTGCCCCATCGTTGTAATTTCCGGACCCTCTTCAAAGGCAGCCACACGTAGAGCGCATAGCAATAATCTAATCTAGATGTCACTAGGGCGTGGGTCACGGTGGCCAGGTCCGCGCAGCTTAGGTATGGTCGGAGCTGGCGAATCAGCTGAAGCTGAGCAAAGGCTCCCCTGGCCACAGCCGCCACCTGGGAATCCAGGCACAGCTGTGAATCCAGAAGAACCCCCAAACTGCAGACCTGCACCTTCAGAGGGAGTGCAACCCCATTCAGAGCAGGGCGATAGTCCAATACCCGAGCTGTGGATTTCTGGACCAGGAGCACCTCTGTCTTATCCGGATTTAATTTCAGCTTGTTCGACCACATCCAGCCCCCAACTGCCTCCAGACAACAATCCAGGACCTCAACCGCCTCCTCAGAATCAGGGGGAAAGGAGAGATAAAGTTGGGTGTCATCAGCATATTGATGGCACCCCACTCCAAACCCCCGGATGACCTCTCCCAGCGGTTTCATGTAGATGTTAAATAGCATGGGGGATAAGATGGAACCTTGCGGCACCCCAAACTTAAGAGGTCGGGGTAACGAACAAGCATCCCCCAGCACCACCTTCTGGGATCTGTCAGCCAGGAAGGAGCGGAACCACTTCAAAACAGTGCCTCCAAGCCCCAAGCTGGCCAGCCGACCCAGAAAGACACCATGGTCAATGGTGTTGAAAGCCGCCGAGAGGTGCAGCAGGACTAACAGGGACGCACTCCCCCTGTCCATTCCCCGGCGAAGGTCATCCACCAAGTCTCCGTCCCGAACCCCAGCCTGAAGCCAGATTGGAATGGATCCAGATAATCCGTGTCCTCCAGTACCCTCTGAAGCTGGGATGCCACCAACCACTCAATCACCTTGCTCAGAAACTGAGACTGGCCGAAAGTTGTTCAAGTTAGTGGGATCCAGGGAGGGTTTCTTTAGGAGGGGGCGAACCATCGCCTGCTTCAAAGCAGGCAGCAGCACCCTCTCCCTCAGAGATGAGTTCACCACCCTCCACGTCCATTCAGCCAGCCCTTCCCGGGCAGCTCTAATTAGCCATGCTGGGCAAGGGTTGAGTGGGCAAGCAGCTGGTCTCACACTCCAGAGAATCCTGTCCACATCCTCAGGTTCTACAAGCTGGAAATAATCCCAAATGGTAGGATAGACAGGTTCCCCAGGGACATCACTAGATATGCCCACAGCGGTGTCCAAGTCATGCCGAATCTGATCAACCTTCTCTGCAAAGTGTTTCATGAACTCGTCACAGTGAGCCTCCGTGTGCTCCTCCCTTCCAGTAGGGGAGGCCAGATGTAGAAGGCTACGGACCACACGAAAGAGCTCAGCTGGACGGTTCTCTGCAGATGCGATGGTGGCAGAGAAGTGAGCCCTCTTAGCTGCCACCACCGCCCTAGAATAAGATTTTAACTGGGCCCTAGCCTGTGTATGGTCAGATTTGGCACAAGTCTTTCGCCACTGACTCTCTAGCCGTCTGCCCTGCTGCTTCATCATTCGCAGCTCCTCAGAGAACCAAGGAGCCGCTCTGACTCTGCGACTGGGCAGGGGACGCTCGGGAGCGATCTCATCCAGGGCCCTGGTCATCTCCCTATTCCAGAGGTCGACCAGGGCGCCGGGTGGGTCTCCAGCTCTGGCAACAGGAAACTCCCCCAGGGCCCTCAGGAATCCATTTGGATCCATCAGCCCCTGAGGGCGGCTCATAGAATGCGATCCCCCGCCATTGCGGAGGTGAGAGGTTGCAATAAGCCTAAATCCCACCAGAAAGTGATCTGTCCATGACAAAGGAGTGATCTTAATCTCCTCCACCTCCAGATCCCTATCAACCTGCCCAGCAGTAAACACCAGGTCCAGCATGTGTCCCGCATCATGCGTTGGGGCAGATATTCTTTGAGACAGACCCATGGTTGCCACGGAGGCCATGAAATCCTGAGCTGCAGCTGTTCCCGGGGCCTCAGCATGGACATTAAAGTCCCCCAACACCAATAGGTGGGGGGACTCCAACACCATGCTTGAGATCAGCCCTGTCAGCTCAGGCAGGGAGACCATTGGGCAGCAAGGCGGGCGGGTACACCAACAGAATCCCTAATCTGTCTCGCCCCTCCAACACAACATGAAGACACTCAAACCCGGTGGACCTCTGAACAGGGTAACTGATGAGTCGGATAGAATCCCGGTAGACCACTGCAACCCTGCCTCCCCGCCCTTGTAGTCGTGGCTGCTGCAGCACCCGGAAACCTGGCGGACAAATCTGGGAAAGATTGACCCCTCCCAGCTCACCCAGCCAGGTCTCCATGATACATACCAGGTCGGCCCTCTCATCCAGGTTAAATCCTGGATTAAGCAGGTCTTATTGTTAACCGACCTGGCATTCAGAAGCAGCAGTTTCAGACTCAGGGGACTGTTGCCAAGAGTGCCAAGATAGAAAAGAAATTAGGAAGTTTGTTTTGGAAGTATAGATGTATTGATTATGCAAAATTTTTAGAAGTATGAGATACATTGCAATGGTTTTTTACCTTATGTGTATACCTTAGTAATAACCCTTCCCTTATGTTTCTGTATTCCCTACCCATACCCTTAAATAAAATAATAAAATACTTAGAAAAAAAGAGAAAGCAATGTGTGGATTAGTAATAGTTCTTAAGTAAGGAATCATCAACCAATCCACTTCTGCCTCCTTGGAATTTCATTCCCCTCTCTACCATGCATCATACTTCAGGACTGTTGTGCCTCTTCCTCATAAGAGGCAGCAACAGCTACAATTCAAAGTTATTGGTGAAGTTATCTGGAAGCTGGGCAAGGTTAGCACTAACTGAATAATTATTAATGTTTGAAAATATGCAGTATTTCATACTGTTTAAGGAGAGTCTTCTTCCGTTCAGCGATTTCACTTATTTGTTTGCTCACTGGAGGGAGTTTAACTGACCCTGAAAATAAAGAAAATGAAATGCTGTACTTAAACCAGTATCATCTTAATGCAGCTGCTATTTTGCAAAGTTCTGCAAAGGCAACGTTTCTAATCAGACAATGTCTTCCATGGGTATAGCTGGACATTTAAGACCCAAACCTATCCAGTTTTCCAGCTCTGATGCAACTGTAGTGCAGCTCTGAAGGAAGAGAACAAATGTTTCCCCTTCCTTGAGGAGACCTCCGTGACTGTCCCCCCACCAGAGGATGCAGCACACATCCTGTTGGCATCACTGATGCATCAGTGCTGGAAAGCTGGATAGGATTGGGCACTTAGGCTGCAATCCAATGCACACTTTCCTGGGAGTAAGCCCAACATAACACAAATAGGGCTTACTTCTGAGTACACATGAATAGAATTCAGGAACATACAGTGAATCTTTGGGCTGGTGAGTCCCCAATTAAAGGTCCAATGGGAAAGGAAGGTAAAATGCAATAAACACCAAGCTGCAGTCTTATCTCCTTTTCTGATCTCTGACAATCAGCCAATTGTCATACATTTAAATAGGGGTGAGCCTGAGCAGTGATTGGCTGGCGGCAGCAGGTTAGGAGGAAAGGGGCTGGGAGCTAAGAGATTGCTTGACTGGGATTGTTCAGGGGACAAAGGGCGATTTGTTGGCAGCCTCTGACCATGGGTTATGCCATGGCTGTAGAGCAGAGGTTTTCAAACTGGGGCATCACAATGGCCCAGCCTGAAAACCTCTACCTCTCAGGGGTCGGGGCAGGGGGAAGGCAGCAACACGATCACCAGGACTGCATCCTGGGAGACAAGGGCTGTAAATGCCTTACCTGTCATTGTGCTGGCTCCAAGGGGTGTGGGGAGCCCCCCCCC
>JAJKFI010000141.1:305550-325476 GCA_029204185.1 Lerista edwardsae
CCTGGCTCCTTAGCTTCCTGTCAGCCAGGATTTTGCCTTGGAGGGGATGAGCCAAGGTTCCCTCTAATCAAGGTCATGCTAATTACACAGGCCTGTGAAACTGATGGTCAGGAAAACATTTTTTTTTTCAAACCTGACACCATTTTTGGACTCAGCACCCCAAAAATACCCAGGAACAGAACTAACTTTTAAAACAACAAAATATGTGTTGGCCTGTGTTATTGATTGGAATGGAAAGCTGTAGCCCTTCTGTGTGTCCAGATGTGTGTCCAGATGTATCTAGGTATCATATTCCTCTAGGGCAGAGTTTCTTAAACTGTGGGTCACGACTAGGTGATTGCTTCAAATATAGGCTAGCCTTTAGAATTATTGTTCAAAATGCAGACATTTGCTAAACAGGAAAAACTTTTCAAGATAGTTTAGGGAGGAAAGAATGAAAACACAAACCTTGGAATCATTTTGATAACTGTTTATTTCTGGAAAGATCAGTGTAATTTTAAGTATATTTGCTTTGGATAGACCATAAAATGTTCTAACATCAGTATTTCCTGTGTTGCCACTTGTCACATTATTTTATCTGAGTGTTATTTTGAAAAAAAGAAGAAGGTATACTGTATAAGGACATTCAACATTGTTTATCTGTTCTTGAATTAAAAACATGCATGCACATTAGCTTATTAAAAAGGACATAACCTTTGGCACATTCAAAGCATAAATCAAGAAGCTGCAAAATCAAAACACATTAAAAGTGTAATCCTAAACTGGCGTTGCACCAGCGCAACACTCTTGCGCCAAACCAGTGCTGTGGCGAACATGCTGTAAGGTGTGTCTGTATCATGGAATTGGTCGCTGGACCGGTGCAAGCAGCAGCGCTGACACATGGACACCGCTGCGCTTGTCAGCTGCGCCAGTGTCACTCAGCCAGCACAGCACAGGACGAGAGTGTGCCAGAGGCATAATGGGGTGGCACTGTGGGTGAGACCCCTGATTCAGGCCACTCCTGTGCCTCAGGAGCTGTGCCTGCAAATCTGCAGGTGCAGAGCTAAGCAGCCCCATTGAGCTGGCTGGGGCTTACCTTGGGGCAAGGGGAAAACATCGCTTTGCCCTTCACTGAGCTGCTGCTACCTCCTAACGTGCGCCAGCCTGGCTATTTCAGTGCAGTTTAGGATTGGGCGGTAAGTATGTATATTTATTTGGGCAAGTAGTGCACAAAAGTGTACAAACAGACTAAGGAGACTTTCAAGCAAACTTCTCAGAAAGGCTGACTTTCTGGAAGGTAGCTTGCAAAAAAGGCTCAGCCAACACCTTCATTCTCTTGCCCCCAACCTTTCTGTGTTAGCCTCTCTCACTTTCCAACTTGTGTTCAGGATAGGGTTCAGCAAGGTC
Source organism: Lerista edwardsae (assembly GCA_029204185.1). Classification (NCBI taxonomy): domain Eukaryota; kingdom Metazoa; phylum Chordata; class Lepidosauria; order Squamata; family Scincidae; genus Lerista; species Lerista edwardsae. Next base: position 306,937 of record JAJKFI010000141.1, read on the forward strand.
TAGAAGCAGCTGCTCCTAGTACATTGTGAGAATCTGCAACAGGAGTACAAACAAGCAAGAAATTATGGCTATAATTATGGCAAGAAGAATGGCTATAATTGCTCACTCAGATCTCTGTCCAGCTAAAGCAACTGTAACTAAGCCTGCATTCTTACACTTACTAGAAAGAGGAAAAATATCCCTTTACTCCAAATTGCACCACAGCCATCTCCTAATCTGCACTGGATACAGTGAGTGTTGATGCTGGGAATGGGTGGAGGTGGCAGTGCTGCCAATATCCCACCCCCTTCCCAGCTTGATCCGCCTTCTCTGGTCTACTTGGACTGGTGCCAGAACAATAGCTAATACTATTTAGCAGAGGCTAGACCCCTGGGTAACAGTTCAAATGATCCCTTACCCAAACATGGCCTCTGGGATTGCTCCCCCTGCAGGATGTAGCATGCGTTCTGGTGGTGTGGCTGCATCTGGGGCGGGGGAGCAGGGTTAGATAGGATTGGCTACCAGAGTCATAGTAAATTTTCATATTTAGAAATGAGATTCTAACCCAGCCAGTGACGGGGAAGTCCACTAGTACACTACAAGGTCCGCTGGGGCAACAGCCTCTCCTCCACTGATTTGTGGAATACTGTCACCAGTGCAAGGTCAGAATGGCTACGCGCTGCCAGCAGGACTAGGCAAGCTGTCTAGTAGCATGGTTCTGCCGGCTGAGAAGATGGTGTAGAACAGATTAGGGGCAGACTGGCAGTGGGACAGGGTGGATCATGCCTATCACACCTAGGCCTGACGTCCTCCCAGACAGCTCCTCAGAGCTAAGCCAGAAAAAGAACTGGTGTAGCTTTGATGAGGGCTCCAGGCAGTGGCAGGAGAGGTAAGTACTTTTTTTCTTTACTTACCTCTCCTGGCTGGCCTGGTCCCCGGCTAGCACATGGGATGCAGTAAATACTGTATTGACTGTCTTGCAACCTGCATGCAGCCCCAGATTGTATTGCACTATCAATTTGTTTGCATGTCATGTTTTGGCATCAAAGCCTTGCTCTTTCATCCTAAAAAACAATTATAGTGCAATCCAAAGTAAGTGTTGATCCAGGGTAGCATGTTTTGCCTACTTGAAAACTGTCTGGCGTGGAGTCAGCTTAGCCAGGCCAGATCATGACTCTGAATTGGCTGGCACAGGTAAGCCTGCATCAGGTGGTGCGGTGGGTGGGAGGGGGGTTTGCAGGCAGGTGCTGGTGTTTGAGATGGAAATGGGAGAATTGGGCTTGGAACATGACCTCCAGCCCCCTCCCAAACTGCCCTGGATGCAGCACAGCTTATAATTTAAACTCAGATATAAAAACTTCAAATTGTGTGCATTTAAATTGTCCAAATTCTGGCAATGTATGTAAAAAAGTGCACTCCCTGTATCAAAAGGTTTCTCCACAGTAAGTTGATTAAAAAAAAAGGTGGAAAATATATACCCAGAAAGATACATTGCTATAAATTTTTCAGAACTAATTGAAACTAAGGTAAATTCCAACAAGGACAGCAAATATTGCAAGCCATTTTGGCAGGCATGCAAAGAAATCTGAAGAGTTATCTATCACACGGATTCTTGTGGGCTTCACGGTCCGCTCCCACTGGCTCATGATGGCACTTCTGGCTCCATCCCACTTCCCTGGTCCAGACAGGCGGTACTGATAGGCAGTGCAGGGCCCAAAGAAAATCTTAAAGGCCAGTTTAGGATCTTGGAGGAGTAGAGCTGGCACATTGGGTTTTATCCCAATAAAGGAGGCAATCTCGTCAACATATACAATGCAATCTGTTTTCAGAACTTCATCAAAGGACAAACCAAACCTTAAACAACAAAAAGGAAAATTGAATGAAGGGGGAGGAAAGAAGGATCTCGAGTTAGTAAGTGAAATTAGGGAGATTTGAGCTTATCCATGAATCTCCCTTCTCAGTCAGTCCTTGTCATATGAGGAAGCCCTATCAGGCAGGCAGGTCAGGTTGAAAGTCTTCCTGAGGGGAGGGGCTCCCTGTTCCTCCCAGATTAGCGAAGGCTCAAAGGTCCTTCCTCTATTTCCAATTCCGTTGCTGCAAAGCGTGTTGCTAGTCCATAGGTCAAAGCTTTTTTTTATCTAGATACTCTCTAGAATCCGTAAGAGATTACTGCAGAAAGGGGGAGCTGGGCCCCAACCTAATCTAGGGGAGAAGTCTTTCAACACTCTCTATGACCCCTTATGGTTCACTTTCACTAATGTTTCCTCCTTCCTTAATTTTTTTTTTTTTAAAAGATACTTCCGTTTCCACGGGTAGGCAAACTGAAACTGCCATGAAGCCACTGAGAAGGAATATTCACAGGTAAGCTCAAATCTCCCTGTTCTCCAGTGGCCTGTTCATGGCAGGGTTGTAATGGCCAATGCCAGCCCCCAAAATCATTTGGGTGTCTCCTAGCCTCTGGGAGTCCTGGTGGAGCTTTTCCCAGGGAAACAACCGGGAGAATTTGGACACAGACCAAGAGCCCCAGTCGCTGCAAATCTTCTTGTGGAAATACAGCTAATTATCAGCGACTGGGGTTGTTCAACAAGCAAGTGCCTATGTGGGATCAGCCAGCTAATTAACTCCTGGCAATTCAGCTGGCATTTTGGCCAATAAAAGCCTTGCTTTGGGGCCTTTACTGGGCCCCCGGACCTTGTGAACACTAGCAGGCTGCATTGTCTGGAAGGTCTCCTGAACACTCCACCAGATTCTTCTGGAGGCTGTGTTGCTTGGGGCAGGATGCCTAATGGTAAGTATGGGTGCCTGGAGACACCTCTGGGGTTCAGATGTGCTCCTGTGTTTTATGTTTGTTAATGTTTGTGGTTGTTTTGTAATAAAGTCTTGTCATTTGTGTGTAAAGCAGCCTGGAACATCGTTTATTCCTTCCTCTGACCAAAAGAGCCTGCAGCCCCTGGCAGGAGCTGTGGCTGTGGCAAAACAAGGGTCAGTCCTTGTCATATGCCCACACCGTACCTCTTAAGGGTGGGAACTGCCTAAAACATCAGAGAGTATGCTTGGAAGAATGTGGTTAATGAAGGCAGCATTCCTTGAAGCAAAAGTGTCAATTTTGTAGTATTTTAAGAATGAGTAGGGAGAGCTCTTACCCCTGCTAACTGGGCAAGAGGCACTTTTTCAAGTGGTGTCCTCTTATATTTAGCAGGGGGAGAGCAATTGTCCCTTTTCACCCCAGCACAGTGTCTTTCTCGTGGCTGTTGCTGGTGGTGTTCTCCATTCCTTTATATTGTGAGCCCTTTGGGACAGGGAGCCATTTAACTTTAATGTTATTGTTTGCCTGTAAACCGCTTTGTGAACTTTATGTTGAAAAGCGGTATATAAATACTAGTGATTGATTGATTGATTGATTGATTGAGCTCCATGTTGCTGCCTTACATACAAAGATGGAAAGGCTTTGAAGCCACAGATAGGCTTTGAATGGAAAGGCTTTGAAGCCACATTAAGATAGCAAGTGGGCCATTATGCCCTGAGGAGGCTCTACCCCATGAGCCTTGTAGGCTGCACCTATGGCCTCCCTCACCCATATGGAGATAGTAGTGGGAGAAACACTGTTTCCCTGTCTGGACTTCTTGCCTTTTTAAAGGAGGCAGTCCTGAATGAATAGTTCACTCTCCTGCGAGCATGTCTAGGGCATGCCAATCACATTCCCTTTGGTTTGCAGGATTTGGACAGAACAAAAGGAGCATGAGCTCCTTCGATCTGTGAAATACTGTATTTACCTTGGGAAGGAATGTGGGGTCAATGCACAGTATTATCCTTCCTCTTGGAAGGAACTCAAATCCTTGGCTGTATCTTTAAGACTCTATTGGCTGAGGGAATTTCAGCCAAAACAGGCAATCTTCTGCATCAGAGTCTTTAAGGGACACGTGGCCATAGGTTCAAATGGGAGCCTAGTCAAAGTTTGAAGGACCAAACCCAAGTCCTAAAAGGGAGCCCTGGGCACAGGTGGAGGGTTCCACTCTCCTGTGGAACTTTCTGACATGGGGAAGGGAAGACAGGCAGCGACTTTTGGAAAACATCAGAATTGAAGAGGTGGTTGCAGTGGCATATCTAGGGTGTTGTATGGGGTGGCAAGAGCCATGGGCACCATTTGCCAGGGGGCGCTGATGGCCCTTAGCCCCCCATGCAGCGTCCAAGAAGACGCCTGAGCTACGGCCAAGGGAAGCCGTGTGCCACCCGGCTCGCAGAGCCAGGGAGGCTCGCAGGTTCCCTCGGCCACGGCTTGGGTTTTGCCTGAGTGGTGACCTGGAGACACTGCGCCCCCCGGCTCTGTGAACCGGGAAGGTGCTGGCATCTCCTGGCCCCCACTCGGGCAAAACTGCCCCCCGGCTCTGTGAACTGGGGAGGCACGTGGCGTCCTGGCAAAACTGCCCAAGTGGTAGCCAGGAGACGCACGCGCCTCCCTGGTTCGCAGAGCCGGAGAGGTTTGCAGCGTCCCTCGGCCATGGCTCGGGTTTTGCCCAAGTGGTGGCCAGGAGACACCGTGCAACCGCAGCTCTGCGAACTGGGGAGGCGCCGGCATCTCCTGGCCGCCGCATGGGCAAAACAAGGAGGCAGGGGCTTGGCTTCTGCCCACCATGTTAGCTGGCATGGTGGACAGAAGCCACTCCCTGCAACATCATGATGTCACGATGATGATCAGGGCAGTTTCGCCCTGCTACACCTCTGGGTGGTTGAGACCTGTCTCCTCAGTGCAGCTGTACTCAGCCCGTTGTCTAGTCTGGATTGGAAGAATTCCAGTAAGTCTCTTACCTTAGTCTTATCTGGTTCTACCTGGTTCTGTGAACACCACCCAACCAGGGCTAGGTTAAGACCATTAGAGACCCTAAGCGTACTGCAAATTTTATGGTACCTCCATATACAGTGAGCCCTCTGTTCTGTCATTATGTTACTGGAATCTCTATGGATACCACAATCTGTGGGTATTGAAACCCACAAAATGGACTAGATCTGAGCTCTGTGAAGTCCAGAGAGTTTTCTGAGGCTCGCAGAGGCCTGCGGCCTCTACCAGCCTCTGAATGGAAAAAGATGTGACATTTTATGCCTTACAAGGCATGCTGAGGTCCGGAGAAGCCTACACAGGGCTTCAGAATGCCTTATATGGCATAAAAAGTCACTTCTGGTTTTCCCTGGGAAACCGGAAGTTGCTGCCTTCCCTCCCCCCCCCCCAAACAAAAGTTACGTAGTTACTTGGCAGGGTGTGTGTGTTGAGTGTTGGTCACTGGCTTACATAACTTTTAAAGTGGATTCTAAATAGTCATGGTGGACTATAGGTCTATCAGTGTTTATTAACCATGATGACTACATTGAAACTCCAGGTGCAGGGGTGTTATGTCACCGAGTACTACATGCAAGGGAGAGGCTGTGGCCCTGGCTCCTGTACCCACCAGTGGGAGAGGGTAACCGTGCTGAGAAGCTGTCCCTTGTCAGCGCTCTGTACAGCCCCTCAGCTCAGTCGCCTCCAACCCAGTTTGGAGAAGGAGGTTGGGAGCAGTAATGGATATTTGTGGCTTAACCATCTCCAGCCTAGTGCAGGGGAAGAAGGTCAGGAGCAGTTTGAGGCTCCTCCAGATGCATCCCTTCCCGAAGGCACAAGAGGCCTGTGTGCTGAAGGAGAAGGTGGGTGACAGAGTGTGCCCTCAATAGGTTCCCCAATCAGGAAACTATTGGAGCATGTGTGCCCTCAGCAGTCAGCTGGGCAATGTCACCCAGCTGGGTGCTGAGAGAATGCGCATGCACCAAAAGCTTCCTGACTGGGAAGCAGTTGGAGCACATGCACCTTCTCAGGCACGGCTGAGGCAATTTCGCCAGGGCCTCAGATGGGAGTGCCCAGGCAGCAGGGGCTCCTAAGCAATGGGAATGTCTGCCATCTGGGTATCCCCAACCATGGCTCCAGCAAAATTGCCCCAGCTGTGGCTGAGAGGCCCTGCACATCCTCGGCTTCCCAAATTGGGAATCCGGAGATGCATCTGCCACCTGGCTGGGCTCTTGTGGCCGCTGCTTGGGTGATTTTGCTTAAGCACTGGTTGCAGAAGTCCCCACATGTGCCTCTATGCCTTCCCAGCTTGCAAAGATAGCAAGGTGCCCACTGCCTGGCTGGGCTCATTTGGGTGATTTTGCCCAAGTGCCGGCCACAGGAGCCAACATCAAGACGTGGCATGGCTGAGGCACAATTAAGCCTGGGTATGCCTCTGGGCTCCTCAAACTGATCTCACAGCTGTTGTCCCCTCAGTTGAAGGAAAGTTGGCTGGCAACGCAGGCAATTCCTGCCAAAACAGTGGTGCCCACACCTGCTCTGATAAGCAGTGGGCCAAGAAAGCCTCATGGCACTTCCTGGCTCTCAAACTCATTGTACAATGTGATTGTGCTGTTCTATCCTCTTCCTGACTCAGAGAATGGTCCAAACACACTTTATGGTGACCCTTGTGCCAGCCAAACTTTGCTGGCCTAACTGTGCCGGCCTCACTCAAGGTTAGGATTGCTCCCTGAGATGCACAGGGAGCCCTTCCCCTCCGGAAGACTTTCAACCTGACCTCCTTGCCTGAGAGGGAGGAGCTTCCCATATAATGATCTTGGCATGAACAGGCTACTGGAGAAAGAAAATACTCCTGTGAACTACAGCCCTAAAGAGCCCTCTAGCCCTGCAAGAGATGACAACAGAAGGGCCTTCCAGATATTTCACCTAGCAATGATGACATTGCTGGGTGGTGACATATTGCAACAGCCAGCCAGCCAGCCAGCCAGCCACTCTGTTGTTTGATCCAGTATGATTGGGTAGTAGAGGTGGGGTGGGGATTGAAAAAGGAAAGCCGATAGGCACATACCAGAGGGATAGGCAACAGAGGCTTCACTAGGGTTGTTGTCATCTGGGGCGAGAAATCATGTTGTCACACCCCATGGACCTCCTCCCATATCAGACCATACATAATTTTTAGCAATGCTTTTTGTATAAACATTACTCATAAATTATAATTAATTTATAATTCCCATATGTAATGTATGCAGTGGTGTCATCCTACCAGTACGCTGGGCGGGACATCTGGGTGATCGGCAGCCTGCCCGTCGCGTACCGCAGCATTACGCCATTTGCGTAACCAGTTACGCTGCTTGTGTATGTTACACAAACGGTGTAATGCTGCGGTACACGACGGGCGGGCTGCAGATCACCCAGATGTCCCGCCCAGCGTACCGGTAGGATGACACCACTGAATGTATGTAATAATAATTATAGTGACAAACTAGCAACATTAAAATTATACCTTTAAATTACAATTATGATACTGCAATGTTGTTAGTTTGTTGTTAATAGACAACGGCCAGCCCCACACATTGGTGGGGGCTCTTGGGACCTAGGGTACCCCACAATTCCAACCCTGTACCAGTTCCCACTGGACTGTGACTCCCTGAGGCTGTACATGGACTGTAGCAGAGGGGCAGCAATCAACCCTAGGCACCCAACAGAGACAAAATGGACACCCAAATGCAATAGTCAAGTCAAATGCATTGTGCTAATGAGTTAAAGTCCCCCCCCCCGACCAAATGGTCTAGTCGTGACCAACTCTAGTGGGCAGTGCTCATCTACATTTCTAAGTTGAAGAGCCTGCATTTTTCTGAAGACAAGTTTCCGTGGTCATGTGGTCATGACTATACACCGAGGTGCATGCACCACCGTTACCTTCCCACTGAAGTGGTACCTATTTATCTACTCGCATTTTTTAATGTGCTTTCAAACTGCTAGGTTGGCTGGAGCTGGGACAAGCAACGGGAGCTCACTCCATCGTGTGGTCTCGAACTGCCAACCTTCCAGTCAGCAAGCTCAACGGTTCAGTGGTTTAACCCACAGCGCCACCACATCCCATATGTGTTAATGAGACAAAGAGACAAATATTTTGGGCAGAAGATTTAGTCGAGAGGGTTAATGCCTCCATTTGCCTGAAGATAAGAGCTGAAGAGCTGAAGGTCGCCAGTTCGGAACTACTGGAAGTCTCTGTTAGCGGCAGACCTTGTAAATTGCGACTGATTAACAGCTGAACTGTCTTCGGCTGCCTTGTGAGAGGGGGAGTTGTGCCGAAGTCAGCTGCTTCTCTGGTGGGAGCAGGGAAGCCGCTTATCAGCCAGCAGAAGACCCACAGGTGGCCAGAAAGAAGGACTAAATCCAGAAAGATCCATCTGTATATGTGTAGTTCTTGTAAGATAGAACATTTCTGTAAAATTGTAAAAACCTTTGGGTTTATGAATAAAGTCTGCCTATGTAAACCGCCTTGAGTTATAGTCATCAGAGAAATCTGGTGACCTAAGAAAGGCGGTATATAAATACAAGTAGTATACAAATAGAATTTTCGTATTTAGAAGGGAGAGAGAAGCTGTTCCTGTTCACTCTGGCATAGACTCTCCCAGTGGCTGTTGTTAGTATCTCCTTGCCTCTCTTTTTTGGTGACTAGGGATGATGTTTTTACTTTCCAGTGCCAATGCAGCCATGCCATAGGGAGTTGCTGCATCCTAAGGCTAACAGAGGTCTCCTCAAGGTAAGGGAATGTTTGTTTCCCAAATTTCTACAGGGGCAAGTGATAGAGATGGCAATGGCAGTTAGTCCACTGACCCACTTCCTGTCTAGTTAAATTGAGAGTAACTCAATACTAAATTGTTATCACACATTGAAAACATGGTGAAGGTTACAAAGTGCCTTCTAAAAAGAAAAACAGCAGCAGACAAATTGCAGGAGCAATAGCAACACTGCATGCAGGTTGTCCTAAGTACTCAGAAACATTCCCTCCACTAAAATTGGATTTTAAATGCAAGCTGATTGTAGGAACATTATATGTTCGTTGAGTTACATCCTTTTCTCCTGTAAACTAATTTGGGGAGAAAATGCATCTTTCTTGGCAGAAAAAAATGCCAGCTTTTCAGGTTGGAAGACCACAGTCTTGAACTGGTGACCTGAATATATTAGGTGACATCTCTGCGAGAACTGGCAAAGGAGAGAACTAAAGAGAGATCAGCCTAACCAGTCAAAGACAGACCACCAACATGCCCGACAGAAAGTAGCACTGGATTCAGACCTGTATAAAAGCTTTCAGGCCACACCTTTTCAATGAGGAGACTTGCCCTTGCCTTACTGCCTTTGCTTACTTACCCTCCCTTTAACTGCTTGGGTCTGATATTGACCTTGTAGATGCACCTTTACTGCAGACATTAGCAGGTGATGCTTATTTTCAATATTGTGAAAAACCTCACCAGTTGATTTTGTAGCTAAAGGCACAAGATTAAACCAAACTGGTTGTCTTTCTGCTCAGTGGGCTGACCACATGCATCTCCTTCTGATTAATGAGGCTATAGCTGATTATTTTGGGGGTGGATAGGAACTCACCATCTGACTTTGTTTTTCTTCTTTTCATTGACTTCCTCCATCATTGTATTCACTGGGGGCAGCTTACACAAGCCTGGAAGACAGGAGTAGCTTTTCAGCAATTTTTGCTCTTTTTAGATTAAAAACAAAACAGTTTTCCCCACAATTCTGAAATTGCTCAGTTTATTTCAAGCCCCATCAGACCCTACCATACCCAGGATGATCTGATCAGGAGTGCTACAGAGCATGTTTGGAAGTCATGTATTGAAGCGGAATGCCAGCAGCTCCCTCTACTGGCTGTCATGCTGACACAGAATAAAGTGCAGGGATCAGCTATCAGAGGTTCTGGTTCAAGACTACCTCCCTGCATTCAGAGCCAGAGCAGGCTCTGACCGCGCCGGAGCGGAGCAGTGATGAAACATGTCATTGCACCCTCCATGCAGCCTTGCTGCATCCCCTGCTTCCAGAATCCCTCCATTTCGAAGTGTAACGGAGGCAAGGGCAGGTGGGAGGGCCCATCTCCGTGGCACTTCCTTTCCTAGCGTGCCCAGCTCCCTTGGCGGTGCCCTTGGCAGGCACACTGCACCGCATGGGCGCAACATCTCTGCCTGCATTTTATACACATCATAAAATATACTCTTGGCCTTGCAGGGTGTTTGAGCCTCCTCCCACCTACCTTTAAAAACACGAGTGACCCAGCGTGCCTGGATTTCCGCAACCGACATGATAGCCCCCAAAGGCTTGATGTATCCTATCACAGCAATCGTTGGCTTCTCCAGTTGAGGGGGGAAGATGTATTTGTATAAGGAAGCATACTTAGTTTCAAATTTGATGACGGACTCATCAAGGAAAGGGAAAGAAGATTTGTACCCAGTGGCAAAGATGACAATATCAACTGCCTCTTCACCAGGAATGTTTTTGAACACAACAGAGTTTTCCTTGAACTCCTTCAAACCAGGCCTAATAGAGACCTTCCCTGTGATTATGCACCCAGGAAGCTCATCGTTTAACACTGGTTCCCTTAGCACAGAACTGGGGAGGAAGAAGAGCAAAAACTATTAGATTACAATAGTATGCTGGGCACAATGGATATATGTAGTGTCTCATTTTGTAAAACTGGCATTACTAGAGTTGTAGGCTCCCAGGCTCTTAACATTTACTATTTCTGAAGAAATAATCCAAAACCATTTGTTGGGGGAAAGCTCCTTCCTATTACTGACATTTACAATATTTGTTGACTGGCTAATACAAAAATATTGACAAATCAGACAGCTTGCAACTTTGCAAGCCCAAGAGAGAACGCTGCCCAAGGGCATAAGTAAGCCTGCTAGGAGGCTGCAGGCTCAAGTGGTGGATTTGGGCACAGGCTAGAAGGCAGACACATTGATTAAAATGGCACACAACCCACCAGAGTATTCTCCTTCGCAAGCTCATTGAAAAAAATGAGAGTTGTCCAAGAGGAAGGGACAAGAGGTGAATGGAACTTGACTTTTTTTTGCTGAAAGCACCAGCTGCCTCTGCCTCTACATAATAGAAATCAGGGAAACCCCTTTTCCCAGTTTTTTTTCAGTCACCCACCAATTAATACTTTGGTCTTCCACTTTTCAGACTGATTTTATAAACTTCCATCTTTCATATGTAATGCTATATTACATATATTCCCCTTCCCAATTTATCCCAAGTACCTGTCTTCTGGATTTATGCCATAGTTTGTGTGGTTAAACCACTGGTTCACTCTGTGTGCAACCAACCGTCCTGTTATGCATCCTGGGAGGGAATTTCGGACAACATTCAGGAAGCGAGTTAGGAACACCATGTCCCATGGGTAGCCATTATCGAAAACACGGCTGATCACCAAAGCCCCTCTGCTTGTGCTGATCATCACCTAGAAAATAAGAAGCCAATTAAAAGACAAAAGCATCCCGCCAGCAATCAATAGTCTAAGGAAGTGGTTCTCAAATGTTTTGCACCAGCACTCACTGCTTAAAACTCTACTGGGACCCACCTAACTCTATGGAACTAAAAAAAAAATCACTTTTAACAGCTACTCAAGCTTCTGTTTTTATCTTTTTTACTGAAGGGGGGATGGAACTGCCTTCTGGAGCATTTGCTGAGCTTCATGTTCATTCAGGTGGCCCTGCATTCCCCTTCCCTGGCCTTTGACAAGGGCCAAGGCACGGTTGCCTACTCACAAGTAAACATGCACATGAGACTCAAGTTTAACTTTCCATAGGCTCAATATATTTTCTGCCACTTGGAGTGGGTAGTTTCCTTCTTGAGTATTTTTTGGGGCCTGCATCCATTGGATTAGGACTCTTTTGGTGACATTGTGTTACTATAGGATTGCCCTTCAAAGTGAACCGAGACACAGTTGCCTACTCATGAGTAAACATGCACATGATGCTCAGGGTGCAATCCTCACCTGGAGTTAGGCCAGCAACGTTTGGCTGGCACAAGGGCCATCGTAAAGCACGTTTGGACCACTCTCAGAGTCAGGGAGGATGGCTCACGTCTGTGTGCTGGCCTCTCTGACTCTGAGAGTGGTCCAAACATGGTCCCTTGTACTGGTCAAATTTTGCTGGCCTAACTATACAGCAATATCTGCTTTGCTTGGAGATGTAACGATCTTTTCTCACTAGATGGAGCTGCCACATTTCCGGGTGAGGCATGAAAGTAATGAACAAAATCCCAAGGATTTCCTTAAAGCCAATGAAAGCTTATATAGTTTTGTTGCCTCATTCATAAATCTCATTCATAAAGTATCCCTTTCCATCTTACCAGCAGCAGTATATGGATGGTGGGTGGTCCTTCAATCCCCATTGATAAATGGAGGGACCTGTGACAAGTTCTGGAGAGTTTAGGTGGTTGGCGGAACCCCTAATGGTTATAAGCTCTTAGCCAATACATGATCCCTTACAGCAATTTTCAATTTTTTTTAATGCTCATAGCACATTAAACTCTGTGATCTTTGCCTCTTGTGATGTCACTTCTGGCTTCCAGAAAAATAATCTGGGTTCTGTGGCTCTGTCTATAGTGCAACTGTCTGTCCACTGGCAGCCGGTGAGGAAGAGGGACAGACATCTTGTTAGTATAGACAGTTGCCCTAGAAACAAAACCGTAGAACCCAGAGTTTTTCAGTTATTTTCAATTGCTGTGCTCCAAAGTCCCATGGCACACCTGTGGACCTTTTGCAGGATACCAGCCATGGCACATTGATTGAAAGTTGCTACCTTCAACTATCCCTTTCTTCGGCAAGAAAAGCAATTTATACGGGCCATCCTTTGCAGTATTTACAATTTGCCTTGTATTGCAGCAGTGCCAAAACGTTCTCTGTGAACCTTTTTCTGTGAATCTTCTCGGCATGCCACAGGTTCTGACTGTGTTAATTGGCACTTGAATTCTTGGGAGAGTTTGGTGCAATTCAGAACAGCAGCAATTTATTTTGTTGGACTGCACATTAAGTTTTATTTTAAAAAGATTCTATCTTGCTTAGACAAAAATCCCTCAGAATGGTTAATATAATAATTTAAAATACAATATGCTGCAATAAATATATAGCATAAAACAGTACAAGGATAGTAGAAGGTACATTCAAAATAACAGTTAAATACCAACGATAAAAGACCTAAGCAAATAAAGTTATTTGACTAATGTGAGAAAGACATCAGGCGAGCTTCCCTGGGGAGAGAAGTCTAGAGCCAGGTCAGGTGTCACAGTTGGAAAGACCCTCTTACTTTCCCCCTCCCACATAGATATAAGACAGTCCTCAGAGGAAGAACTTAATAACCATTGCATTTAGATTACATGGACAGCTCTTAATTTACAGCTGCAAATCAACGAAGCATTGGATTTGTCTCTGATTTACTTCCAGCTGGGTTCTAACTAGGACTTCCTCAGAAGAGGGTACTGTACTACGTTTCTAGGGTAACTGACTATTTCTAGGGCAGCTGCTGGTCTCTCTGCTGATAGCCGGTGGGGAAGAGGGACATACAATTCATTACTCCTCTGCTTTGGAAAAAGTGCAACTCAGTCCCAGCCCAATGTAAAGCAAGCCTGACGGATCTTACCTTTTTTGCTACATGAGAGGCTTCCACTGCAATATCAACTCCAGAGTTTCCCATGCCAACCACAAGCACTCTTTTATCCCTGAATAACTCTGGGCTTTTGTAGTCCCGACTGTGAAAGTATTGGCCATTAAACTTGTCTATACCTGTATGGAAACAATTATGTGCCCCAATGAATTGCAAAATGAAACTTGAAATTATATGCATCTCTAGATCTTCTACTTGCACAAGTTATTGCATTGATTTTGTGCCTAAGAGGCACAAAAATCTATTTTTATCCAATGTGCAAAGTGCTTCATATATCTTTACATCCCTTCTACAATGCACTGCACAACAGGGATATTCATTATGTTTTGGCATTCAGAGAGTCATTTGAAACAATCCATAAAAACACAAGGCTGGAATCCAATGACTGATAACAGTCCTCACTTCTATGTGCAGGGATCCTTTCTCATGGAAGAGCATGTAGAGACTAGCATGTGAGACTTCCTGTGCACATACTTAACAGTGTTCCTAACAGACACAATTTGTTAACAATTTTGAACAACTGCCTTGGCATACAGTAAGCACGGGTAAGCTTGCCTGCAAATAATTTACACTTCAATGAGTCTTTAAGAAGATCAAAACATCCTTATGTGCAAGACATGGAAACAGCATGTGTTTGTTTATGCATATTTTGTAATTCTGGAGAAACATGTGCCTGCCACATGTTTGGCCAGAAGAAAAAGATATGAACAATAAACAAAAGGAAACACAGGATCAATAGTACCGGGAAAAGAGCTGAGTGGTAGCGAAGGTTCAGTAAGGTAACCAATGCAGATCATCACAGCATCAAAGATGGCAGACTTCTGCTTCCCATTGGTCTCTGTAATAACATCCCATTGGCCAGTGACAGAGAAGTCTGGGCGTTTCCTTATACTGACCACTGTAGTCTGTAATATTTCCAGAAAAACAACCCATTTTAGTGATTAATCCAGAAAGGAGAGGGTGGATTTATAAACGTGCCCAACTAGATTTCATAAACTGGCTTTATTAAGGCCATAGGTGCCTTTTCATTGGCAAATAAACAGTTTTTCTGAATATAATTTTTTTTTTCAAATCAGGTTTATTTGTGAACCATGCCAAGTTGTCCATAAAGTCAGATCATTCAGTTCATTTGGTATACCAGATGCAGGTAGGCAGACTGAGAGGAGCCCACTGGATTTAGGATTAGTACTAAAAATTTTGCAAGTGAGGGCAATATGAATAATAGAACTTAGAACCTTCTTAAGCCTGAGATGGGCTGTGACACAAGGGGGTGATGAGGGCAGGACCAGCTCATCCATGAGACTGATTGAAGCGATCACCTCATGCAACAGATTGGTGGGGAGTACCCATCTCTATCCACTCACTTGCCTCCATGCTCTATTTACTCCTGAATTGGAACAGAAAAATGGGGACAGAATGGAAGTTTGGGCTGGCCCACCACACTCTTAGCACTTCCTCTTCTGCTCCATCCCCCAATCCAAGGAGTGAGATGAACAGAAGTTGGCACATCACCAGGTGCAAGAGACTGTGTTTGGCATCCTGCTTCAGGTGTTGGTTGGCCTTGGATGAAGAAAACATGAGCTATAGGATCTGCAAACAGAGGATGCTCCAAGGGCTCCAGGCGTCAACTACTGCTTGTTTGAGAGTCACATTCTCTCTTCCCTTCTCTAAACCTTCATATGTATCCTTCATATGTAACATCAGTTTTTGACCTATGCATAATTTGGTTTCTAAATATTTATAAGACCACCACTGTATAGCACTAGCATGTCTCAAACCACCCAAGCGGGTCTTTTTTTCAAAGATACAGTACATGTGCATGCAAAGCAGCCACCTCGGAAGCCAGTCCAAGTGCAATGTTTCTAAAGACTTCCAAATTGAGCAGGTATTCTTTGCATGGACAGAATGTTTCCCGCTATAGACAATTGTTGTTGTCTATAGGGGTATAGGGGGTATGAAACTACAAGTGTAGTATGGGCATGTTTTGCCAGTACACTCATGATACTGTATAATGAAATCATATATTCATAACATCTCTCTCAGGTGCAGCTGTTGTAAAATTCTCAAATTTTAAACCTTGCAACTTGAGTTAATGCAAACATTTAATTAAAGCTGTCTGAAGTTTTTCTAGCTTACCTGGAACTGAATGTGTTTCCGAAGATCAAAATGTGTTGTGTACATCTGCAAATATTCTTGAAGCTTGGCATGAGGTAGAAACACTGGAAAATCTTCAGGATATGGAAAATCTGTGAAGGCCGACATCTCCTTACAGGTATTACTGACCACAGATTTGTAGAGACTGCCTCTTCCTTCCTCAACATGCTCCTATCCACACAATATCACAAGGATGGGTCTCACTTTTTAGTTTTCTTTTGTTTGAAATAGCAGAGCAATTATTTTACATGTAATGTGTGTGTGTGCGCACACACACAAGACCCCTGTATTGGTCTGCCCCAAACACCAACAATCCTCTTTACACAGGAGTTACATTCTATCTGGTTACAGCCATCTATCAGGGTTGATGCAGTTAGTGACAGCCTGCATTGGCAGGGTTTCGTTTCAGTGATCATATAGGTCCCTTCCAATTCTATAATCCTATGAAATGCATATGCTGTTCCCGGTTCACAAAAATCACTGGGTCAATGGTTTCCCTTATCTCAGGTGCAGTAAAGTATAAACTTTTAAAGAGACCAGGAACTGTCGTTTGTACAGTACAAAACAACTTCACCATCATGGATTTCGTCACAGAATCCTAGGAATTGTGCTTGATGAGGATGCTGGGAATACAGATAGGAGATCCCTCAGCCATCTGACAGAACATTCAGTTTCTAGAGAAGGGAGTGTTAAACCAGTATGAGTCAGGACTGTAGAAATGGTAATGGACTGTAAACGTAATGGTAACAGGAAGAAAGTTGCCATAGTTTCTGTCCTTGGATGTAATCAGGGTCACACCTTCTCCTGGCAGGCAAGTCACCATTCCATCTGCACATCAATCATGAGCCCATTTCCCTAATGATAAAATCTCTCACTACTAGGAGCCTCCCATCCCCAATGGACTGAGTGAACATGGGCTCATCATCCAAGAAATGGATCCTCCTAAAGGATCATTTCCCTGTTCCTCAGAATAAAGTTCTCCTTCTCTGTCCCTCACCTTCCATGGCAGAGGCAGAACAATGCGCCTGGTAGAAGGATGCTTATGTCAGTCTTGTCCATGAACTGCCCTGGCCCTCCCAGCTTCTCCACTTCGGCTTCAAGGGAATGAGAGCTGGAGTAAAATATTTTTTCCTAACACGGCAATTAGCAACTTCCGGAGGTGACTTGGGGAAAGAAAATCAGGGAGAAAAGGTGGTGTTGGTGAGTAGTTTGTTAGTTGCTAAAAAAAAATTGGAAATGCCATGCAAAATTGTGAGGTGAAGCCTGGCATAGAAAATATGGAATCTCATGATTAAAGGTAAAGGTTTCCCCACGACCAAATGGTCTCGTCGTGACCGACTGTAGGGGGCAGTGCTAATCTCCGTTTCTAAGCCTGTAGAGCTGGCGTTTTGTCCAAGGACAAGCTTCCGTTGTCATGTGGCCAGCATGACTATACGCCGTAGCACACGGAACACTGTTACCGTCCCACTGAAGTGGTCCCTATTTATCTACTTGCATTTAGGTGCTTTCAAACTGCTAGGTTGGCAGGATTAAGCTACTCCTATTATTATTAAGCTGCCCATGATTAAGCTACTCCTATTATTGAGGTATGTGTGGGTAGTGGAGAAGTAGAATAAACTCATAGGAATAACCATTATCAGAGAGAACATAGGTCTACAAAAACTGCCAACGGTGTGGGATACAATATTACCCAATATTTTTATTTGGATGGTTCATTTATTTTATATTACTTCCCTCCTTTTCTTATATAAATTAAAATAGTACTCTTACTATATAATGTAGTTCTTTAAATATAAGACTATTGAGAACATGGGCGGTGCGGCGGCGGTTGCTACGCAGGTGCACTCCCACGCTGTCCTGATTGATTCTCCATCTAAAACTGAAATGGCAACTAATGCCTTGGGCTTAGAACTGTTTGCCCTGGCTGAGCCTCTGTCCAAGCCCCTGCCTAAACCCCGAGACCCTGCTCGTGTTCCACTAAATGCAAGTTTTGTTTGTTTTGTTACAAGCTTTGTTACAAGAACAAGTTACAGTTTAATTTCAAGAAATCCAAAATTCGGTCGTGGGGAAACCTTTACCTTTACGTTTGCATTTTGTTTTATGCCTATTAAAGGTTCCTGAACAAAACTATAAGACTATTGAAATAAAAATGTGTTACATTTCAAATATTTGGTGAACATCTTGAAAGCATTTGCAGGTCTTTGTCATCAGGCTTTGCAGAGGATAAAAATCACTTAGCTTTCCCTCACTGCCAATAAGGAACTTATTTAGCCCAAATATGAAGATACTACATAGGCACAGTTGAACCCCTATCCATAGGTTTGTCCCCCACCACAACTCACTGTGAATCTCCACAGCCCTCCGATATCATCACTTCTCTCAAAGCAGGTGGGGTCCAGCCCCTCATCCAGGCAACATTTGATGGAAGCCAGTCCACTCACACCTGCCCCAACGATGGCCACTTTCTTGGGCATGGTCTCTAGAACACAGAAGAAGAAAAACAAAGTGAATGTATTGACTGTGAATTGGCTGTGAGGCAGTTCACTATTGCATTCTGGTGTGTCTTCTGTCTCTCTCCCCTTTTCCATGTTTGAAAGCATCATTTAACCAACCAGTGGATATAGCAGAGGTTGTGGACTGGTTTGGTATACTTTAAGCTTCCATCCCCAACCACTTTTATCAACTTATTCAAATCACTTCAAAGAAAGTCAGAGCCTTGATAGGGCAAGGACTATTTCCAAAACATCATCAGCGCATCCTTGGAATGAATGGGGGCACAATGGAATGTTGGCTGCACCATCACAAGGCTTGTGAACAAAACAATGCAAGGAAAGGAAAGCAATATGATCACATTGACATTTATACATCTCTCTCTCTCTCTCTCTCTCTCTCTCTCTCTCTCTCTCTCTCTCTCTC
>JAJKFI010000141.1:328080-359312 GCA_029204185.1 Lerista edwardsae
ACCCGGGCACACATGTGAGTGGGGGTGGGGTCAGGGATGGGACATATCAACACAGGGGCACCCATGTGAGTGGGGGTGGGGTCAGGGATGGGACATATCAACACCCGGGCACCCATGTGAGTGGGGGTGGGGTCAGGGATGGGACATATCAACACCCGGGCACACATGTGAGTGGGGGTGGGGTCAGGGATGGGACATATCAACACCGGGGCACACATGTGAGTGGGGGTGGGGTCAGGGATGGGACATATAAACACCTGGGCACACATGTGAGTGGGGGCAGGGATGGGACATATAAATGGGCCATCTGTATGCCTGGTGAGTAGCTGGGGGTCGGGGATGGCACCTATAAACACCCGGGCGAAGCCGGGTACATAAAAGCTAGTTTTAAATAAAAGTGGCTTGGACAAGGGAACCCACATGCCAAATTACATTCTCAAGGCCCAATTAACACTGTGTAGTAATTTCCACCAAGCAGCAGCTTGGAGGAAGAGGAGCGGGGATATAAAAATGCTTGCAATCTGTATTTTTTTGCCTTTCCCCCTGCCTTTCCAGGGAGATTGGACCACCTGCGTAGGTGTAATAAATATGATCCTCATACTCTCTCGTTTGGTTATTTGCCTTTTTAATGCTTTCCCCATGATAGAAACCATTTTAAGCCGACTTTCGGCAACAGTTGAGTGGGGTCTGGTTATGATTGCCAGGAATGCAGAGACATATCTAGGGAAAATGGCACCCATGGCAAGCACTGAAATTGCACTCCTATCAAAACACCGTCTAGTACAGTGATGGCGAACCTTTTGGGCTTGGTGTGTCAAAAGTTTGGAAAATGCTTAGCTTGACTCTGTTGGCGTGTCAACACCCCCTCCCAACAAAAGAGAAACTATCCTTTATATTCATTTATGTAAACAAAAAATACAGTCCAATCATTTGTTGTACTGTGTGTTATATAAAGAAACATCAATTAATTACAAAAATGAAAAATGAGTAGAAAAAACTCAATTTTTGTCAGGTGTTGGTGACACCACTCAAAAGTTGTGGTGTGTCACCTTTGACACACGTGTCATTGGTTCGCCATCACTGGTCTAGTAGATCATGTACATTACATGACTTTTGAACCTTGATGAAGGGTAGTAAAATAGCTATATGAATAATGCACACATCCTTGCACAAATTCATTGCAATTTCTCTTCCACCATTTCTTACACTAGCACTTTACATGCAATAAGAAGAGCCCCACTGGATCAGGCCAAAGGTCCATCTAGTCCAGCTTCCTGTATCTCACAGTGGCCCACCAGGTGCCTAAGGGAGCACATGAGACAACAAGATGCTTTCATCCTGTTGCCACTCCCTTGCACCTGGCATTCTGAAGTAGCCTACTACTAGAGTAAGGAGGTTGCACAACCCATCATGGCCTATAGCCCACAATGGACTCCAGAAATCTGTCCAATTGCCTTTTAAAGGCACCTAGGCCAGATGACATCACCACCTCCTGTGGCAAAGAGTTCCACAGATTAATTACCCATTGGGTAAAAAAGTATTTCCTTTTATCTATTCTAACTCTCCCAACACTCAATTTTAGTGGATGTCCCCTGGTTCTGGCTTTGTGAGAGAGGGAAAAAAACAACCCTCTATCGATTCTATCCCTTCCATGCATAATTTTGTATGTCTCAGTCATGTCCCAGTATCAATGAATGCAGTACATAAGAACATAAGAACATAAGAAGAGCCCTGCTGGATCAGGCCAAAGGCCCATCTAGTCCAGCTTCCTGTATCTCACAGCGGCCCACCAGGTGCCCCAGGGAGGCATGTAACAACAAGATGCTTACATCCTGTTGCCACTCCCTTGCACCCGGTACCAGTAGCCCACCACCTTTGTAAGGAGGTGCCACAATCCATCATTGCCTATAGCCCATGATGGACTTTTCCTCCAGAAATCTGTCCAATCCCCTCTTAAAGGCATCAAGACCAGATGCCATCACCACCTCCTGTGGCAAGGAGTTCCACAGATTAACTACCCGGTGGGTAAAAAAGTACTTCCTTTTATCTGTTTTAACTCTCCCAACCCTCAGCTTTAGTGGATGCCCCCTGGTTCTGGTGTTTTGAGAGAGGGAAAAGAACATCCCTCTATCGACTTTATCCCTTCCATGCATAATTTTGTATGTCTCAATCATGTCCCCCCTCAGGCGCCTTTTTTCTAGACTGAAGAGCCCCAAACGCTGCAGTCTTTCTTCATAAGGGAGGTGCCCCAGCCCCGTAATCATTTTTGTTGCTCTCTTCTGCACCTTTTCCAACTCCACTATGTCCTTTTTGAGATGCGGCGACCAGAACTGGACACAATATTCCAGGTGTGGCCTTACCATCGATTTGTACAATGGCATGATAATATTGGCTGTTTTATTCTCAACCCCTTTTTTAATTACCCCAAGCATGGAATTGGCCTTCTTAATTGCTGACGCACACTGGGTCGATACCTTCATTGAATTGTCCACCAGCACCCCAAGATCTCTCTCCTGAGCTGTCCTCTTACAGACTCTCACTGCACTACCTATGTGCAAGTCATTGAACTACTAGGGGTGTTTCAGTGTAGCCTAACTGAATACAATTGGCAACCAAGTCATACCAAACACATTTTACACATTTTAAGCAGTGAGAGAGAGAACATACAAAAGACTGAAAAAAGCAGCAGGAAGGAAGGCAAAAGCTATGTTTCAGGCAGGAACATTTCTACACATGAACTAGAATCCTGACTGCTGCGCTCAAACGGAGACAGAAAATAAAACATGTCACAGTGTGCTGCAGGCACTCTGAGGCTGCTAACCATGAGGTTGCTGCACACACACACACACAGACACACACGCACGCCCCCAGCAGTGGCATACCTAGCCCATGTGTTCCCCAGGGTGGCAGGAAAATTTTCTCTCCCTCCTCCCTGCCGAAAATGGAATTTAATTAAGAGCCCAATCCTATATATGTCTACTCAGAAGTAAATCCCATTATAGTTCATGGGGGTGGATGCATACATCTCACTATCTTTATGGCTGCATAGCAGCTTGGAGGAAAGGAGAGTGAAGACACCCATGGCAGATGTCAATGAGCACACCAAGAACCCCTTATATAAAAGAAAGGTGCAGTTTAAGAAGCACAGCAACATTTAGTCCAGGGGAAAGGTGTGTTTTTCTTTCTGAGGACAAAGGCAGAGTAATCCCGATCTGAGGAGAATTGCCTGTTTTGGAAAGGGAGAGAGGGGAAAAAAGAACACAAGAATTGCTCCTCTGAACCAGAACGGGGTAGTCGGATAGTAGCAGCAACTCAAATACTGAACACCTGAGCTTAAGTAGCGCATCTAAATCTTCAAGAATGGGAGGGGGGAATCGTCAGACAAAGCCCCGAGGGGTTTTAAAAACACATCTAATATAAACACAACAGTCGAGATCACTCCCCACCCCACTTACTTCCTTTTTTTAAATGCAGATCAGACGAGCCAATTTGGTGGCTTCTGCTTCTTTCCAATAATTATTTTTCACGCCGTGCTGATTGGACATTCAGTGTTTTTGTTTTAATTAAATGGATGTTGTTTCTTCCTTTTTTATAGACCCAGGTAGAAGTGGGGTGGGATGCTGACTGAGAGACGCCCCCTTTTCCTTTCGTATTCTCTCTGCAAGGAACCTGGCACCACCCCCCTCTCCTCGCCCAAAACGAGCAAAGTAATTGAAAAGTTTTACTCTTAGCAGCTTTGCTAAGGAGGGGAAGGCAAGCAAAAGGAGGGATGGCCGGAACTACTTCCCAAAACGCCAGCTTCAAATTAACTCTTCTGTGCCCAGTGTTTTGAGGTGTTACTGATGCATCAAAGAGCAATCGAAAAGGAATGCCTGCCAATTGTTTTCTTAAGCAGAAAACGCGCAACAGAGCTATAATTGCTCCAAAGACATAAAGATAGCTGATCAGCAACGCTTCCAACTGCTCAGCAGCTGAGGTTTAAACAAGCCCAGCTGCTTGGCGGCTCTTAAAGAGGTGCTAATAGCAACCCCCCACCCCCGAAATGGTGCGAGCTGTTTACTCGCATCTGAGCAGGAGCAAGGGCGGCAAAGGAGGAAGAGCAGAAGCTTCCAGTGTTGGCACAGGCGCAGCGAAACACTGTCTTTAGCAGCAGCCGCTGCCACCGCCAGATCACTCGAGCGCGGTGGGTGGCAAACGGAGCTATATTTCCCTAACAGCAAGCTAGGGCTTGCAACAACAACAACAGAAAGGCAAATGGAAGCAAACAAAAGCCAGAAATTAGTGTGTATGTCTCAAAATGATGGCACCCATTTCAAGAATTTCGCCAAGGGTGCCAGGCCAAGGCATTGCTGTGCGCCAAGAGAGTTTGGCTGGTGCAAGAGTGGTTGTGGGCGGGGGGGTTTGTCGGTGGGCTGGGAAGCATTCGGAAGATTCAGGCCACACAGTCTCCTCAGCTCTGTGCTTGCTAAATAGCAGACGTAGATCCAAGGAACCCATAGGAGAGGCTGGAGCCTCTCCTGGGACAAGGGTGCAAACGTTCCCTTGCTCCAGGGAGGCTTCACAGTGTTCCCAAGCTGCACTGGATACAGGTGGTGGGCCCACACAGGGAGTTGTGCCAACCCAGACCCAATAAGCTGGTCCCATGCTGCCAAGTTTAGCCGACACAGACGGGGGCCTTCGGGTGGGTGGGTGGGGGCAGAGAGAGAGAGAACACCTGTGGGCAGGGAGGGGGTGGAGTGCTGATCCAGCCATTAGTTAGTCATTAGAGAAATCCGAACCCCTGGCACCAGCCCAGTTGGGCCTAATCCAGGCTATTTGGATTTGCATCAGCTATTTCTCTGGCACAAATCCAACCAGCCTAACAGAGCTGGCTGGGGCTTACCCTAGGATAAGGTAAAATATCCCCTTACCCTGATGTTGTGGGAGGAAATCAAGCCTGGATAGGCAATTTCTCTAGGTCTCTGTTTCTTTAAGGTGAGACGGGACTCCCAAGATTGAGTGGTTCGTTTTTCCGGCTGCTGCTAAAGTAAAGTCCACAAACCCTCCTGGTCTCCCATCCCCCTCGACGGGATCCTGCTATAGCTTACCAAAGTTTTAATGTCGATGAAAAGAATGCCAGCTGGACTATGATGTTGCAGAAAGAGAAATACGTTTTATTTATGTGTAGGACATCAGTAAAACTGACACGTTACAATGCCTCCAAGGAGATAACAGAACTTGTGCAATTTGTACATCTGGGTTTGGTCAGTTATACAGTTGAGCATGCAAATGTGGAATTGGAACATTGGCAACTTGCTATTGGCAAACTTTGGTGATGTGAGACATCTGATTGGTGGTCTTTTTTTTGCTGCTGCTCCCCCTCCCCTCTAGTGTGACCTCTACGAAGGGTCAAGGAGGAGTGATTACAAAGCAAACATAGGTAAGACAAGATTACAATAGGGCTGGAACATCACAAAAGCAGAAAGGAGCCACTTCGACCAGACAGATTTAGCCCCAAGTGTTATAAAAATCCAAACAAAATAAAAGAACAACCAATGTGGTATGGAATACATTTTGGCTTATGCCTCTCCTGAAATGGCAGAATTCATGAGGATCTAATTCGGGGGCCTCCGAACTATGGCCCAGGAGCCACATGCCACCCACTACAAGATTTTATTTGGCCTGCAGCAACTTTTTTTTTGTCAGAGCATTTGCTAACAGTTGACATATTTACCCATAACTAGCCTTTTGTTACCCGGCGTTGCCCAGGTAACAAAATGATCTTCCAGAGTTTATGAGTTTTGCACCCCTTCTTGCCCCCCACGCTGACGGGGGCCGAACCCGGACTCCAACTGCGTTGGGAGCGTCGCCGCTCACCTCGGTGACCCCGGAAACTACGGATTCGACACCGATTTTGGCCATTTTTGACCGTTTTCATGTGGGGCCCCCTGCACACCCCACCCCCGGGGTGCTGGGGGGCCCTGACCCTCGCAGTGTTTGTCACCAGGCCGCAAGGCACACACGGTGCCTGGTGCCAATCGCTCCAGGCGTCACAGCAGGACATGGCGGACGTCTTGTTTCGCACCCCTTCCCGCCCCCTCGATAGGGGGGCAGAACCCGGACTCCCACGGTGTCAGGAGCGTCGCCGCTCACCTTGGCGACCCCGGAAACTACAGATTCGATGCCGATTACGGCTTTTTTCGACCGATTTATGCAGGGCCCCCTGCATACCCCCACCCCCGGGGACGCTGGGGGGGGGCCTGACCCCCGCAGTGTTTGTTGCCAGGCCGCAAGGCATGCGCGTGCTGAGTCTGGTGCCAATTGCTCCAGGCGTTCCAGCAGGGCATAGTGGACACTTTGTTTCACACCCCTTCTCGCACCCCATACATACTTCCTATGTTGCGATGTAAGGTGACTGAAGGAAATTCTACCCTCTGCCCTCTTGAACTCTCCTTAAACCTGGGGGATGGCAAAAGTGCTGAACCTTAGTGCTGGTATCTGTTTGCTTACTGCAGGCACACTTGCGTTCAAAGGACAAGAGCACTCAGATGGAGCATACAGGACTTGGCCCCCACAATTTTAATCTATTAACTATAGAGCCCTTTTGACCCAGCACAAACCCTAATCCTAAAAGTTAACCATTGAGCTGTGGAAACAGCACGAAAGGTTGATTCTAGAAATGTACCTCTTTAAGATTAATCATTAGAACACAGAGCACCTGACCTGTAACATGTAGACAAAATTAGCCGAATAAATGAGGACAGAGCTCTCGGAAAAAGCAGCAGCTTCTGCTCCTCCATGAACCTGCAAATCCTGTCTCCTCTCATCATTGCTTCAGTGACAGCCTTCATTTCTCTGAAGGTGGCAAATAGATAGGAGACTACCACTGTCACCTTTTTACTTGATCTTCTGCCTTATCCTGACACAAAGTAATTAAACAGATGACTTATTTCCTCCAGAGGAAACGGCAATCAATTGAATTTCTGTGTGCCACATTGCTGCTAAAAGCTAGGTCAATAAAAATGAACCTCTGATTCTTAACAGTGTTTTAGCATGCCACTGTAATATAGCTGCTTTCATTATAATTATTAATATCAGGCAATAAATATTCATCTCCACATAAGTTTATTTCTTTGCATCAGTCTTCACCAGGCTATTTTTTTTCCAAATACTGTAGCTGATAACTTTGCTTCCTCCTTCTCATTATAATCCTGTGAAGAAGGTTCCAGAACAATGCCTGTGTGAAAAATGAGTCCACCAGACACATTCAGAGGTCCAAATTCCCCTTATCCCAATTCAGCTCACATCCCACCTCGAGATTGTCCACATTGATAGACTTACAGGTTGTTCCTTTCTTACCTCACTCAACAAGCTTTCTTGAATTCTGCAGTGAGATTTATTTCTAATCCAAATATTTGAGAAACAGATGTAGAAGCATTGGATACTGCAAGAGATCGAAGCAGTCCTTAGTCTGACAAGACACCCCCTCTTGGACAGAGTTACATAAGTGAAATCATTTTCTGGAACCCTGTCAAAACCTTTGATCATTTACCATATTATTGTGAAACCCAACACTGGCAGGAAAAAATGCATTAGTACGGCAATAATCCCTAAACTGGTTCTACCTCTAGGTAAACCTCCCAACTTTGGTCCCTGGCTTCTCTCCCAAGCCTGTAAGAGCAGGTGCTTGATTTGCCAGTATGAAAAATTATCATGCTTGTGTCAATGACCTGAAAAACACCACCTATGACTGGAGTGTTACTACTACACTAATAGGGTACAGGAGAAATTCAGGCTCTATTTCTTTTCTGCTGAGGGGCTTTGAGCAACCTCCAAATTTGCAAAGCAAACAATTGCTTTTATGGGATTGTGGATAACAGATAGGACTTTCACCTTGGCACCCAACTCCTTATCTCTTTCTTAAGTCATCTCACCCCTGGCCCCACAGTTTCAACCACAGCAGCCCAAGGGTAGGGTCCTAGATCAGTGATGGGCTCAGCATGTCAAAACTTTGGAAAACGCTTAACTTGAGTCTGCTGCTGTGTCAACTCCCGCTTCCAAACAGAAAATTCTTTATAGTCATTATTTAAAGAAGAAATACGGTCCAATCATGTATCCAGTCCCCCCTTCCTTTATGTATTACATAAAGAAACTTCGAATAATTACAAAAATGAAAAAAGAGTTAAATAAACTGTTTTTGTCAGGTGTTGGTGAACGCTGGTGTGTCACCCCAAACATTGTGGTGTGTCACCTTTGACACGCGTGTCATAGGTTCACCATCACTGTCCTAGATTGTTCTTAGCCAATTACTGGGTACCAAATCTTTATAGTACTGCCACCACCCTGAGTAGGACAGTGCTTCAGTTCAGGGACTCTGCCTTCCAGGCTTCTGCCAGCTCTTACAGGCTATGGCCTCCCACCCCTCAGGCTTCCAGTCAGAGGCATCGTGGGGGGGGGGGCAAGAGTCCATTGCCCCAGGTGCAAAATTCTTAGGAGTGCAATATATTTATTTTTTTACCCAACTTGGTGGTCCCCTATGTATGGGACCCAGTTGGAAGCAACTGGTCCAATTAGCTTAAAGCCGGCTCTGACTAAATTTTCATCTCTTTGTCCATCTGGCCTTCTCTCTACTTCCCTGAGTAGGTTACTTCATGCAAGTCCTTCAGCAGTTAACAGCCACAGGTTTTGCTGTTGTTTTTGTTGCAAGAGATTAGCATGGCTAATCTGGAATGTTCATAATGATGTAGGGAGGGCCCCCCCCCCCCGTGATTCTCTCAGAACTTACCAAGAACTACTTTCTTGGCTCACAGCACACCGCTGCAACCACGTGAAACCACCAAGCTTCTCTTCTGACTGCAGGAACCATTAAAGAACCACAGAACACCACCCTAGTAAGGTAGCACAGTAACCAGAAAACAATAGATGCTCTGGCAAAGGTAACGGCAGCAACTCTTCGTGGGAAAAACATTTCTTGGCTAAAAAAACTGTTAAGAGCTTCCTTAGCGTGGCTCTGTACCCCATTGTGGTTATTTTTGGCCTATAGGTAAAATGGTGATTGCTATGCTCATGATGGTCAGATACAGACATAACCAGATGCACAAGACCTGTAAAGGTATAGAGGAAGACCAGAATGTAATAAAGACAGGTCTGACTTCATGTTGTATTTCATCCTGGGAGTTAAGCTGAGGAATTCACAGAGGTGAGCCTCAGGAGACAGAGGCGTTTCTAAGGTATAGCAAGGGGGGGCACGAGCCCTGGGCACAATTTCCCTCATGGGCGCCATTTACCCCCTCCAGCCCTGCCCATTTAGCCCTCAGCCCCCGCCCCCCAGCTCTCCGCTGCACCCCCCCAGCTTGTCCCCAGCTTACCAGACTTTGCATGGACTTTGCCTCCTTTCCCCACCCATCTTTTAAATATTCTGAAAGCCAGCTATATAAGCTTCATGGATTAGATTTCTATCAGGTTATCGTGAGCTCAGCCTTAGCTTTTTTTTTTTTTAGTTGGCTCTTTCCCTTTGCTGAGTACGGTTTGAAATCCCTGTGTCTTCACTTTTGTTGTGGGAATTACACCACCCCCCCAGGGTCAGAGATAGCTGACCTGGGTCACCGCAACACTAATGGAGGTGTGCAAATTTTACTCTGAAAGCTTTGGCAGACTCATTTCCCCAGCGTGCGGTCTCTCTGCCCTTTAAAGAAGCAACCTCCTTCATCCCAAGACTGTTAAACAAGCCCAGATACTTCCCTTCTATGAGTGCTTACCAAAGGAAATTCAGATACATGGATGGAAAAATGCCAGCTGGACTTCAATGTTGCAGGAAGAGAAATACATTTTACTCATGTGCAAGACATCAGCAAAACGGACACAAGATGCAGCATGCTTCCGAGGATATTACAGAACTTGTGCCTCCAAGGAGACACAGGACTTGTGCCTCCAAGGAGATACAGGGCTTGTGTAAATTGTACATCTCGGTTTGGTCAGTTATACAAATTGAATATGCAAAATGTAGAATTGACAACATGATGGGTGGGTTTTCAGGCTTTTGCTCCCCTCCCCTCCCCTCTTTGTGTGACCTTAATGAAAGGGTTAGGGGCAGGTTTACAAAGTCTAGTTAGATGCAAAACAATTAAGTTTGACACATTTAAACACAAAAGCAGGAGGCGACACTTAGACCGATTTAGCCACAATGCTGGAGACACAATCATGGTGGTAAGTACTTTCAGGAAGAGGGCTTACATTTGAATACTGATAAGAGATTCTGATGGGGGAAACTCTTGGCTTTTAGGCAGAACAAGAACTTGATTGAATTTTAGGCAGGACTTGCATAAGCCTTTTGTCAGAGACCAGATTTGCATTACAAGACACTTAGGGGGGGGAGACCTTGGAATGTCTGCAATGGTCTGTGCTAAGAGACTCACCTCTGTGATCTTTCTCTTTGCAGGACAGCAGCCCAACTTCCAAAATGGAGTCAGGTCTCCACATGTTTTTGGGACAGGGAGGGTGTTCACAACTTTCCCCTCCTTCCATGACATCCTGGTCTGACCTTCCCCTTTTCCAGGTCCTGCATCGTGTGCATCTGACCATTGAGCATAGCAATGCAAGTGTTCCTGGAAGGCCAAATTAACCACAAATTAACTACAGAGCCAGGCTAAGGAGGCTCTTGCCAAGAAGTGTTTTTCCCACCAGAGGTGCTGTCTCTATTTGTTGCCAAAACCTCTATTGTTGTACTCTGGTTCTTCAATGGTTCAGGCTTGCACTGTTGGAGGAAAAGGAGCATAGTGGTTTCAGCATGGCTGGAGAGCCAGGAAGGAAGCTTGGTGGTTCCACATGGCTGCAGCAGTGTGCTGTGAGCCAGGCGAGTTCATGATGGTTGCACGTGGCTGTGAAGGCCAGGGAAAAGCTTGGTGGTTGCAGACATGGCTGGGGCAGAGCACGGCCAGCCAGGAAAAGCCTAATAAAGTCTGAGAGAATCCTGGGGGGGGGGACCTCCCACATCACTTTCAATAATGTGAGGTAGTGGCTGAAAAAAGTGAGGCAGTGGCTGAAAAAAAGCAAGGTGAGCAGAGATCATCATGCAACGCTCCTAATTTGCATGAGTCCAGCAAGGAGGTCCCCCTCTGCTTTGCATGTGACATCACCTAAGCTTGTTGAGGGCTGAAGCGTCTACTCACACACCAATCTTTCCCGGGCCAATCATTGCAAAGGTTCAAGAAGCCCACATAGTTCAGGGCCCGCCCTGCAGTTCTCGCAATGCCCGAAAGGACCCATGGCGCGACATGTGGTTGCCCACGCACAAATTTTTTTTCGTGAAACCAGCGCGCACTGGACCCTTCCTCGTCGTCCTCCTCCTCTTCTTCACCCCTCTAATTTGTTTGCTTTTGGGAAATGCACCAAGAGCGCACACTGGCCCCAGGAGCACACTCTCTGTCCCCCCATTTGAGTAACGGGCGCTGCCTCTAGGAGCGCGCGCTGCCCCCTTCCTCCTCCTCCCTCTAATTGGTTTGCCCAGGACATCCCTCCCCCACCGTGCTTACAATGTACTAGCTTGCCTACAGCGCGGGGGGGAAGGTCCCAACTGGCCACCACGCTCCGCCATGTCCAGCCCCCTCCCCCGTAAAATTGGGCCATTTTGAGCACAGCCCTGTCCTTCCCTCCTCTGAAATAAGTCCTGTTGAGCTCAGTGAGGCTTCTTCCCAGGTAAGCGTGGTCAGGGTTGCAGCCTCGCTGCGTGCGGGAAGGGGCTCCAGTCACCCAGTATCTGCCTGCTAGAGTTTGCCTCTTGCACCGCTGATCTGAGTAGGGCAGCTGGCAGCCCCCCCTGCCAGCTCTGGGAATCTTGTCCTTCATAAAACTGTGCATGTAAGGGAGAGTTCGTGGAAGGCGGGCATGTGGGGAGGGCTAATATTGCTTTATGGCTACTTTGCAGCAGCCTGTGCCAGTAGAACACACAATACACAAGTGCTCATTTCAGATAGAATTGAGCCGTAAATATTGTTATTACGTAGTTGGGTCCTTAGTGCCAATCTAAAAAGTGAATCCCAGTCTCAAAATTTTGAATGTTAGCAAGTTTTAATAAGGGGGGGCGCAATTTCATTGTTTGCCCTGGGCGCCATTTTGCCTAGATACGCCCCTGTCAGGAGACAAGCCATTAAGAGTTGGTGCCAAAAAGAAAAAAAGAAAAACATTCTGAGATGTCTCCCCTTACCTCAAGGTCTTGTAGTGCAAATCTGATAGTTGACAAGAAAAGAACATTGTAAACACCATTTTACCCTAAATCAAATCAAAATCCCTAAGACACCAAATCCCTTTTAAACTAAGCCAAATTTCTCACCAGAGTTAAAACAGCAATCTTATCAGTCAAAAGCGAACCACTCCCAGGTGTCAAGCTGAGGAAGAGAAGCTTGCCTCTTCCTGTGAGTACTTGCCACTTTGATATTGAGGTGAAACCACGCCCATGGCACGCAACGTCACGACATCATGACGTTGCGGGGTGTGGCTTCAAGCCCCGCCTCCTTGTTTTGCCCAAACAGTGGCCAAGGGAAGCCATGCGCCTCTCAGGCGGCTTCCCCCTGGCTGCCAGTCGGGCACTTTAAAGTGCTCGCAGGGTGGCCAGGAGGAGGGGAGATGCCGGTGCACCTCCCAGGGGCGCAAATTTGTGGGCGGGGGCACCATGCCAATGGCACCTCCCACCTTATGGCACCCAGGGCTTGTGCCCCCCCTTACCATACTGTAGAAACACCTCTGGAAATGTGTCACGCATTTGTGACTAGGTCTGTCTAGTCTCAGTGTCTCCTTTCTGCTTCTGTGTATCTAAATGTACCTAAGTTTACATCTGACTTCGTAATCACGTCCCTGACCTTAGTGGCTGTCACACAAAGAGGGAAGAGGAGCAGGAGCAAGAAAATCACCAATCAAATGACTCATAGCCAAAGTCACCAATAGCAATTAGTCAATGCTGTTGTCAATTCCACATTTGCATGTTCAACTGTATAACTAATCAAACCCAAACTGTAAAAATTGCACAAGTTTTGTAATCTCTTGGGAAGCTGCATCTTGTGTCCGTTTTACTAATGTCCTACATGTGAGTAAAATGTATTTCTCTCTCTGCAACACCAATGTCCAGCTGGCATTCTTTTCAGTCAATGGTTCCTTGGTAAGCCACAGTAAGGGGATCCCGGGCAGGCCGGGATTGAGGGAGTTGGGTTCGGAACAACATGGTTCATAGACCTCAGTAGGAACAGGAATGCACATCGGAAACGAAACCTCAGATTAATAGCCCTTGAGCCTGGAGAAATCACCTTATTTGCCTGATTTCCTCCCACTTCAATAATTCATTCCTCTCAAAGCACAGCTTATTAAAAACATGGCCTCATGCTTCTAATTCTTGTTTTTTAATAAGTGGTCCCCAAGTGACTGCCAAAAATGTATTGTCCAGATAGATTACACATGGGCAAAGATGTAGACTTTAGAGTGGAAGGAACCCTGCACCACATGATCTTTGGGCTAAGCCCAAAAGCATAACAATATAACAATGCTTCCATTTGCTTATGAACTGCTATCTGGAGGGTCTGGGGAGCCTGGGGAGCATGTTTTCAATATGTTGAAAAGGGGGGCAGAGGCAGATCTAAGGGAGGGCAAAGCAAGAAGCCTTACCTTGCAGTGGAATTCATTCCTCTCCTGCACCGTTTTAGCCAATCCTCACAGGGAAAAGCAACATCTTGGCGTTGCTAACTGGCTACAGTAGCAAGGGAGAGGAGGGATTTACATGACAGGGTAAGGCTTCTTGCAACACTTAGAGCTTTGCCCTCCCTGCCTTTGCACCAATCAGATGGCTCACATACCAAATTGCCAATAGCATTTGGCAAATGTTTTTATTTGCTGTTGTCAATTCCACATTTTGCATACTCAACTGTATAATTGACCAAACCCAGATGTACAATTTGCACAAGTTCTGTAATCTCCTTGGAAGCATGCTGCATCTTGTGTCCATTTTGCTAATGTCTTACACATGAGTAAAATGTACTTCTCTTTCTGCAACAACAAAGTCCTGCTGGCATTCTTTTCAATTAACAGTTCCTTGGTAAGCCACAGTAAGGGAAGCCCAGACCAGCCAGGATCAGGGAAGTTGGGCTCGGAACAGCATTGATTCTTAGGATGCAAACAGGATAGGAATGCACATCGGAAACGAAACCTCAAATTGACGGCCCCTAAGCTTAAAGGCACAGGGACCTGGAGAAATCACCATATTGGCTTGATTTCCTCCTACATCAGTTTTTTAAAGCTATGAGATTCCACATAGGAGCATCAGTAGATGGGTGCTGGGGGTCTGTCCGAAACATGTTTCATGTGGATCTTGTTTTGCACTAGAGGTGGAGGTGAAGAGAACTACTCATGTGAAGGAGGGGTCAGGTGAGGGTGATTGGCCTTAATGAGCTAAACCTAAAAAGCCTCAGAGAACAAGCCCTCCTGGCTGTTCTCAGGGAAGCAGGACAGCTTCAGTGGGTGCTGTAGTAGCTGGTTGCAGTCAGGAAGGTAAAAACATTATAGGGTGTTTCTTCTCTTTTTGAGTTCCTCTCAGCTGGGTTATAGACAGAGGGCTTTCATATGATAGGGAGGAGTCCTGTGAGTGGGAGCCTTGTAAATTTATTATTGGATTTTATGATACAGAGGCTCTGTAAACTTATTTTTAATCTTATATGTATGTTAAAATAAACTGGCTTTTTTAAAATTTCTTTTGGTTGGGTTTCTTTTGAAAGGGGTTTGCCCAGGAACTCCCCCCTTCTCTAAATTGTATTAAGCCTGGGCTGGTGGCAGCAGCAGCTACCAAGGGGAGGGAAGTTATCCCCCCCCCCTCATAACATGGTGGCAGTGGGGGAGATTGAACACTGATAATTATTTGTAGAAAGTCTGTTTGTAAAAAGCTTAAAACAAGGATTTTTTTTCTTTTGGGGAGGAGACAAAGTGATAGAAAGTTAGAAGTAGTAAGTGCATGTTCTTAATGGTAAGATCATACAAGAAGGATCTTTACTACGTGGAAGGCAAAGAAAAGGAATACCAAAAATGGAGGTTGGAGCTATGGAGGGTGATAATGTATTGGAATCACCTGATCATGGTAGAAGAGACTCTCTGATGGTTGAACAGATGAGGCTGCACCAGATGACACCAGGGGGATGTGATGCCACTAGTGGACAAAATTTTGGAAACCTTTTGGAAAGTGAATAATACCATTATTCACATTCTGTTATAAAAAAAAATTCTGTCACAGAAATACAACTCTGTTATATAGCATGAAAAGATAATTCCATGAAGAAAGTAATTAAACCCATCTAGCCCAGCTTCCTGTATCTCACAGTGGCCCTCAGGGAACACACAAGATAAGCAGATACATGTATCTTGCTGCCAACTCCCCTGCATTTGAACCTCCTCCCCTCCTCACTTGAACCAAAATGGAACCAGGCTGCTGGCGCTTAATATTAAAAAGGTGGCAGAGCAGCTTTTAAACTGATCCCTGGGGGAAAGCCGACAGGAGCCGAGTGGCGTCCGGTTCGGAACTCCTCATCCCTACGGGAAGAGGAGGGTGGAGGAGTACCAAAGAGTAATGGAGGAGTAGGAAATAGAACTTCTAAGCTGAGTGTAAGTGACAGTTTGTCCAGTAAAAAGAGAGGAGGGGAAAAGGGATCAAAAAACAGTCCCTCTTTAGAGAACCCCGTATATAGGTGTTATTATGCGAATGCCCGAAGTCTCCGAGCAAAGATGGGGGAACTGGAATGTTTGGTAGCTAGGGAAAAGATTGATATAGTAGGCATAACGGAAACCTGGTGGAATGCAGAGAACCAGTGGGATGCTGCAATCCCAGGCTATAAACTCTATAGGAGGGACAGGGAAGGGCGTGTTGGCGGAGGGGTGGCCATCTATATCAAAGAAGGGATAGAATCCAGCAGAGTAGAAACTGAAGGTGGGCCGGACTCCACCATGGAGTCACTGTGGGTTAAACTGCCAGGCCGTAAAAGCAATGTAATAGTGGGGGGGTGCTATCGTCCTCCCGATCAAAAACTTGAAGGTGATCTTGAAATGAGGAAACAAATCAGGGCTGTGACCAAGAGAGGCAGGATTGTAATCATGGGGGACTTCAATTATCCTCATATTGACTGGGTCAACTGCTGCTCTGGTCAAGAAAGAGAGACCGGATTCCTTGACTTGCCGAATGACTGTGCCTTAGAGCAACTAGTCATGGAGCCGACCAGAGGACAGGCGACTCTGGATTTAATATTGTGTGGTACTCGGGACCTAGTTAGGGATGTAAGTGCTACAGAGCCATTGGGGAACAGTGACCATGCTGCGATTGGTTTTGCCATGCATGTCCAGGAAAGAGTGCAGAGCAAATCTGACACAAGAACCCTTGACTTTCGAAGGGCGGATTTCCCTCAGATGAGGAGACTAGTTAGACAGAAATTGAAAGGGAAGGTAAAAAGAGTCCAGTCCCTCCAGGCTGCATGGAGGCTGTTTAAAATAACAGTAGTAGAGGCCCAGCGGAAATGTATACCGCAAAGAAAGAAGGGTTCGACAAGGTCCAGGAGGGTGCCTGCATGGCTGACAAACAAAGTTAGAGAAGCTGTAAAGAGCAAAGAAGCTTCTTTCCGTAAATGGAAGTCTTGCCCCAATGAGGAGAACAAAAAAGAACATAAACTCTGGCAAAGGACAAGTAAGAAGGTGATACGGGAGGCCAAGAAAGCGTTTGAGGAACGCATGGCTAGCAACATAAAAGGGAATAATAAAAGCTTCTTCAAATATGTTAGAAGCAGGAAACCTGCCAGAGAGGCGGTTGGCCCGCTGGATGGTGAGGGAGGGAAAGATGAGATAAAAGGGGACTTGGAGATTGCAGAGAAATTAAATGAATTCTTTGCATCCGTCTTCACAGCAGAAGAACTTGGGCAGATACCACAGCCCGAACAGCCCTTCCTAACGAAGGAATTAAATCAGATACTGGTTAATAAGGAAGATGTTTTAGATCAAATTGATAAACTACATATAAATAAGTCACCAGGCCCAGATGGTATACACCCAAGAGTAATTAAGGAACTAAAGAATGAAGTTGCTGACCTCTTAACTAGAGTATGCAACTTGTCCCTTCAAACGGCCACGGTGCCAGAGGATTGGAGGATAGCCAATGTCACGCCAATCTTTAAAAAAGGGAGAAGGGGGGACCCTGGAAACTACAGGCCTGTCAGCCTAACGTCTGTTCCGGGTAAGATGGTGGAAAGCCTCATCAAAGATAAAATCCTAAAACATGTAGAGGAACAAGTACTGCTAAAGGAAAGTCAGCATGGCTTCTGTAAGGGTAAGTCTTGCCTCACAAACCTTTTGGAATTCTTTGAAAAGGTCAACAGGCACATGGATGTGGGTGAACCTGTGGATATCATATACCTGGATTTTCAGAAGGCATTTGACACGGTCCCCCACCAAAGACTGCTGAAGAAACTTCACAGTCAGGGAGTAAGAGGGCAGGTCCTCTTATGGATCCAGAATTGGTTGAGGGCCAGGAAACAGAGAGTGGGGGTCAATGGGCAATTTTCAGAATGGAGAGAGGTGAAAAGTGGAGTGCCCCAGGGATCTGTCTTGGGGCCCGTGCTTTTCAACTTATTCATAAATGACCTGGAGACAGGGATAAGCAGCGAGGTGGCCACGTTTGCGGATGGCACAAAACTTTTCCGGGTGGTAAAAACCAGAAAGGATTGTGAAGAGCTCCAGAAGGATCTCTCCAAGTTGGGGGAATGGGCAGCCAAATGGCAGATGCGTTACAACATAGACAAATGTAAAGTGATGCACGTTGGGACAAAAAACCAAAACTTCACCTATAGGCTAATGGGTTCTGAGCTGTCTGTGACAACTCAGGAGAGCGATCTTGGGGTGCTGGTGGACAATTCCATGAAGGTATCGACCCAGTGTGCGTCAGCAATTAAGAAGGTCAATTCCATGCTTGGGGTCATTAAAAAGGGGGTTGAGAATAAAACAGCCAATATTATCATGCCATTGTACAAATCGATGGTAAGGCCACACCTGGAATACTGTGTCCAGTTCTGGTCGCCGCATCTCAAAAAGGACATAGTGGAGTTGGAAAAGGTGCAGAAGAGAGCAACTAAAATGATTACGGGGCTGGGGCACCTCCCTTATGAAGAAAGACTGCAGCGTTTGGGGCTCTTCAGTCTAGAAAAAAGGCGCCTGAGGGGGGACATGACTGAGACATACAAAATTATGCATGGAAGGGATAAAGTCGATAGAGGGATGTTCTTTTCCCTCTCTCAAAACACCAGAACCAGGGGGCATCCACTAAAACTGAGGGTTGGGAGAGTTAAAACAGATAAAAGGAAGTACTTTTTTACCCAGCGGGTAGTTAATCTGTGGAACTCCTTGCCACAGGAGGTGGTGATGGCATCTGGTCTTGATGCCTTTAAGAGGGGATTGGACAGATTTCTGGAGGAAAGGTCCATCGTGGGCTATAGGCAATGATGGATTGTGCAACCTCCTTACAAAGGTGGTGGGCTACTGGTACCGGGTGCAAGGGAGTGGCAACAGGATGCAAGCATCTTGTTGTTTCATGCCTCCCTGGGGCACCTGGTGGGCCGCTGTGAGATACAGGAAGCTGGACTAGATGGGCCTTTGGCCTGATCCAGCAGGGCTCTTCTTATGTTCTTAGGCATTTGGCATTCTAAGGTAGCCTATTACCCTTTCACCACCCCGAAGGAAGACACCAGACCGAGGTTGGGGTTTAACTTTATTAAGCACAAGTGACCAGTTTTTAAGTCACCCATCGACTGAACATCCAATCCTCCCTCACCAGTTTGGGATCAGCCATTTTACCATTTTCCATGGCCAATTCGAATAACAGACCCTACCTGGCCTACCTACCTGGACATACCTAGCCCTTATAATGAGTGACCAGCTAATCTCAGACTGGAAATACCCATCATAGCTTGTAACCTGTGATGTAGTTTTCTTCCATAAATCTGTCCAATCCCCCTTTTAAAGGCATCCAGGTCAGATGCCATCTTGTGGCAAGGAGTTCCACAGACTAATTACATGTTGGGTAAATAAATATTTTCTTTTGTTTGTTCTAACTCAACTAATACTCAACTTTAGAGGATGTCCCCTAGTTCTGCTATTGTACGAGAGGGCAAAGAACATCCCTCTATCCACTCTATCCATCCCTTGCATAATTTTATATGTTTCAATCATGTCCCCACTCAGGCACCTTCTTTCTAGACTGAAGAGCCCCAAACACGTAACCTTTTCTCATAAGGGAGGTGCCCCAGCCCAGTAATCATTTTGGTTGCTCTCTTTTGTATTTTTTCTAATTCCTCTATGTCCTTTTTGAGATGTGGCAAACAGAACAGAACTGTATGCAATACTCCAGGTGTGGACTTACCATCACCTTTTACAATGGCAATACAGTATTGGCTGTTTTATTCTCAATCCCTTTTTTAAATTATCCCTAGGATGGAATTGGCCTTCTTCACTGCCACGGCACACTGGGTCAACATTTTCAGCAAGCTGTCCACCAGCACCCCAAGATCTCTTTCCTGAGCTGTCACAGACAACTCAGAACCCATTAACCTATATGTGAGTTTTTGATTATTATTATTTTTTGGCATCACTTTGCACTTATTGACATTGAAATGCATCTGTCATTTTACCACCCATTCTCCCCGTTTTGAGAGATCCTTCTAGAGCACTTCACAATCCCTTCTGGTCTTCACCACCCAGAAAGGTTTAGTGTGATCTGCAAACTTGGCTACCTCACTGTTTATCCCTGTCTGCAGGTCGTTTATGAATAAGTTAAAAATCACTAATCCCAGAACAAGTCCCTGGGGCACACCGCTCTTCCCCTTTCTCCACTGTGAAAATTGCCCAATACCAATTGCCAAATTTCCTGGTCCACAACCAGTTCTTAATCCTAGAGAGGACCTGCCCTCTTATTCCCTGACTGTGAAGTTTTCTCAGCAGCCCTTGGTGAGGGACTGTGGCAAATGCTTTCTGAAAATCCAGATATATTATCGCCACTGGTTCACCACCATCCACGTGCTGACTGACCTTTTCAAAGAATTCCAAAAGGTTCATGAGGCAAGATCCATCCTTACAGAAGTTATCCTTAGTGCGACTGGCTATGGGCCCATTGTCTGAAGAAGGGGTCCCCCCTAGGGGATTGATTCCTTCTTTTCCAGAGTGATGTCCTCCAGCCCTGAGACTTCCTATCCCAGCAGCTGAGGAACTACCCCTCTGAGGGTGGGACAAAGCCTGCAAGTCCCCCGAAGTCTCACCATGGTCCCTCTCTGCCTGCCTCTGCTTCTCCAGGTCCACAACAAAGGCCTTTAGGGAGCAAACGCATTCCCTGATTGCTTGGAGCTCCTTGCACCAAAGACACACTTATGCCCAAGAGGCATATAGTAATACATATGATAAAAAAAGGCAAAAGTTTCCCCACAACCGAATGGTCTAGTTGTGACCAACTGTAGGGGGCAGTGCTCATCTCTGTTTCTAAGCCAAAGAGCTGGCGTTTGTCCAAGGACAAGCTTCCATGGTCATGTGGCCAGCCTGACTATACGCCAAAGCGCACGGAACACTATTACCTTCCCACTGAAGTGGTCCCTATTTATCTATTTGCATTAGGACCTCCTGAAGGGCTGGGGCCTAGACATTGCAGCAGGTCAGTTCATGCCCTGGGGGCCTTCACTGAGCGAACCTGTGCTCCTCACTGACCGTTCCCTGGCATGCTCCAGGGGCCACCAGCCCAGGCACAGGCTGCCTCCCCAAGGCACAGGCTACCTCACCCCAGCTGGGGCCCAGAGGTGCTACTGCCATGCCCTGGCAGAAGAATCACCCTTCGAGTTGGACGACAGCAGCAGCAGTAAGCATCTGTGGGAGTGGGTGGATCTGCTCACATCTGCCTGTGCCTACCCTCAGCCTTTCCTGTCCACAGGCACAACATCACCTGCAGAGGA
Source organism: Lerista edwardsae (assembly GCA_029204185.1). NCBI lineage: Eukaryota > Metazoa > Chordata > Lepidosauria > Squamata > Scincidae > Lerista > Lerista edwardsae. Next base: position 349,053 of record JAJKFI010000141.1, read on the forward strand.
CATGGTGAATCAGAACGAGCTGGGTGTGGGCTGGGCATTGCCCAGGATGGGACTCATAACAGTCATTGTGAAAGCTGGGGTCCAGGCCCTGCTTTGGCAGGTCTGGAGCCCCTCCTGTGGGTTGTGGGCCTGTGATCCCTGCCAGTCAGGGGCCTGCCATCCAGGGACCTCTTGCCCAGCTACTGGCCACCCTTGCCACACTGGCTGTCCTGGGGACAGCTGCCCAGGAGCTGGAGGTCTGAGGCAGCCGCTCAGCAGCCTGTGGCCCTAGGGGCAGCAGGAGCCACTGGGTGCCCTGCTGGGTTCCCCCATGCCTGGCACCCACTCCCTGCTCGCCAGATCTCTGCTGATCTGGCTGGCATGTGGGCCTGTCTGGCAGGTATGGGTGGATGATGGTCAGTGGTGGCAGCAGGTAGTGGATGCCTTCACTGCCACCCAGGACAAGATGCTGGCAGGCAACACCAGATCGAACAGCCTGTGTAACAAAGGCCGTGGAGCTCCGTGCCCAGGCCACCGAGCGCAGACAGAGGTTGCTGAACATCCGGCCATGGGGGTGCAGGAGCTGGTGGCAGTGGTCTGGGGCTGGTGAGTGCCTCTGCCCCCAGAGTCACCTGAAGGCCAGGGGCATGGCCTCTAGAGCGATTGCCAGGCAGGTTGGTGTCTGCCAACCAGGTGACTGTGCCTGTGGCGTTTGGACTCCCTACTAGGGATGTGTCCCTTGCTTCTCTCCCTACCTCCCCATGCCCCCCCCAAATGTTCAGCTTCATCATGGCGTGAGGTGGTAACACTTACTGCAGCACTGTAGCATGACTGGGCCTGGCTGGCAGGGGTCCCTGCCCACAGGTGGGCATGGGTTGTCTGTTCCCTCCAGGCTGCTGCCCAGGTGGCTTAGGGTACAATCCTAGGCATGTCTAATCAGACATAAGTCCCATAATGTTCAATAGGTCTTACTTCCAGGAAGTTGCGCATTGGATTGCAGCCCCAGTGGATACTGTGATGCCCAGTGGGCCACTTGTCCAGCTCCACGCCTGCAGCCAGTGGCGATGAGGGGTTATAACAACATGGTATCCACTGTGGCAAATAGCACTGCTCTCCAGTGGTCTACTGGGTCTCCGTCTCACCATAACACTGCATGAGGGGCACACCTGTGGGGTGAGGGGCCCCTTAGCAGGTGCTGGAAGTTTCCTCAGCTGACACTGTGCCTTGGACATGACACCCTTTCTGCATGTGTGTATGTGTGTACTGGCTGCATGGGGGCCTATGGCTATCACTAGTGTGGGATGCACCCTCCTTTTGTCCTCAGGTGGCTGGCTCCCAGCAGCCCATGGTATATGCACATAGGCTGCCTTTCGAGCCATTCGCGGCTACAAGAGCAAAGCATAGGCTTCTCCTCCACTTTGCTCTTGTAGCTGCAAATGGCTCTATTTCCCAGTCCTGATGTAGCTATCCCAATGGGGGTGTGCTGCATTCTGTGGTGGAAGGGGAGTCACATGCACACATGAAGAACATGCAAAGGGAACCCCTCCTGCCCAGATGCAACAAAGAAATGAAGTGTGCCCAGATTTTCTGACTCAAATTCCTGAGATTGCTGACTCATTTCTGAGTCAGTGGCCCAAGTCTCAAGTCGAGTCACTCCTGCCTATGACATAGACACAAGCGAACACAAGTCAGAGAAAACCATACATTTCTTACATTTTTGCAACAAGGATGAGTCACCTGACTCGACTTCCAATCTCTACAGTGCACATGTGCAGTGCTGTCATGGCACCGATCATAAGCCTTCTGTACTTGGTGTTCCTCCTCTGTCAGTGCCTGCCAATGGCTGTAACCTCATGGCTGTGCTCCAGAATATGGTGGTGCTGGCAGCACAGGATATGGCCTGGGCTGCCCTTCTGCCTCTGCACCATTGACTCTAGACCTGGTTAGGATTGGGTTGTTAGGGCCCACTCCTATCCAAGTTTCTGGTACCAATGCAGCTGCAATGCAGCCCCAAGATAACTGAACAAACATTCCCTTACCTTGAGGAGGCCTCCCTGACTCCCCTTCTACCACAGAATGCAGCACACACCCCATTGGGATAGCTACATCAGGACTGGAAAATTGGATAGGATTTGGTCCATATTCAGTTGTGTGCCTTCAAATTAGCCACTGTTTTTTTTAACTGATTTGTTGGGTGACCTGTACCGTAATATATTAGAATAAATAAAGTTAATGGGGGTTACCCCAACCCTACTGATGCCACTGCATTTAGGCTTTGTGTATGCTATTGCAATTTAGTCTGTGTGATCTGGTATGGGAGGGGGTCCATCATGGGAGTGATGCAACTAGCTCTTGTACCGGGTAATGCAAACCCTAGCGACGTCTCTGATTCTACATTCCACATGAACCTGCTCAGAAATACAGGAAGAACAGCAGTCTTGGGAGCCTTTATAGAAGGAAGGATTTTGAATATAAAACCTTGTGAGACTAGGGCTATGTCGGCTGATGTTCACACCATTCACTCAAGGAAACATCACAAGAAGCAACCCATGCTTTAACCTATATTTTAACCATGTTTAACTCACACATCCTCATCCAGCTTTGCCTCTATGTCCACTCTTTAGCTTTAAAAGTAGTCCAGCCTAGTCAGAGAGGAGCAAGTCTAATAATAAACTGGCATTTATTAAGGAGCAGATAATTCCATATGTTTTGCGCTTTTAAAAGTTGCTCTTCAGAAGAAAGTTAAGTTCAGAAAATAGAACACATTTTTTTCCACATAGTATTTATCTATAAGCACACATGTTCACCTCTTTTTGGGCATTCTCAGAAGGGGAGTGATTAGATACTGCCCGCTTTTTGTGGACTGTTAAAATTAGTGCCCTATGAAACAGTCCATCCTTATTATCCAACTAGGGCAGGGCAGAGAAAAACTGGAGAGGTTCCATGAATCAATGGACACAGCAGCAAGTCCCAGGACAGCCATGGGAGTGACTACAAAGAACAAGCGAGACAAGGGAAGAAATGTAAAGAGAGACCAAGGCAGGTCTGAACTGCCTTGTTGAATTGCTCCCTTGGCTATTAGCTGATCAGCTATTGGCTGATCAGGAATTGGCTGGCTGCCAGTGCTTCTTTCACTTTATTTTGGAGATTCTTTTGATAAGGGCGGTTCCCCGGGGCTGTTTTCCTTGTTGATATGGAGGAAGACTTCAGATGTGAGGGTAGGTCACCAAACAGACTCTGGGGGTTAGGCAAGGTCAGATAACTGAGGCTGCATATACTGAGCTCGCATAGCCATCCAGGAGCCTTTGTAAAATCAGTTTGCAAATATCCTTCCCTCTGCCCATTTTCTTCTCTGCCCTCTGCCCTTTACTTTTGAAAAGTTTTTTGGTCATCTTTTAAAAAAGCATTTCAATCACCAGTTTATGCTCACTTGTTTATCTTCACACGCTACTATTTTGACCTTTCCAGTGGTGTTCCAGAGGGGGGAAGCACTAAGTTTTTCCATGTGCCAGAAGTGCCTTGTAAAGCAGCCCCTCCAGCTCACCTTTCAGCTCACACAGCTACAAGAGGAAAGTGGAGGAGCCTATGCTTGCTCTTGTAGCCACGAATAACTCTAAAGGTGAGGGGGAGGAAACATGGTGCTTCAGGCACCTTGAAAAACTTAGTGCTTCAGTGGCTTTCCTTGGGGGGATGCTAAGTGTTGCAGAAGCCTGAGCTCCTATGTAATGTGGCCCAATACAACCGCTTTGCCTCCAGAGTCATTCACAGCTTGGAGAGTTGGCTTGGAGGCTTTGCTCTGGAGGCAAGGGGAAGGGGCCATATTACATAGGAGCTCAGGCTCCTGCAAAACATAGTGTTTTTCCCCCTGTAGGAATGCCACTGTAATGCTTTGCTCCCCTCTAGGAACACCACTTCCACTCTTCCTATTTCAAATTCCTCAGAGACAACTTTCTACCTTTCTTTTCCATTTGATAATATATACAGAAATTATGTTAGCAGGACCTAAGAATGGCACAGGCTTGGTTATGCTAAACCTGCCTTTGCAGAAGACCAGTAATTACAGGAAAAAGAAGCATGCAATTTAAGCAGCCTGTTTGTTAGTACTGTATGCAACTAATCATTGCTTTCTTAATGGGCAAAGATCACTGGTAGCCAAGGGAAAGGAAAATTGCTGCCACAAGAACAAAAAGACCAAGAATTGTAAGCAGAGACACCAGGGTGTAACTTGAGGAGTTGTTCACAACTCGTGTTTTTGTGGGCTTAATGATTCTCTCTCTCTGGGTAAGGATGGCATTTCTGGCTCCAGCCCACTTCCCTGGTCCCTTCAACCGAAACTGGAATGGGCTGCAAGGCCCAAAGAAGATGGTCAGGGCCAACTTGGGATCCTTCAGCAGCAGGGAGAATATATCTGGTTTTGCTCCTGAACCAGCAGCAAGCTCATCTAGGTACTCGATGAAATCTGTTTGTATTGACTGACTGCGGCTGGTGCCAAACCTTTGGAGAGAGACAGAAAGAGAGAAGCAGAAAATTACACCCGCATCTGCTGGAAGAGGAGTACTCACGCTTGGGACAAATGACTTGAGCAAGAACTCAAGTGGCAAAACAAAAGTAGAAGCAGTCATGAAACTGGCCTAAAAAGTGCAGCCTAGTCACATAAGTTTCTATCCCTCACAAATCAAGGCTATTCCTTCTATTTATTTACACTGTGATGAGATTACAAAATAGGCAGCAAGGTAGGGTCAAATGGTTAAGGGGAAAGTTTATTTTCATAATTATCTGGAAAGACCAACTGCAGAGAGAATGCAATTGTCAGCCCAATCCTATCCAGGACTGAGCTGTCAGGTGGGTGGAGGGGTTTACAGCAGTGGAAGAGTCATCCAGTGTCTTAAAATGGCTGCTGATGGCTCATGTAGTGCTCAGTGGCCATTCTGTGAGCACTGCCACAAGAGGCAACGCCTCAGCTTCACCACTGGACCTTGCTGTGCTCACCTTGCCTCTTTTTACACCTTGGACATACACGACCAAAAGAGGTGTGTGAAAAGAGGCAAGAAGATTTGAAATGGAGGGGATCAGATCCAGCATGTGTTCCTCATAGCCCAGTTATGCCCGCAGTCCTCCTACTCTCTCCTACTCTCCGCTTACTGCCTGCCCCCACCTACTATCATTGGCTGAATAAATGGCTTGTGGATCTTGCCATGAGGGCTTTCGCGTGAAAAAAGTAAGCACGCATACCCAGACTTGTGGGGGGGAAATACACGTGCCTTTATGACTTGAGTTTTCAGACTCATGAGTCGTGTCATAGTGGATCTTAGTACTCAAGTCAAGCCAGAGTAATTCACACACATGATTCGAGTCAGTGAAAAAAGCATGTTTCAGTAACTTGAACTCAAGTAATCTCACTCGAGTTCCTATCCCTGTGCAGAAATAAACATTTTTATTATTTATTTACTTATTTAGAAGAATTTATATCCCACCTTTCCCATGTCAAAGCAAATGCCCAAGGCGGCTTTCATGGGCAGGCTAGTCTAAATCACCATTTTTCAATGTTTGTTTTATTTTTTTACAAATATACAGTATTCTGTGATTCACCGAATCCTCAGTCCCAGATGTAGCCTTCACAGGATGTTCACAGGATGTTCTCTCCTCTGGCTGTGTGACATCAAGCTTCAGCATAAAACATAAATGTTTTATGACCTTCTCTGCCCTCGGATCACTGCCCTCCCCACTGCTGGCTGCAGTGCACACCTTTTTGGTATGGCTGCATTGGCACTCCTGGCGAGGAATAGGATTAAGCTGTGTGAGGCGCCAAGAATTCCAAATGAAACTATGCTTCTAATGGGACCCAGGCACCTCATCTATGGGGCTGTAGCTGTCCAGGGGAAGGTGCTGCTGAACTGCTCTCTGCTGCACTCACCTTAGCAGATAACCTGTGATGTTGCAGCTGAAAATTCAACAGGCAATTGATGATATCAGGGGGACAATAGGGTTCCACCTGGTCCTTCCAACTTCCCACAAAATTTTGACTGATTGTTTTCCTGCCTGCTTCTTAGTTTGCCTCTAGATTGCCAATACTGATAGGAATGTAGCCTGACATGGTGCTCAAACTAGGAGAGCCAGGCAGTAGTACTTTAAAACAAAGCAAGGGACAGGCACTTCATTGCTTATGGCAAACTAATTTCTCTGTCCCATATAAAGGAGAATATACATTCTAGTCTGAAAGAGTGGAGTGGAAAGAATAAAAAAGACTAGTAATTTCTACTTTGGGGGCAATTTTTATACCTGCCCAACCTCAAGGCAGATGCTCCATTAGGGGTATGCATATATAAAACTGCTCACTTAAATCTGTGGCCAAGATGAATGATAAAGCATGGAGTATTTCTCTTACCATTTGATCCTCTTCTCATTCCTTCTGATGGTATCAGCCACCATTGTGCTTTCTGATGGCAGCACACTCAGCCCTAGAAAAGACAACAATTGGGGCTGAGTTGAAGATGTGAAGACACATCTTCAACACTGCCCCTCAGGGCAGTCATGGCAGAGAGGACCACCACCACCCCTCCACTGCACTTTGTTTCATTGTCCTTCACTCCACAAACATTTCTTTTTGAGTTGGTGTTTTTCCCATATCAGTGCTCATCCTCTCACTGGCTGTAGTGCTTATTGAAACATTTCCCTCTTTATAAAATGGGGCTCCTGATGATGATGGTTAATTTTTTCTCCTTTAGCCTTGAGAAAAGATACTCCCCCAGTTGGAATCCTTTGTCCCTTTGTTGGTCATGCTTGCACATCCAAGAAGAGCAAGGCCACAACCCAGTGTATTCCCCTTACGACACGCCAACAGCTGTAGATAGTTATTTTATTTTTCACACTTGTAGACCACCCTTCCTCCAAGTGCAACTTACTCTTGTACTTTAATAACTATAGCTATAGAGTTATTTTATTTTTAATATTTGTATCCCGCACTTCCTCCAAAAAGTTCAGGGTGGTGTACATAGTTCCTTCCTTCTGTCCTCACAACAACCTTGTGAGGTAGGTTAGGCTGACAGAAAGTGACTGGCCCAAGGGGAGTCAGGGGAGGAGTGAATAGGGTCCTGAGACAGGGGTGGGATTTGTGGTGTATGCAGAATCCTGTCCCAATTCCCAACATGAGACTTGTGCTGGCTATTTAGCAAGTGCCCCTTGAGCAGTCTGGGGTAAGTGCCCAAGGTAAGTGATCAAATGTCCCTTTATTGCAAGGAACCTCCAGCCTGCTCCATTTTGTACCTAAGATGTAGTGCACTGGAGCAGGTTAGGATTGGGCTGCCCCAGAAGTAAATAGCAATTACTATGCATTGGTTAAAAACAAACCCAAACATTTACCCTTGAATACTCTGGTAGCCCATCGGGCTTGCAGTTCTGCTGTGGGCATGATAGGCCCAAGGGGCTGGATGAGGCCAATAATAGCCAATGTTGGTTTCTCCAGATGAGGCGGAAAGACATGTTTATACAACGGGACACGATTCTCTTCCACTTTGATAATGGATTCTTCCAGAAAGGGGAATGCAACGCTGTAGCCTGTTGCAAAAATGACAACATCCACATTTTCTTCTACAGTCCCATCTTCAAAAATGGCAGAGGCTTCAGTGAACTCCTTGACCAGCGGTTTCACCTGCACAGTGCCACAGAGGATACGGCTTGGCAAGTCATCATTGAACACCGGCTCTTTCATGAGGGATCTGGAAGACAAAATGTAGTGGGGAGGCCTATATTGCTCACAGGTCGGAAGGGATGCCACTGTGGTTATTCTCCATAATACATAGCACTTATATTGTGCTTTATGGTGTTCATGGTGCTTCCCATGCTCATTAATCTTTAGACATGGAAACCTGGTCTATTACTGGTGGTTAAAATCTCTTACAAATAGCCATGTCTAAACTTGAACCTATCACAATCCAAGCATCTTCACCCATTTGCCACTTTGGGCTCAACACTATCTTCCCGCTCCCAGCTGATGCAGCCATACCAAAAAGGCACACACTGTGTCCAGCAGAGGAGAGGGCAGTTTGGGAGGCTTCTGAGGGGAAAGGGGAATTATGTCCCCTTCCCCTTCTACAAGCCTCACATTCTGCAATGGGATTCCTTGGACTTGTGTTAGCTCTGTAGCTGGCACAATTCTGAGCAGAAGAAAGATAGGATCTAGTGTGCTCCATCACCCTCCCAATGCCTCCAGGCCTCTCCCTTTCCCCTTTCCCCCAATTTTGCCCCTCCGTGCCCCACCAACTGCCTTACCTGCTCCAATGGGTTCAGCAGGAACTGGTGGCAAAGTTGAAGCTGCATGTGCGAAGTGACTGCCAACTGAGTGATCTACACATGGTCAGCTCCATTTTGCAACAGCAGAAGTAGCTCCTGCTGTTACAAAGCATCTGGCTAGCAGCTCAGTTCTTAATAGGACTGGGCTGTAAGTCCTTTAAGCAAGACTGCTGTTTTACATGGTGATAAGAAGGCAAAAAATCGTAGTATCTGGAATCGCAGTCTGCCTCCAATATGCCCTGACTTTGTAAAATACCATTTGTTGCAAAATAAGATGTCCTGGCTTTGATCACCCCACTGCATATGAGATAACTATGTACTAGAATAGTCTCTTCAGCATTCTGCTAATCAGGTCCACCTGGCTGGTCTCAGGTTGTCAGGACAACTTGGAAGCTACATCCTAGCCATCCAGGAAAGAACAAATGGAGCATGTTCTGTCCTACCTAAGGGCTTTATAAGCCTTGACCAAGGATGAGGCAGGGAGCAGCAGCTCAGGGTTCTCACAGGCTACTTTACTGCCTACCTGTTTGCTCCAAGGAGGCAGAGAATTCAGGTGTGCTTCAACCTCCTCCCCTCTGCTTTGGCTCAACTCCCTTTGAGACCAATTGAAAAGGCCAAGTATCTGAGTGGTCCACTCTAGCTGTCTGCTCCTTCCTAGCTGCCACACAACAGACAAGAAGCAATCCTTGGAGGGATACCCAGATTATCAGGAACACACAAGTACTACATGTAGCAAGTTCCAAATGTTGATTCTAAAACATCTTGCCAATTTTGAAACAAAGTAGCTTATCTCTTAACTATAGTATGCAACTTGTCCCTTCAAACTGCCACGGTACCAGACGATTGGAAGATAGCAAATGTCACACCAATCTTTCAAAAAGGAAGGAGAGGGGTCCCGGGAAAGTACAGGCCGGTCAGCCTAACATCTGAGTAAGATGTAGAAAGATGGTAAGGTAAGATGGTAGAGAGCCTCATCAAAATAAAATCTTAAAAAATCTTAAAGCATTGCTGAAAAAAGTCAGCATGGCTTCTGTAAGGGTAAGTCTTGCCTCACAAACCTTTTAGAATTCTTTGAAAAGGATAACAGGCATGTGGATGCTGGCAAACCTGTGGATATTATCTATCTGGATTTTCAGAAAGCATTTGTCATGGTCCCTCACCAAAGGCTACAGGGAAAACTTCACAGACAGGGAATAAGAGGGCAGGTCCTCTTATGGATTAAGAATTGGTTGGGGAGCAGGAAGCGAAGTGTGTGGGGGTCAATGGACAAATTTCACAATGGAGAGAGGTGAAAAGCAGAGTGCCCCAAGGATCTGCCTTGGGACTGGTGCTTTTCAACTTGTTCATAAATAAAATGACCTGAAGAAATAAGCAGTGAGATGGCCAGGTTTGTAGATGACACTAAACTTTTAACCAGAGTTAAAAACCCAAAGGGATTGTGAAGCGGTCCAGAAAGATCTCCCAAATTGTGGGATTGGGCAGCAAAATGGCAGATGTGTTTCAATGCAGAAGTGTAAAGTGATGCACCTTGGGGAAAAAATGAAAAATTTACATATAGGCTAACGGATTCTGAACTTACTGCAATGGATCAGGAGAGAGATCTTAAGGTGCTAGCAGACAATTTGATGAAAGTGTCAACCTAGTGTGCAGCAGCAGTGAAGAAGGCCAATTCCATGCTTGAGATAATTTAAAAAGGGGTTGAGTATAAAACGGCCAATATTATTACTGTATAAATAGATAGTAAGGCCACTTCTGGAGTACTGTATACATTTCTGGTCGCCAAATCTCAAAAAAGATATAGGGGAACTCCAGAAGGTGCAGAAGAGAGCGAGGAATGGGCTGGGACACTTTCCTTATCAGGAAGGCTGCAGCGTTTGGGGTTCTTCAATCTAGAAAAGAGGCACCTGAGGGGGACATGACTGAGGGTGCAATCCTAAACAGCGCTGGACTGGCGAGGCCGACGGGCCAGCGCCATATCCGACGCTGTTTAGG
>JAJKFI010000141.1:359322-428022 GCA_029204185.1 Lerista edwardsae
GGGGGGGGGGTGTCACTTGCCCCAGGGTGTGTTTGGGGGTCACTTGCAATGGTAAGCCATACAGGTGTAGTTTGGCCTGCCTGCCCATCCCTGCACTGAAACAGTTCCAAACAGCTCCATTTTGGAGCATGGTGTGGTGGGGGCAGCACACGGGGCAGGGAGCCGGTGCAGGGGGCAACGATCGTTGACTGTTTTCACGAAACGAACGATCGTGGATTTCAGGGTGCAGCCTCAGCAGATTCCGCCACTGGAGCGGAAGAAGATCATGAAGGAGACCTGAAATTGTGTCTGTGAGGTGATGCCTTCAATGAGCAACCTGGTGTGTGAAGCACCAAAACCACCCCTGTTGAGGAGGTGTCATCTTTCTGGTGTGAAGAGCTGGCCTTAATCAGGGTGCTTCACACAGCAGATTTTGGGCACATTTCAGGGATTTTGAGCTCTGTAACCTCTGCCCATTCATCATGCCCATCCTTCTGCTCCTCTCCTTTTCTGTTCAAATTGAGCATATGCTGTTGCTGTCCACCCAGCCAAGGCTGGCCCAATTGAATCAGTTGCCTCAGGCATCAGAACAAATGGTTCTGAACAAATGATTATCATGCGTGACCTGCTCTGAGCACTCCAAAGTGTCATGCAAATACTAAGGAAGATGATGTGCCTGGTCTCAATTGGCCAGATTTCCTGAAGGGGCTACTATATTTTCAAAGCAAATCACCATCATCTCTTTTCTTTCTAATGTTACCTATTCAGTGGTATCAGGCCATAGTCCTCATGTCTGAACCATTTGTTCATTTGTTTCACATACAACCAGTTGGTGATGGCTGTAGGAAGAATGCTTCTGAGGAATGCTTCAAAACGAGTTATAATCACCATGTCCCAGGGATAGCCCTTATCCCACACACGACTCATTATCCAGGATCCACTTCTAGAGCTGATATAAACCTTTAAGACAGGTTGGAAACACGCATATGAAATTCAAGTTACTAGCTAAGCACAATTCTTGTATAACTTCATCGTCAGGACTGGTCTTAGGAGCTGCCAGACCCAACTGGAAACATTTTTGCAGGGCCCCAAGCTCACAGCCAAGTTCTATAGGATCTTAGAGATATAAATAACAATTATTATAGACTTTATATCTCTATAAAGATATAAAGTCACATCAAAATGTCTCTATAAAGATATAAAGTCACATCAAAAAGATATAAAGTCACATCAAAATGTGACTTAAAAAGTATATGTGAGTAAATGGATCTAAGCACATTTTAATATAAAATTGCATACATGTAAGCCTACAAGTAAACAAACTACATGGTACACAAACTATAAGTAAACAAACAACAAACTACCTTTGAAAAGTAAATACAGGTTGAGTATCCCTTATTCATACTGCTTAGGATTGGAAGGTGTCTGGGTTTTGAATTTGTCTGGATTTCAGAATAATTGCATAAATAAAATGAGGTATTTCCTTTTGCTCTTTTTATGGTTACCAATTTGGGTGTCTAACACTACAGAAAGTATAAAAAGAAGTGTTGGAGAAAAATGTCTGGATTTCGGAATAGTCTGGATTTAGGATGTCTGGATAAGGACGTGTCTACCAGTAGTTATAAAACCACTTGTTTCAGTGACTTTGAAATGATTCAGTAAAAATTTTAACTTTATTTTTTTTACCTTAGCACAGAGCCCAATTGGGAGCAGTTGGCTGCAACTGGTCCAATTGGCTTAAACGCAGCCCTATTTATCCTCATGCAAGTTCATAGAGCTTGTGCAAAAGTAGCATGGGCAGCCCAATCCTAAACTGCCCCGCTCCCATAGGAGCAGTAGTACCAAAATGGCTATTGCTGCTTCCCATGGGAGCCAGGCAACCACCAGAGGCTCCTCGGGAGAAGAGGACATTCATCCTCTTCCCCTAGGGAAAGCCCTGCTGCCAGCAGTGGGGCTCCTTAGCTAAATGCTGGCTATTTCACCAGTGGTGAATTGAGCTACCCTGTATGGGGCTGCCCAGGTGAGGCAAGGGGATAAGATCCGGCGGTGGCTTCCCTCTCCCCTCCCTCCACCTAGTTCCTTCCCCTCCCTGCCTCCCCCACCCCAAACAAGTTTACCAGCGCCGCCCCAGTGTGAGCGGTAAGGTGTCATGGACGTGCTTTATGGCATGTTTGTGACACTTTAAGCCGGCGGTATGCACGTCTTCTGGATCGGGCCCTTAGTCAACTGTGTCCTTGTAAATCTTGCCTAATAAAGTTACCTGAGAGGCTGTGTTACTGAGCTCCACAGCAATGTCACAGCCAGAATTCCCAAGGCCAATCACCAGAACTTTCTTCCCCTTGAATCTTTCAGGTCCTTTGTATTCCCGACTGTGGAAGAAGCTGCCCTGAAATTTCTCTAACCCTATATGGAAAAATGGAAAATATGCAGATATCTTAGGGAAACAAAATTCTTGGCATTAAGGACGCAATCCAGCATCCTGCCCTGGGCCAACGCTAACAGCTAGTGGTGGCCCAACGGCAGCAGCGCTGGCACGAGAGCGCCGACCAGCACCCTCGCACCAGCACTGCTGCCATTGGGCCGATGCTGGCATTAGCATTGGCCATGCAGCCCCAATTACCAATAGCTCCTGTCCTCAGGCCCACACGGCCCCTAAACAGCAGGTGCAGATTCGAGGAGCCCATTGGGGCAGCTGGCGTCTATCCTGGGGTAAGGGCAGTGATGTCATGCACCCACTACGCACCACTACGCGAGTACCGGTTCCTAGAAGTTGAGCTGGCCCCGCCCACTCGAAGCTGGCCCTGTCGGCTGGTTGGCTCAGCAGCTGCGCATGCGTACTGCATGCCCGCAGCCATTGCCTGCACTTTCTGTGAGGAGGCAGGCAGGCAGGCAGGCAGGCAAGCAGCGTGGTGGTGGTGGCAGCAGTGGCAGCAGCGGAGCGAGAGGACCGGAGGCGGCAGCAGCAGCGAGGGAGACCCAGGAATAAGGCAGGAAGCGTGAGAAGGTAGGCTGCCTGGGGCTCCCGCTCCCTCCAGCCGCGCAGTTCCAGCATCCCGGTTCCTCCTGCAGCCTCTCCCCAGCCCCAGCCCCCACACGGTCTTTTTTTGGGCACCTGTTCCCCCTCCTGCTTCTTGCTGGCTCCTTGCATTTAACATTAAAGTTAAATGGCTCCCTGCCCCAAAAGGGCTCACAATCTAGTACAGTCTAGCCTGCTATTTAACCAGGGAACAGTTGAAGCAAAATATGTCTATACACATCTCTAGAAAGCAAAGCAATAGAAGTTAAATCAACACTAACCACCAGCTGAAGTTATTACAAACATGATCACATCCACGGCAACAATCATGACATCACTTCCAGCTATGACCTCACTTCCTGCCACGACATCACTTCCGGCTTATAACGTCACTTCCGGTGGGCGGACCCCAGCAAGTGCCAATCAAAAGTGAGTACCTGTTCCTAAATCATTTGGATGACACCACTGGGTGTCACATACGTGCCCTTGCCCTAGGGAGTCTCCTGCCTGCTTCCAACTTGCATTGGATACGGTGCAGGCCTACCGGCCTGTCCATTCCAGCACAAGTTAGGATTGTGCCCTAAGTCCCTGTGTAACGAGAAGCTTGACGATCTAATGTTTTGGATAATTTCATGGCACAATTTCTGATTGTTGGTTATAGTTAAACAATGAACCCAGGAAAAAGCCACACTAAAGTGTGAATTGAGTGTGTTCTGTGATTCTTTCAGAAGTGGTCACATCATCAGACTATTTATTTAATGCAACTGGACCTGAAAAAGCAGGAATTACTGTAATTATATAATGAGTAGTCCTGAAAGATCATTGCACTGATATTGATGAAGGTAAACTGGCAAAAGTACAACTTAAGCAAGGTAATGAATTAAAAGATGAGGGCAATTTAAACACCCAAGAACCAGAAAATGCAAGGTTGAGCTCCACTAACTCTGCCCACTAACAAGAGAATGTAAAAAGCACAGATTTTTCTTACGCCAATCCTATGACACCACAATTAAAATTATGGTCACTTACCAGGGAAGTTATTAACTGGAAGGTTTGGGTAGACATGATGTCCGGAGCAAATCATAACTGCATCAAATACATGCAATTCTTTCTTGCCATCCTTTTCTGTTACTACATCCCACTGGCCAGTGACAGGGAAATCCGAGTTTTTCTTGATATTGATGACAAATGTCTTTGAAGAAACATTCAAAAAAGAATCAGCGTGGCTCAGTGGCATTTCCAGATGGGGGCAAAACATGACATTTCAGGTGCCTGAATGCTCATATAAAGCAGCCCCTCCCCCTCGCCTTCAGGGCAATTTGCGGCTGCAAGAGCAAAAGTGGAAACATCTCCTCTGCTTTGCTCTCATAGCAGTAAATGGCTCTGAAGGCGAGGGGGCACTTTACATGGGTGTTCAGGCACCTGAAAACCTTACTGCTTTGCCCCCTCTCTGGGAACGCCACTGGCATGGCTTCAACGCCAAAGCATAGAGATGTATTTCCTATTGTGAATCTGATAATTGATTACTATTACTGTTAATGGGTCTGTTATCATGCATAAGATTGTGTTGTGAGATTGTGCTGCAAAGAACTATTACAAAGTCACCATTGAGTCTCAAGTGATCTCTCTGCCAAACGAAATCCTAGTTTTGCTGCTGGCGCTGCCCATGGTTGGGGAAATGAGGAGTCTATTGTCCTCACCATGAAGGCATGATGGATTACAAGTACTGCATGGGCATGAAATCTGGGCTCAAGAACATGAACCATATCCAGCATATTAGCCCCATGTGCAGGGCATACCAAAATTCACAGTACAATCGTGTGTGTGTGTATTCAGAAGTAATCCCTATTTAATTCAATGGGCCTTACTCCCCAATAAGTGTGCATAGAATTGCAGCCTCAGTATGCATTGCCCAGGGTCAGGAAGCAAACGATGGAGCTGGACATGGAGCAACCAATTGTTTTAAAATTGGGAAGAGTACGACATGGCTGTATACTGTCACCGTGCTTATTTAACTTATATGCAGAGTACATCATGAGAAAGGCTGGGCTGGATGATTCACAAGCTGGAATCAAGATGTCTAGGAGAAATATCAACAACCTCAGATATACAGATGATACCACTCTAATGGCAGAAAGTGAGATAGAAGGGGAAGAAAGCAAATAGAAGGGGAAGAAATGGAAGCAGGGACAGATTTTATTTTCCTGGGCTGTAAGATCACCACAGATGGCTGTGAGAGCTGGACCATAAGGAAGGCGGAGTGCCAAAGAATAGATGCTTTCGAATTATGGTGTTTGAGAAGAGAGTCCCCTGGACTGCAAGGAGATCAAATTGGGCAATCCTATAGGAAGTCAAGCCTGATTGCTCAAATACTTTGGCCACCTCATGAGAAGAGAAGACTCTAGAAAAGACCCTCATGCTGGGAAAGATGGAAGGCAAAAGGAGAAGGGGGCGGCAGAGGATGAGATGGTTAGATAGTGTCACTGAAGCGATGAACATGAAATTGGGCCAACTCTGGAAGCTAGTGGAGGACAGGGAGGCCTGGCGTGCTGTGGTCCAGGGGGTCGCGAAGAGTCAGACACGATTTAACGACTGAACAACAACATGCATTACCCAACACATGTGCCTCCACTTTTGATACTTGCAACTTACGGGCAGCAGGAGTAATTGTAGAAGTGGTTGCAAAAATGGCCCATGGGTCAAAAGTCAGCCTGATCCAGGCAATTTAAAGGCTTGTCAGCACTGCAGTTTGTGCAAATTTGCAGTTCAGTTGCATCACCTTTTTATCTGACCCATTGCTGCTGCATTATGAGAAAAGGGAACCCTCCCACAATTAAGCAACAGAGGATTATTCTACATCTGCTGTTTGACCTGTGAGCAAAGGTTTTGCTAATCCGTCATCAAACAAATAGAAATGGCAGTGACAGTGGGGCCCCGAAAGGACAATTTTAAAGGTCTTTGCTCAAGGCTGAAGCTGAGGTGAAGCTGGGAAAATGTTCCACTTTCAACACATGAGATGATGAGAAGGCACACATGCACACATGTGCACGGGCACACAGAGTACTAATGTACTCAAAGAGAGACTGGGATGCCATGGCCACAGGTATTTGCCACCATTGCTATCTGGCCCGTGGGGGTAGTTTTGCTGAGATTAGGGTAAGACCTCCCATCTTTCCTCAAGTCTGACCTGGCTGCTGGCTGCTGGCTGCTCCCCCCCGCCCCCGCACACACACACACACCTAGCCCTTCTGGCTTTGGCCAAATGGAGGCCACTTTAGCTTTGAGCTCATGTCTTTTGCCAAACAAGCTGGCAAAGACATGAGCTTCAATTATTAACTGAAGAAGAATGATTAATTGAAGAAAAAAGGACAAAGAACAAAACAGGAAAAACAGAGAGCGGTGGTTAGAGGTTCCCACCACACATTCCCTGTACATTGAATGTGCACATTTCCCTGCACAGGATGAAGCATTGTGTCTTCTCTATTACTGAAGGGATAATTTGGCTTAAGCATTTAACCTCTTTTCCAAGATAGGTATGCAGCCTCCCAATCAAATCTTCCCTTTTTGGGAAGGGTTGGGAGACTGGGTTTCTATTCGTATCAGTAGCTGATAGTTCCCATTTTCCCCTCCCTGTATGTATATGTACCCCAATCTCCCACCAACTAGGTTGTAACGTCTTACCTTAAACTTTATGTATTTGACAAGATCAAAATGTTTAGCAAACATCTGGATATATTTCTGAAGCTTGGAGTTATGCATGTAGTTTGGGAAATCCTCTGAGAAAGGGAAGTCTGGATAGCACATCATCTCTTTGCAAGAGTTGGTGAATACTGAATGGTAAATACTGGCTCTGCCTTCCTCTACAGTTTCCTAAAGGAAAAGAGGAAAGAAAGTACCCACAGGATGAGAATTGTGGAATTAAAAAAAAAAAAAGACTTGCTCCAAAAGGTGGAAATTCTTGTTAGCTTAAAATGCAGATTGTTCCATATTCAGTATTCTTCTTGGTGGGATGGATTGCACTAATGCTTTGAAGATGAAAGGGTACCTGGGTTATGTTCCCCTCTCTATGCCTCCAACAGTGAGCCTCCTCTCTCTCTCTCTCTCTCTCTCTCTCTCTCTCTCTCTCTCACACACACACACACACACACACACACACACACACAGACGTTCCTGAAGAGTAATAGAGATCGTTTAGCTGTCCATAAAGATTAGGTTATTAGCTTTTTTCTGCTGGATTGGCCACAATCCGGATTCATCACAGGGAGGAAGTCACCTGGCCTTTATCAGTGCAATCACTGTAACCAAATCTTTTCATAATATAACTGCAGTTTTGCTGTTTGTGGGCACTGGCCCCTCCCCCTTCAAAGAGCATCCAGATAAGGGCTGTGATGCTAAAGGGGCAATGGTTTCCAGTTTGAGATTGGCGTTCTTTGCTGCATCATGCCTCCAATGGTTCAGCATAAAAGAGGGAATCAACATAAAGTCAACATCCACCTTTTGCCCTAAGATCAGATATAGTCAGTCCTCTTTATATAGAAACGCTGCAAGGGACAGAATTGCTACTTACCTCATTATCTGCGACTCAGTCCTTGTTATCCACTATGCAGAGACTGTCCAAAGGCTGCAGAGACCTTCAGAATGGCACTTGGGGGCCAGTGCTGACTTCTTTAGAAAGGCCTGCAGCTTCTGGAAGGTCTCTGCAGCATTCAGAGAGAAATCTTTTAGGGGATTTAAAAAAAATAAATATAGAAAATTTGATAGTTCTATCTTTACTTTTTTAAAGACAAACTCACCTATACAAAAAGAAAACAAATGAATACAAGCTAAATTCAGAATATATAAAGCAAGTGTGGAGTAATACATCTAAATTCCTTACATCCTCTACAAAATATTGATAATTGCTCAAATTAACAATTGACTGGTCTCGTAACCAGCCTCTTATTCTTTTCTTTAATGCTTCTTTCTTTCTTTCTTTTTTTTAAATCTCCTTATATATTTTAATCCCCAGCCAAAATATTTTAGGTCTAAATCATCCACCTAGTCATCAAGTCCACAGTACCAATATTTCCCTTCTCCTGCAGGAAATCAATGAGTGGTTTCCAGTTGTTCATAAATAACTTTACTGACTTCTTTTTAAGTAAACTCGTAATTTTGTCCATTTCCATTTTAGTCCAAGATTTTTTTCCACCAATCTCCACTGGAGGTACCTCTGGAACATTCCAATATTGTGCATACAGTATTACGTCCAGGTGGGGTGGGGTGGGGGCAGCGTGGCAACCACTGTGTCCCAAAGCTGCACATCAGTCAGTTATGCGGCTGCTCCCCAGACCAGCACCATTTTGCAGTCTGAGGGGAAGATCTGAGGAGATCAAGGGGGCAGGAAGTGGGTAATGGGGATAGGATCTGGCATGCTCCTGCAGCCTCCCCACCACCGTTCCTTTCCCCTCCCTACCCAGTTTCATCCCTCTCCATTCCCTCCTGCCTCCAATGCTGGTTTACCTGCTCCCAGTGGGCAGTTCTGGGCTTCCCACTGGTGCTCAAGCAGCACCAGCTCACTTGACTCAATTTATTTACATCAGCCAGAACTGGCAAAGCCTAGCAGGGCATTAGAATTGGGCTATATGTCTTTATCAACGGCAACAGCTATATCAAATGCAATAGATCTAATACCAAAATCACAGAAGCTCCAATTCTGCCAGCCCAGTATATAGGGTGGAGTTATTTGGTTGAGTCATAGGGACACATACAATGAGGGGTTCAGGACATTCATTGTACAAATAAGACATTGATCCCAGGATTCCATTCTTACCATAAACTGCCACAGTCCCCCGATGTCATGACTTTTCTCAAAGCATGTAGGTTCCAGTCCTTCCTCTAGGCAGCATTTGATGGATGCCAGTCCACTCACTCCAGCTCCAATAATTACTACTCTTTGTACCATGGTATTCTACTATAAGGAGAATTGCACAGAGGTTTCTCAGGACAAGGATTCAAGGACCTTTGGCCTATATCAATGTTCTTAAACTTTTTAGAATGGGACCCACTTTTTAGAATAGCATTAGTGTTGGGACCTACCGGGAGTTATGTCATTAAACTGAAGGGATGTCATAGCCAGAAATGACATCTTCAAGCAGAAAGTGCCATCATTGTGAAAATGACACTTCTTGAATGCACACAGGCATGTGCACAACCATGAAACATCTCTGACAGAAAGGAAAATTAGGACAAAATAATATGTAAAAGTACTAAACTGAAAACAAATTAAAATAAAACCTACACTTGAAAATTCAAACTTAACAATCACAAAAGGAATATATCAAGAGTAAGGTCTGCAGCTTCCAAGACGGCTGCTACCAGCTTTCCGCAACCCACCTGACATTAGGTAGCAACAAACTGACTCACAGTTTGAGAAATACTGGCCTATATGCTGAACAGGAGATAGCTAAGACCAGCGGTTCCCACTCCCACCGGGAGTACAAGAACTGGAGTAAGTCTTGACGGGGGAGGGGTGAAGGCAGTGAGACAATTCTTAGGATTGCGCTGCTCCAGCAACCAAGGAGTTTTTTTCTACTTACAGGTAGCAGTGCTTGCCTCTGGGAGGATGCAGGGAGCTCTCTGGTAGGGGTGTGAGGAGCCCACCGGAAGTGGGTTGCAATAACTTTTTTTCAACATTCTGAAGCTTGGGGAGCCCTGTGGGGGACCACCTGGAAGCCGGCATTGCTACCTGTAAGTAGAAACTCTTTGTCCTCCCCCGCCCGCGTAGCGATGTGATCCTGGGGATTGTGACACTGCCTTCCCCATCGCCCCACCCCTTAAGGGGACAGGGCAGCCACAGGGATTCTTAGGCTGTAGCGTTGTGACACCCCTGTTTGAGAACCTCTGGCTCAGACCCATAAAGCATGCTCCTGCCCCTGCTAGCGTTTGCACTCAGAGAGTAGCTCTTGCAAACATAGACCATGCACACCACATATAAGCAAAACATCCTTTTCTGGCCATTCTTCTCCGCTTTAAGCTTTGCTCAAGTGCAAACAATAGTGTTTTCAGGGTCACTCGGCCACCAAAGCCTGGTACAAAGAATGTAGAGATTCTACCTTGCAGGACATTTGCAGAGTTCAATAATCCTGGTGGGTACATCAGGTACACCATGTACCCATTTTCCCTGCTTCTGGAAAATGATTCCAAAGCAGAGCAGGGTTCACACTCCACTGCATCAGCATCATAGTGAACTCAACCCAAGTGAGGGCCTAGAGCTAGCATAAGCATGCAGATGCTCCAGCTGTCAAATGAATTTGAAAAAGGTTGCATTTTCCGGAGCAGGATGGTTGCTTACGCATCTCTTGTTGTTTACAACTGCAGACTGTTATGACCAGTATAGAAGCACAGGGATTTAACATAGATAAAAACATAACATCTGGAAGTATTCTTTTCTCTCGCTTTCATTCTAGACCCCCTTGGGCTAGCCCCTCTCCCCATCCCCTACTTGGAACCCCTTACTTTTGCTTTTCAGCTGCTCCTCTTCTTCCTGCCCAGCCAGCAACCTAGCAGCATGCA
The DNA here is from genome assembly GCA_029204185.1 of Lerista edwardsae. Classification (NCBI taxonomy): domain Eukaryota; kingdom Metazoa; phylum Chordata; class Lepidosauria; order Squamata; family Scincidae; genus Lerista; species Lerista edwardsae. The sequence continues at coordinate 369,869 of JAJKFI010000141.1, forward strand.
GATGGGATCAGCAAGAGAGAGAGAGAGACAGGCAGGCAGGCAAATGCTATCCCTGCTAGTTTTAAATGGAATGCAGGAGGAGCTTCACTGAAACCTACTGAATCTGCATGGCATACAGCCAAGGGCTGATTGTGGCCTGCTTCCTGAATATCTGTGGCCTTCAAGGGAAAGGTTATTCATTGTTTGTTGCCTACCTGTGCCAGCACTTCTGTGGTCTCTGATTTCAAGCAGCTAATTGTAGCTGCTCCTGAGAAGACCTGCCAAAATCAAGTTCCTCTGGAATAAATGAGACGGAGATCATATGTGCTTTTTTCTGGATTTCGCTGCTAGTCCCCCTCTTTTCCCCATTCCAAGAGGGAAAGATGGGAAAATGGAGGCAGTGATAACCACAGAGATAAAGACAAGCTCCTATCATAACATAGTCTTCCAGTTCTTGTACAATGGCATCTGTTTGCGGGTTTGCCCATATGGTGGAAAGGGGAATACATGCTGCTTCTATAATGTTGCTATGTAGGAGGACCCCCCCCCCCCCCGATGATTCTCTCAGAAACCACCATGCTCCTCCACCTGGCTGCAGGCACACAGCCCAGCCACGCTGCAACCACCATGCTCCTCTCCGGACTGCAGGCCACACAGCCCAGCCCAGTTGCAACCGCCATGCCTTCTTCACCTGGCTGTGAGCACACAGCCCAGCCAAGACGCCCCAAGCTCCCAATGACCACTTTCAACTCTCTGGCAAAAGCGAGGTTTTAGCAACAGTAAAAGCAGCCAGCAGCAACTCATGGTGGGAAAACACTTCTTGGCTGAGGTCCAGCTATTGAGAGCCTCCTTGGCATAGCTCTGTACCCCATTGTGGTTATTTTGGCCTATAGGTAATACTTGGAATTGCGATGTTCATGATGGTCAGATGGGGGACCTGGAAAGGTGAAGGGGTAAGACCAGAATGTGATGGGAACAAGTATGGACACATTGAGGAGAGGGCAGTGCTGAGAACACCCCTTAAACGTGTACAGGTCTGACTCCATTTTGGATTTCATCCTGGAAGTTCTGAGCTGCTACCCTGCAAAAAGGTCACAGAGGTGATCCTCAGGAGATAGCACAAGACAATGCAGACCATTAAGAATTGGTGCCAAGGGACATTTGAATGTCTCCCTCCCTCAGGGTCTTGTAATGCAAATCTGATATCTGACAAAAAGAGCATAGTAAGGACCATTGCAGCCTAATCTGCCCAGGAGCAAAAATAACCTGGAAAAGTCTTCTTTGGACTAAGCCAAAAGGTTTCACCTCCAAAGTTTAAAGCAGCAACAAAAAGGCTGGAACATCAGAGTAAATCCATTGTCAATCTTATCACTGCTACTGTACTATTCAAATGCGAACTCCCTTCCAGCCCCTCCAAAATAGCATTTTATCAAAATGATTAGGTCAAGGTGGGGACTCTTAAAGTTTGCATCTTCCTGTGTAAGTATTGATATTGATAACTGTTATTGATAACATTGATTATTATTATTGATAATATTGATTATATTGTTACTGTTATTATTGTTATATTATTATATTATTGTTACTGTTATTGATTATAATAATTATTATATTATTGTTACTGTTATTGATTATATTATTGTTACTGTTAATGTTGATTATATTATTGTTACTGTTATTATTGTTATATTATTGCTATATTACTGTTATTGATAATATTGATAACTGTTGTATCAAGCAATCAAATGTGTCAAGCACTTGTGGCTAAATGTGTCTGGTTTAAATGTCTTCTTTCTGCTTTTGTGTTTAAATGTGCCAACCCTATTGTAAATCTAAATGTACCTATGTTTGCTTTGTAATCACGCCTCCCTGACCCTTGGTTGGGTCACACTGGAAGGGAGGGGGAGCAGCAGCAAAGAAGGACCACCAATCAAATGTCTCACCTCACCAAAAGTGCCAATAGCAAGTTGCCAATGTTATTATTTGTTGTTGTCAACTCCACATTTGCATGTTCAACTGTATAACTGACCAAACCAGATGTACAAATTATACAAGTTCTATAGTCTCCTTGGAGGCATATTGCATTTGTGTCCATTTTACTGATGTCCTACACATGAGTAAAATGTATTTCTCTTTCTGCAACTTCAAAGTCCAGCTGGCATTCTTTTCATCTACGTCAAACTTTGGGTAGGCAAAGGGTCCCGTACAGGGGATCAGTAGACCAGGAGGGTTTGCGGACTTCACTTCAGCAGGAACGGGGAACGCATGCCAGGAAAAATGAACTCAATCTTGGGAGTCTGGTCTCACCTTTAAAGAGAGAAATCACCTCATAGGCTTGATTTCCTCCCATTTCATTGCTTTAGAGGGAAGAGAATTTCAGGAGGAGGAAGAAGAGAGCCAGGGGCCCAGGTGGAGGAAATGAACCTCCCAGGCGCACCTCATGAATCTCCTTGGAGCAGAGCCTTGGAGCTGATGCTAGGAAGGAACAAAAAGGAAAGTGGCCCTTCTTTTTCCCACCCTGTGGCAGGGGGTAGGGTCCAGAAGTTCCCAGGTACATCTGCATGCTGGGGATCAGGGAACTCCATGGGAGGTTCAGCCCTAAACCTCTTCTTTTACAAACTAGCAGAAAGCACAACCTTCAAGCTGTGCCCCTCTTTCTCTGCATCCGTTCATTTGGGTTAGGCAGCAGAATAAAAGCACAATTGTGGCAGGGTGGGAACAAGATGGATTAGCGGAGGTTGCAGAGAGGTCTGGGAAGCAGGCTCATCTATATTAGTGAGGCACTGAAAGCCAATCAGACCCAGGAATGGGACAGAGCGCCTACACAGAGACACTCTGCTCGCTGCTCGCTAGCATCTGCAGTAGAGAGAGGTGCCGGCTGTGGCAGTGGGTGCTTTGCACACTGAAGACTGCAAGCATGGGGCCTGATTTGGCAAAATCAGCTGAGTTGCCCTGAGGCAGACCCTCATTCTCCCATGACAATGGAGGAGCTGTTTCCTCAGTATAAAGTTGGAAACAGGAGCTGCAATAAGTTAGCACCGGGTAGGTATAGCACTGGGTAGGTGCTGGATGGACGGATTGTTAAAGGACTGGATAAAGGAAGGGTGATTGTCACCAGGTAGGTACAGGTGTAGGAAGGAAGGAAATTGGCTGTGGATTGACTGACTGATGGATTGCTGGATGGACTGACTGGATACTTGGTTATTGGAACTGTGAGTGGATTCCAGTGGTGCCTTGGTTGGAGAATTGTTGTATGGCTGCCACGCCCCTGGAGCCACCGAGTGGAGGAGGCAGCTGTGGCTTAGGAAAGCTCTTATTGTTTGGTGGTGGGGTTTTGTGGTGCCAAATTAGGATATTGTGAGCAAAGCCGGTGATGAGGGCAGTCTGGAGTAGGCTATCCAGCCAGTGATCCCAAGCAAAACTGCTGGAAGAGAGGAGGCCCCAGCAGGTGACTGAACCCCCTCCCTCTTGCCTATCTCTGAGGCTGCTCTGGAGGGGAAACTAGTCAGCCTAGTGTGGGCATTGGGGCCCTTGGGGAGGCCCAGTAGGGAATTTGACAGAACAGATGCCCACCCACTTGCTTCATAAATGTGCATGGTGTGTGTGTGTGTGTGTGTGTGTGTGTGTGTGTGTGTGTGTGTGTGAGGAGTTTTTCTGTTACCTGTCATCCATTCGCTGTGCACTGAGGTCTTTTTATCTTTGGGGAGTGAGTGCAGCCCCTGCACCAGGCCCAGATGCCTGCTAAACTCCGCTTTCTGGGTTTGTGACCCACCAAAAATTGGATTGCTGTCCACTGGTGGGTCGTGACTCACAGTTTGAGAACTGCTGCATTGCACCCAGGGCAGGCTTTAGGGCAATTCGGAATTGTGCCCAGTGCTTTGGAGGGTCGTGTGCTGCCCCAGCTGGCTCCATAGTTAACGCCCTAGCATGGAATCATCCATGCTGAGGATACAGCGAATGGAGAGCTATGTGGGCCGGCCCGCCCGCCTGCCCCTGGATCCATACGGTTTGAAATGGGTCTCCTGGAAGCAGTTGGTGGTGACATCACGCCATTCCCAACTCTTTCTGGGTGCCATTCTTTGTGCGTGGCACCATCAGTCCTGGCCCCACCACTATCATTCTGCGCCATGACTGCTTGGTGAGTGAGGGGGCCACAGGCAATGTGAGCCCCTCAACGATGCATCATATTGGACCCTGCTGCTCCTGGGACCAGGCCTGACTACACCACTTGGAAAAGGGAAGGGCAGGCTTTCCTTCCTTCTTTCCTCCTCTCCAACTCTTCAAAATGCCGTGTCAGCAAATCTACTTGCCAAAGAAACTCATTCTTGCTTCCAGAAAAAAGCATTGGGAATTTGACCTTAGCATTGCTATGCATAATATATTAATCCAATACTCTCTCAAGCTCTAGGTGGCAAAGCCATGAATGTGGGACGGAACAGTGGATTGCTTTAAAATTATTCCTTAAGTTCCCTTATCTTTCTAGGTGCATACTAACAAGTTATTGAACTGTCAAATAAGCAAATATGCATTCAACACAGTTGAATAGAACTTGTCATAGAAAAACTAACAGGCTTGATGGACAAAGGAAGTTAAGTAAAGCAAATAACAAAGAACAGACTGTGGTCCTCAAACAGCTTACACCAGAGTACTCTTTCTGGGTTCAGTGAGACTAGTCTGGTGGGAATTGCTTGAGGAGGCCAGTTCCTGTTACATAAATGGATCTGGTAAACAAGAATGTTCTATCCATGCTAATTACAAACAGATGTTTCCTTTGTACATACTTTTATTTTCTGGGATGAAGCTGGGAACATAATTTCCTTTTTCAAACACTTTAAAGAACAGCTTCCAAATAGCTTCCAACTTTCTTTGGAAAGTTATATAAAATCATATCATTATTTGCAAAAAATGAGGCTTCCATCTGTGGGAAAGGCCTGGAAAACAGTCTGTGTTTCTGCACCATTCTTCCATAAGGCTTGTATTCACAGGGCGTATTCACAGGGGGTAAATACAAGGGGCTTGTACAAGGGGGTAATTTCTAACCATATTATTCTCCTGACAGGAGGACAGATTGGAGATCTACCTCCCGCAAGCATCTGTTGATGTGAGGGTGAGATGATAATTGGATACCCAGATCCATTCCTAATGTGCTCTGTAGAGCCATTGCCCACCTGCAGAGGGTATTCATGATTAAGCACCTATTTAAGAAAAAGGTTCTCAGGCTACTTTCAGGCACAAACATTTTTTACACTAGTATTAACAAAAGCTAAAATAGAAATTACCCCATTATGGATTTAATGGAATTAATACCATTAATTATAGGAGCTAATAGCTAAATCCAGTTGAAACAAGTGAGACCCTTTGCACAGTCAGCAATTACCAGAATTCAGTGCTGAGAATGTACTCAGTGATTCATTTTCAGCTGTGGGGTGACTAGCACATGAAAGGAAAACGTATCTTACAACAGCAGCTGTTTTACAAAACCACTGCAAGAGCTTTTAATAAAGGAAATGACAATACTCCAAGTATAGAAGGAAATGCAGTTAATAACCCCCCATGCAAGTAAATCATGTTCTAACCTCTGTGCCAACCTGTGCCCTAAGCCAGCATTTATCAAACTGTGGTTTGGGACCCAATTTCTGGTGGGTCCCTGTCATCTCCATCAACCCGGGGGGGGGGGTGATGTCCCCCTGGGATGCAGGGGGCTGTGGCGTGGTGTGGGTCTGACGCAGCTCCCCTCAATGTGAAAGGAACCTCTTGACACCGGCTTTCGGTTTACTTAGACGGTTTAATCGGGTCAAGGTTTTGGCATTCATGAGGGCCTGTTAACTTCACAGGGCCGAAGAGGCTTACAGCGAGTTCCGACAGGGTGAACTGTTCCTGCCTTCCCTCTGGAGTTCACTCCGCTTGCTGCTCCCGCGTCTGGTGGTCTGGTCTGGATGGGCTGGACTGCCCCTGGTCTCTGAGTCAGAAAGCGGTGAGGGCCTTCCCTGGCGACCCCCATCCAATGCCCGGCAGGACCCTTGCTTCCCTCCTCTGGCCTCAGGCTTACCACTGAGGAGAGCCCCTGGGAGACTTCTCATGCCCCGGTCCAGTATCAAGGTAAGGCGGTTGCAAGCCTCCCTGCATGTCCTGCTCCCCAGCCAGCCAGCCAGAGACTGAGCTGAGCTGGGCCTCCTTTTGAGGCCCAGGCTCCTCCTCCTGGCTCTGCCAATTCCTTCCAGAGGCTTCCCCGGACTCCCTTCGGCCGTTTCCCCTTGCACTAATGTAAGGCCAGGGGCTGGCTCCTGCACCTGCCCCGTCTGCCAGAGGCCAGGCTAGGCCCTGCTTCTCCCTCGATCTGAGGTCCTCCGGCCCTCTGAGCCTGGCGGGGTCCTGTTGCCTTGCCCCCTTCTGGGATGAAAGCATCCCCCAGGGTTACCCCAGGTAAGCCCCCCTCGGCTGCAGCCCTCCCGGTCCTGGCTGGGGTGACAGTCCCTCAGATCCTCCAATGAAAACACGGGTGATGGAAAGATCAGATAATTGCCTCAACCCCTAGGCTATTCAAAAATCAGATGCCTGCTATTTGAGCCCCTGCAGTTTACAAGCTTGTATAAATACAGGGAGATAAATATTTGAGTTTCTTTTTCCTGGCATGTGTTTTTCCCTTAGCCCAGCAATGACAGGAGGTAGGGACAGGTGAAGGCTGGTTTACATAACTAAGCTCCTTAAGCCTTGAGACTATTCATTAGTGCTGCCTCATTGTGAGAAATGGATCGAGTCTTCTGCAAATAAAATATTACATAACTACAATATTTCTTTCTAGATCACTTTTAAAAGGGTGCAGGCCTAACCAACTTTTCAGCACCAGGGTAGGGGCAATGCAGCTCTGCGGTAAGCTGAGGAGGAGGGGGGGTCGGGGGCTTCTTGTACTGGGTGAATCTATAGTTAGGAATATAGAGGGGGGGGTCTGTAATGGATATGAGGACTGCATGGTGACATGCCTGCTTTGCGTGAAGTTTGCGGATATCATGTCTTGTCTAGATAGGCTGTTCAAGAGTGCTGGGGAGGAGGTAGCGGTCGTGGTGCATGTTGGCACCAACGATGTGGGGAAATGTAGCCAGGAGGTCCTAGAAGCCAAATTTAGGTTGCTAGGCAGGACATTGAAGGCCAGGACCCCCAAGGGAACAGGACCCTGTTCTCAGAAGTGCTACCTGTTCCACGCGCAGGGGCAGCTAGGCAGGCAAAACTTAGGGGGTCTCAATGCATGGATGAGACAGTGGTGTTGGGAGGAGGGGTTTAGATTCGTTAGGCGCTGGGGGACGTTTTGGGGCAAGCCAGGCCTGTACAAGGAGGATGGACTGCATTTGAACCAAAATGGAACCAGACTGCTGGTGCATAATATTATAAAGGTGACAGAGCGGCTTTTAAACTAAACCCTGGGGGAAAGCTGACGGGCTGAGTGGCATCTGGTTCAGGACTCCTCAACCTTAGGGAGGTGAGGCTGGTGAGGTTACAGAAGAACAAGGTAATGATAGAGGAGGAATTAGGAGTGGAAGCGTGATGGGGAGTGACAATGAGTTCAGCAGAATAAGAGACTGCAGGGCTAAAGGCAGAAACAAGCATCCTTCTCGGAGGACCCCACATACAGGTGCTTTTATGCTATTGCTCAAAGCTTTTGAGCAAAGATGGGAGAATTGCACTGTTTAGTGGCCAGGGAAAACAATGACAGAGTAGGCATAACAGAAACCTGATGGAATGCGGAAACCAGTAGGATACCACAATTCCAGGCTATAAACTCCATAGGAGGGACAGGGAGGGATATGTTGAAGGTGAGGTGGCCATCTTATGTCGAAGGAAGGATAGGTTCCAGAAGAGCAGAGATTGAAGGTGGATCTGATTCCACCCACTCCACTTTAAACATTGTGGGTTAAACTACTAGGTCCAAGGAGTGATGTAACAGTGTGTGTGTGTGTGTGTGTGTGTGTGTGTGTGTGTGTGTGTGTTATCGCCCCGCAGATCAAAAACCTGAAAAGGAACTTGAGATTATGAAAAAATCAAGGAGGCATCAAAGAGGGACAGTATTGTGGTCATGGGGGATTTTAATTATCCCCCTATTGTTTGGGTCAATTCTTGTTCCAGTCAAGAAAGAGAGATTGGGTTTCTTGATTGTGCCTTGGAGCAACTTATCATGGAGCCCACCAAAGGACATAACAGGCAACTCTGGATATAATACTGTGTAACACCCAGGACCTGATTAGGGATGTCAGTGTTACTGAACCATTGGGGAACAGTGACCATGCTGCAATCTGTTTCACCATGCATGTTCGGAGTAGTGTGCCAAATAAATCTGACACAAAAAACCTTGACTTCCAAAGGGCAGATTTCCCACAAATGAGGAAACTAGTTAGGACAAAGTTGAAGGTTAAAGGAGTTTAATCACTTGAAAAAGCATGGAGGCTGTTTAAAATAACAGTAGTAGAGGTCCAGCAGAAGTGTATACTACAAACGAAGAAGGGTTCGACTAAGTGTATGAGGGTGCCAGCATGGCTAACGAGCAAAGTTAGAGAGGCTGTAAAGGGCAAGCAAGTTTCCTTCCATGAATGGAAGTCTTGCCCAAATGAAAGAATAAGAAGGATAATAAACTGGCAAAATGAATGTAAGAAGGAAATACCGGGGGGGGGCAAGGAAGTCTTTGAGGAACCCATGACTAGCAACATAAAGAGGAATAATAAAAGCTTCTTTAAATATATTAGGATTAGGAAAACTGCCAGAAAGGCAGTGGGCCAGCTGGATGGTGAGGGAGGGAAAGGGGAGATAAAAGGGGACTTGGAGATTGCAGAGAAATGGGCAGCCCAATCCCAAGTAAGGCCAACACAACAGGGCTGTATCCTAAAGCCCATTAGGAGGCGGCAGCAGCAACGAGGAGGAAAAGGGGAGGTTTTCCCCTTGCACCTGTGTAAGCCCCGGTTGCCCCTATGGGCCTGCTCGGATCTGCACCTGCTGTTTTGCAGGTGCAGAGGAACGTGGACAAGAGTGGCCTGAATCAGGGCTGCCCTGGCCAGGGATTTAGGATACGGCACAACAGCCGTCCTGCGTCATCGCCTCCATCACCACCCACCACGCCACCCAGTTATGCCCTCGGAACGCCTCTGGAACACCCTCGTGGAGGCCCTGCACCAACTGAGCACCCTGACACTCAACTGGTGCAAGACTGGCACTGCCAACGGTTGCAGCGGTGCCAGAGTGTCAGCACTGCTGCTTGCACCGGTCCAGCACCATAGCGCCGACACAAATGCCCTTGACGCCACGTTTGCGACAGCATTCAGCCGGTGCAAGAACATAGCACTGGCGCAACGGGGGTATAGAATTGCGCTCTAAATTAGTTCTTTGCATTTGTCTTCACAACAGAAGACCTTGGGCAGATACTGCTGCCTGAACCGTCCCTCTCGACTAAAGGCAGAGGGCTAAAGGCAGATAGAATTAAGTCAGATAGAAGTTAAAACATGTGTTCCATTTAATGATGCATTGATATATTAAATATCTATAAGTCACCAGGCTCAGATAGCACCCACTCAAGAGTTATTAAGGAACTAAAGAACAAAGTTGCTGATCTCTTGACTATGATATTCAACTTGTCTCTTAAAACTGCCACGGTGCCAGAAGATTGGAGGATAGCCAATCTTTTAAAAAGGAAGGAGAGGGACCCAGGAAACTACAGGCCAGTCAGCCTCACGCCCGTTTTAGGTAAGATGGTGGAAAATCTCATCAAAGACAAAATCCTAAAATATATAGAAGACCAAACCTTGCTAGGGGAGAATCAGCATGGCTTCTGTAAGGGTAGGTCTTGCCTCACAAACCTTTTATAATTCTTCGAAAACATCAACAGGCGTGTGGATGTGGGTGAACCTGTGGATATCTGGATTTTCAGAAAACATTTGACAGTCCCTCACCAAAGGCTGCTGAGAAAACTTCACAGTCAGGGAATAAGAGGGCAGGTCCTCTCATGGATTGAGAATTGGTTGAGGACCAGGAAAGTGGGCAATTTTCACAGTGGAGAGGTGGACAGTGGTGTGCCCCGGGGACCTGTCTCAGAACCAGTGCTTTTTAACTTATTCGTAAATGACCTGCAGACAGGGATAAGCAGCGAGGTGGCCAAGTTTGCAGACGACACTAAACTTTTCAGGGTGGTGAAAACCAGAAGGGATTGTGAAGAGCTCCAGAAGGATCTCTCAAAACTGGGAGAATGGGCAGGAAAATGGCGAATGCATTTCAATGTAGATAAGTGCAAACTAATGCATATTGGGGCAAAAAGATATAAAATGCACATATAGGGGCAAACTGGGGCAAAAAAATCTAAAATTCACATATAGGTTCTGAGCTGTCAGTGACAGACGAGGAGAGAGATCTTTGGATCCTGGTGGACAACTCATTGAAAATGTCTACCCAGTGGGCTATGGCAGAGAAGAAGGCCAATTCCATGCTAGGGATAATTAAAAAGTGGATTGAGAATCAAACAGCCAAAATTGTATTGCCATTGTACAAGGCAATGGTAAGGCCACACCTGGAGTATTGTGTACAGTTCTGGTCACCAGACATAGGACATAGTGGAATTAGAAAAAAGACAGAAGACAGGAACCAAAATGATTACTGGGCTGGGGCACCTCCCTTATGAGGAAAGGTTACAGTGTTTGGGGCTCCTCAGTCTAGAAAGAACTGAGTGGGGTTATGCTTGACAGCGCAATCCTACGGACTGCACAGCGTCGACGCAATGGGGTTGTGTCGATGCTGCGCGCTGAGCGCCGATGCAGGGGTGCCAGTTGGCACACCTGCATCGGCGCTAAGGCAACAGGACTGGTGCTGCCTGCCTGCAGTGCCTGTCCTGTTGCGTCCGTGCAGTGCCTCCCTTGCGTTGGCCAAAGCTGGCTGGCGCAAGGGAGGTGTCATGACGGGGCAGCTCGGGGATTGGCAGGAGGAGGGCAGGAGGAGGGTGGGATGTGGGCGGGACATGGGCAGGTCCAGGATGGCCGAATCCTAGACCCATTTGGGAGGCCGCACAGCCCTGCGTGGTCTCTTCGGATCTGCACCCACTATTTAGTGGGCGCAGATCCGAGGAGTGCATAGGGAAGGCTGGAGCCTCCCCTATGGTAAGGGAGGGAACACTCCTTTTATTTGCTGTGGGGAGGCTCCAGCCTCTCCTATACTGCACTGGATATGGTGTTGGCCAGCCGGCCTCGCCATTCCAGCGCAGTATAGCATTGCGCCCTGAAATGTACAAAATTATGCAGAGAGTGGAGAGACAAAGGGATGTTCTTTTCCCTCTCACACAGTACCAGAACTAGGGGACATCCTCTAAAGCTGAGTATTGGGAGAGTTAGAACAAACCAAAGAAAATATTTCTTTACCCAGCGTGTAATTAGAATGTGGAACTCCTTGCTGCGGGATGTGGTGATGGCACTGGGCTGGATGCCTTTAAAAGGGGATTGGACAGATTTATGGAGGAAAAACATCATCACAGATTTCAAGCTATGATGGGTATGTCCAGTCTGAGATTAGCTGGTTGCTCATCATGAGGGCTGAGTAGGAATTTTTTTCTGTCATCCGAATTGGCCATGGATGGGAGTTTTTTTGCTTACCCCAAACTGGTGAGGAAGGGACGCCAGTTTGGGAATTTGGTTAGGATTGTTCCCTAAGTCTTATAAACAGTGGCATCATTAGGGTTTGCATCACCTGGTGCGAGAGCTCATTGTGTCACCCCCGTGTTGGACCTCCTCTCATACCAGACCATACAGAATAAATTACAATAGCATATGAACAGCCGAAATGCAGTGGTGTCACTAAGGTTGCGATCACCTCACAAATAAATTTTATTTATTTTAAAATATAACAGGTCATCCAACAAATCAAAACAAAATGCCAGTGGACAACTTGATGACTCTACAACTGAATTAGGGCCCAACCCTATGCGGCCCGGCACCGGTGGTCAACTCCTACTACTGATAAGGTGGTCAACTCCTACTACTTACCAATGGTAAGGGCTTACCATCGATGCTGGTCCAAAATGGACCTGATGTGGAGTTGGCAGGTGGTAACTTGCACTGCTGCAGGCAGTGAGTTCTTTCAAGGTGTGGGGAAGGGTATGGGGGAGGGGAGGAAGGGGTGGGAGGAAGGAAGTAGATGGCCTCCACTGCCAGATCCTATTCTCCATATTGTGACTACAGGGGCGGGGAGGTGGGGTTGCAATGGTCTACAGGGATTCTATTCATCTCACCAGTTACCCTGTTCAGCGGTCCACCAGGTTTGAGTGCCTTTGTGTTATGTTGGAGGGGCGAGACAGAATAGGGATTCTGTTGGTGTACCACCCACCTTTCTGCCCAACGGTCTCCCTGCCTGAGCTGACGGGGCTGATCTCGAGCGTGATGTTGGAATCCCCCCACCTATTGGTGTTGGGGGACTTTAATGTGCACGCCTAGGCCTCGGGAACAGCTGCGGCTCAGGATTTCATGGTCTCCATGGCAACCATGGGTCTATCTGCCCCAACATATGATGCGGGACACACGCTGGACCTGGTGTTTACTGCTGGGCAGGTTGATAGGGATCTGGAGGTGGAGTAGATTAAGATCATTCCTTTGGCATGGACAGATCACTTTCTGGTGGGATTTAGGCTTGTTGCAGCCTCTTGCCTCCACAATGGCGGGGGATCGCATTCTATGATCCGCCCTCGGAGGCTGATGGATCCAAATGGATTCTTGAGGGCTCTGGGGGAGTTTCCTGTTGCCAGAGCTGGAGACCCACCCGGCGCCCTGGTCAACCTCTGGAATAGGGAGATGACCAGGGCCCTGGATGAGATCGCTCCCAAGTGTCCCCTGCCCAGTCGCAGAATCAGAGCAGCTCCTTGATGATGAAGCGGCAGGGCAGACAGCTAGAGTGTCAGTGGCGAAAGACTAGTGCCGAATCTGACCGTACACGGTCTAGGGCTCAGTTAAATCTTATTCTAGGGTGGTGGTGGCAGCTAAGAGGGCTCACTTCTCTGCCACCATCGCATCTGCAGAGAACCGTCCAGCTGAGCTCTTTCGTGTGGTCCGTAGCCTTCTACATCTGGCCTCCCCTACTGGAGGGGAGGAGCACATGAAGGCTCACTGTGATGAGTTCACAAAACATTTTGCAGAGAAGGTCGATCAGATTCGGCATGACTTGGATGCCGCTGTGGGCATATCTAGTGATGTCCCCGGGGAACCTGTCTATCCTACCATTTGGGATTCTTTCCAGCTTGTAGAACCTGAGGATGTGGACAGGATTCTCTGGAGTGTGAGACCTGCTGCTTGCCCGCTCAACCCTTGCCCAGCATGGCTAATTAGAGCTGCCCGGGAAGGGCTGGCCGAGTGGACGGGGAGGGTGGTGAACTCATCTCTGAGGGAGGGGGTGTTGCTGCTTTGAAGCAGGTGATTGTTCACCCCCTCCTAAAGAAACCCTCCCTGGATCCCACTAACTTAAACAACTTTCGGCCAGTCTCAAATATCCCATTTCTGGGCAAGGTGATTGAGAGGGTAGTGGCATCCAAGCTTCAGAGGGTACTGGAGGAAACGGATTATCTGGACCCATTCCAGTCTGGCTTCAGGCCGGGGTTTGGGACAGAAACTGCCTTGGTCGCCTTGGTGGATGACCTTCGCCGGGGAATGGACGGGGGAGTGTGTCCCTGTTAGTCCTGCTGGACCTTTTGGCGGCTTTCAACACCATTGACCATGGTGTCCTTCTGGGTCAGCTGGCTGGGTTGGAGGCACTATTTTGAAGTGGTTCTGCTCAGTAATGTCATGTAGGGGGTACGCGGGGGTACGCGAGTACCCATTCCTAGGATTACGGCTGGCCCCGCCCATTCGCCCGCCCACTTGTCGACTCTGTTGGCACTCTGCTCCGCCCCCTGCAACATTTGAATTTCCTGCACATTTGAGTTGCCTGGCAGCGAGTGGAGCAGAGCGAAGTGAAGCGAGGGAGACCGAAGGCGGCGGCAGCATGAGCAGGTAGGCTGCCTGGGGCTCCCTCTCCCGAAGAGGCGCGGCTGTTCCTGGGGGGGGGGGATTTTGGAATTTGTCTCCAAAATTTTTTGGAATTGCTGAAATGAGCTGGTGGCTTTTTAAAACTTCCCAAGCCAAGCCAGGCCTTGCCTTGCCTTGCCTTGCCACTGAAAAATGAGCTGGTGTCTTTGTTAAACTGCTGTGCTGTTGCTCTGTAAGATTTTGGAATTGCTGAAATGAGCGGGTGGCTTTTTTAAACTTGCCTTGCCTTCCCAAGCCAGGCCAGGCCTTGCTTTGCCTTGCCTTGCCACTGAAAAATGAGCTGCTCAGGGGTTGCTCTCGAATACCTTTGGGACTGTTGGGTCACTTTAACATGATGCCAGGCCTCCTTAACATGTTCTGGGGGTCCTGTGGAATACTATTGCAACTGTTGGGTCAGTTTAAAATCATCTGAGGCCTCAAAAAGGGCTTTTTTATGTCACTTCCTGCCACAACATCACTTCCAGCTTATGATGTCACTTCCAGTGGGCGGGTCCCGACACGTGCCAATCAAAAGTGAGTACCTGTTCTTAAATCATTTAGATGACACCACTGGTTCCGCTCCTTCCTGGCTGACAGATCCCAGAAGGTGGTACTGGGGGATGCTTGTTCGGCACCCCGACCTCTTTAGTTTGGAGTGCCGCAAGGTTCCATCTTATCCCTCATGCTATTTAACATCTACATGAAGCCGCTGGGAGAGGTCATCCGGGGGTTTGGAGTGGGGTGCCATTAATATGCTGATGACACCCAACTCTATCTATCTTTTCCCCCTGATTCTGAGGAGGCGGTTGAGGTCCTGGATCGCTGTCTGGAGGCAGTTGGGAGCTAGATGTGGGCGAACAAGCTGAAATTAAATCCGGATAAGACAGAGGTGTTCTTGGTTCGGAAATCCACAGCTCAGGTATTGGACTATCGCCTTGCTCTGAATGGGGTTGCACTCCCTCTGAAGGAGCAGGTCCGCAGCTTGGGGGTTCTCCTGGATCCGCAGCTGCACCTGGATTCCCAGGTGGCGGCGGTGGCTAGGGGAGCCTTTGCTCAGCTTCGGCTGATTTGCCAACTGCGACCGTACCTGAGCTGCGTGGACCTGGCCACAGTGACCCATGCCCTAGTGACATCTAGATTAGATCATTGCAATGCGCTCTACGTGGGGCTGCCTCTGAAGACGGTCCGGAAATTACAACTAGTGCAGAACGCGGCTGCTCGGGTGGTTGCTGGGGCACATCGGTTCGACTCTGTCGGGCCGTTGCTTCAGTGGCTGCCGGTTCCTTTCTGGGCCCCATTCAAAATGCTAGTTTTGACCTTTAAAGCCCTTTACGGCTTGGGTCCGGGGTATTTGAGGGACCGCCTGCTTCCATATAATCCTACCCAGACTCTGAGGTCATCTGGGGGGGCCCTTTTGACTGTGCCGCCACCAGGAGAGGAATAGGGCCTTTTCGGTGATGGCCCCCCAACTTTGGAATATCCTCCCCTTAGAGTTGAGAACTGCTCCCTCTTTGGCGGTATTTTGGCGGGGGCTGAAGACCTTTCTGTTTCAGCAGGCTTTTAGTTGTTGACAGGCTGGCTGGTTTTTTACACTCTCTTTTTACACTCTTTTTGTATATTTTATGATGATCCATGGAGTTTGGCTGTTTTAAATTTTAATTGTTTTGATATCGTTTTAACTATTGTTTTTAATATTGTTTTAACTATTGCTTTTAAAATCACACAATGATTTTATTGTGTTTTGATTGTTGTAAGCCGCCTTGGGTGCCTTCGGGCAGAAAGGCGGGGTATAAATTAAATAAATAAATAAATAAATAAATAAATAAATAAATAAAATATTGTGCTGCTCAGCCCAACACAGAAGCCCTCAAGTCTGTGCTGGCAAAATAGCTGGCCAGCTCCCCCCCCCTCCACAGGAGCCTCCTATGGCTGCTGGATGCAGTGGTAGCCATCTGGCTACCACTGTGCCTATGGGGACCAGGCACCATAGGATTGGTCTACCTGAGTTCTAATATTAGCTCTGATACATGGAATTGAGAGCTGACTCATACCTTATTGATTCTATGTTCTGTCTCAAGGCACAATCCTAACCTGGAGTTAGGCTGGCACAGTTAGGCTAGCAAAGTTTGGCTGGTACAAGGGACACCATAAAGTATGTTTGGCCCACTCTCAGAGTCAGAGACACCAGCGCACAGACATGTGCCATCCTCTACGACTCAGAGAGTGGTCCAAACGGTGTCCCTTGTTCCGGCCAAACTTTGCTTGCCTAATTGTGCCGGCCTAACTCCAAGTTAGGATTGCGCTCTTACTAATATTTCATTGGCTCTCAGAACAATCAGTTTCATTGGTCACTTTTGAGTTAAGAAAATCAACTTTTTGTTATATAAGGAAGTAGTGTTTTCCTTTTCTGATTATTTCGTTATAGCTTTTGATAGATATGGATAATGCATTAAATTCCTCATCATAGGACATATAACATGACAATATTATTTGAAAATACCAAGATTTTCTCCATTTTGGCCAGTAGTGGTGTTCCGCTCTTCCCGAGTGCATCACCCAGTGCTGTCTGAACCCTGTGCACTTTACTAGTGACACCACTGCTTAAAGCTAAGTGTGGTCTGATAGAAGTTGGTCCTGGTGCTAAAATATTTGAGAACCATTGCAAAGCTCTTTATTGTTGCTGTTTTAACCTTCCTGGCCTGATTTCCCAGACTGCTGGCCTTTGATACTGTCTAGCTTTGAAGGAGGCCCATTTTAAGGGATTTGGAGGCTCTCCATTATACTGGGAGGGAGGTTTCCTTGTCTCCTGTCTTATCTGGTTTCCCAAGGTCTTGGGTGGTTGCACCATAAAGTATAGGTCTACTTTCAACCCAGTTTCATGATGTGACAGCCTGGAAGTGGGTGCCTGTTCCCAGGTTTCTGCTTTTCTAACTGCTACCTGCTGTTTCTGTGCTCTAGGGTTTTTTGAAAGCAGTTATTATTTATTTAAAATGAACATATTTAACCAATTCAAGAAAAAAATTCACAGAACAGTTTGCATATTTGAATAAACAAATAATTTTTTTTTTTAAAAAAAAAATGGTTCCCAGTTCCCCCAGGGCTCATAATCCTACAAAAAAAAGGCATAAAGGAGATACCAGAAAATTATTTTAACTGGTTTAAATCAGTTCTGCTTATATGATGTTATTGATCTAAGACAGTGTTACTCAAACTGTGGGTTGGGACTCACTAGGTGGGTTGCTAACCAATTTTGTGTGGGTCGCATAGCACCTAGTGCAGCCATCATTGAAAATATAGGAAGATGGGACACTGGAAAGGGGGAGGAAGATGTGTGGTTGTTTTGCTTGTGTCAAGGTTGTGTAGGATATGAAATTAATAGTAATATAAACCCATGGTGATTTTGAACCCCAACACTAAAGTATACGGCCTACTGTTCTCTCTCTCTAGAGCAAAGAGCAAAGAAGTGGTTAATGGTGTTTCAATGGTGTTTCAGGCCAAGGCAAGGCCTGACTGGGAAAAGGGCTGTGCGTATTCCTAAACTGATACATGGAAGAAAGTTCCCAGAATCAAGACACAGCTATAACCTTGGGTGAGACTTGAGTTGAGTCAGCGTAATAGCCATCCCTATGCATCCTGGGTAAGAGCATGTGCAAGGGAGGGGGGAAGTAAATTATTCTGCATGAGTGCTACCAGGTGGCTGAACAATGAACATTGGTGGCTTACCAATGAAAATACAGTAAGGAACTCCGCCTCAGTAGTATAAATTGTTGCACCCATTTTGTGTAAGGTGTGGTACACAGCTTGTTCTGTTTGGTATTTGCTTGCCACCCATATTTGCAAATATGACAATAAACCTTTCTTTTGAACCGTAAATTGAGAGCCAGAAATTTATTGTAAATAGGCTTTTTCCCCTTTGCTATTGGAAAACAGCTGAGAAATAACCTAGCTTATTGCTGCATTCTCAGGAAAGCAGGAGGCCCTCTAAGATTTTTGTTTAAAATTGTTCTATGTAACTATTGTTGCTCACTCTGAGAATTTTATTTTAATTGAAAAAGTGGCTTTAATTATTCTAAAAATACGTTGCTTTTAGAAATTCTAAAGAAATACATTGCTTGACCAAGCTGTGGGTTTATTTGTCCATAGATGATCTATTGATTGATCAATAGCACAATTCTATGCAGGTCTACTCAGATGTAAATTCAACTGAGGCACAAATTTCTAACCAACTTTCCAGCACTGGCATAGTTGTGCCAACAGGGCATATGCTGCATCCTGCTGTTCGGGAGCAAATTCACAGAGGCCTCCTCAAGGTAATGGAATGCTTCTGCAGTAAGGGCTGCATTGCCCTTACTCTGGTGCTGGAAAGTTGGTTAGGCTTGTGCATTCTCCCAGGCAAATGCGTATAGGATTGCAGCCTAATTATCTTTTTTTACTGACCAAATGAAACTAAAAAACCAAAGGAGTGTGGCCCTGGTTAGACAGGTATTGATCTGCAATCACAGGGCTGCCAGCAGATTGGAAACCTGGTGAGGATCACAAGGAAGAGTTGATTTTTCCTGCTAACTGAGCAAGAAGAACTTTTTCAAGTGGTGCTCCGCTTATATTTAGCAAGAGGGGGAGTAATTGTCCCTTGCACAGTGGCTGGTGGGCTGTTGCTGGTGGGGTTCTGCATTTTTTTTTAATTGTGAGCTCTTTGGGGCCAGGGAGCCATTTAACTTTATTATTTGCCTGTAAACCACTTTCTGAATTTGTGTTGAAAAGTGGTATATAAATACCGTTGATTTTTTTTCCACGTTGGCTTCCACATAGGGCCTAGACATGCCGTTGCTATGTCTGGGTTATTATAGCAGTCTTCATTTTGACCATCATATTAATACCAAGTATGGCATCTGCTTGATTAATCTCTACCTGGCTGCAAGCATATGCAGATGTTTGTGAGGAGGCTGCAACCTGGTTTCTGAGAAATTTTTTAAAATGGAAAACAGTTGAGCATTTCCAAATGTGAATATAAGGAGCCACCTTGTGGAAGACAGAAGAACGTGTATGTTTATTGCAAAAACAACAGGGTTTTATAGCATCTTTGGGGATCTTCATCAGATGATGGTGAACTATAATTCACAAAAGGTTATGCTGAAATCAGTTTGTTAGTCTTTAAGGTGCTACAGGTCTATTTACTATTACTGTTATTGTTGCTACAGACTAACATGGTACAGTGAATAGAAACCCTTTGAATGGTTAAGGGTGCAATCTTACCTGTGGGCCTGCGCTGTATGCTACGCAAGGTACGAGCAGGCTGGAGCCGCCCCACAGCAAGATCTTTTAGGATTGCACTGCCGATCTTGTATCCAAAATGGAATAGTCCAGCTTGCTTGGGTTTAGTTGCCATTATGTCATCTTTGCACCTCACACCCTGATGTTCAGGAAGGCCTGATAACACTGTTAGAGTGCAATCCTAACCTGGAATTAGGCCGGCACAAGGACACTGTAAAGTATGTTTACGTGCGCCATCTTCCCTGACACCAAGAGCAGTCCAAATGTGTATTACGGTGACCCTTCTGCTGGCCAAATGTTGTGCCGGCCTAAGTCCAGGTTAGGGTTGCGCTCTTAGGCACCGTATTTTCAACATGAAAAGAGGCCACAAAGAATGTAATTGTCTGGTTTCTGCACTCTTTTGAACAATTCCTATGACAGCTGTGGCACCCTAATGGGTTCTGGTACACTAGCTCGGCAGTCTCTAAACTCTGGCCTGGGGGCCAGATCTTTGTGTTCTGCCTCCCTCTGCTGGGTGACCCTCACTTACTGTTCTGCCAGGGAGCGAAGTTACAGCTGTGACTACAGTCTCCATGTCGCCATGGTCAGCTGCTTCTGGGTTCTGTTGCCCCAGCTGGCTGAGCGCCTGGCCACAGTGACACTTGAGGACTACAGTCACAGGTGTAACTTTGCTCCCCAGTAGAACAATAAATGTGGGTTGAGCCAGAGAGACTTTTGGCTGTTGCAGCAGTCTCTAGTTTGGCGATTGCTGCACCAGCCCATAGTTTATGTCCACCACCTGACCAGGTCTAGATGAAGGCCCAGTGGGTGGGATAGGTTTTCCCAACTTTGAACTAGGGAATGAGGAAAGTAGAGACCTGATCCCCCCCAACATCCCATTAAAAAGAGTCAGTTGGGATATTGTGCGTTTGCCAATGATAAAAGACCACTGATTAAGGTGAACAACCCTGTGACAATTCAAGGGGAGGGGGGGCAGTGGACAGCTGGATTACTTGGAATGCTAGGCTGGAATTCCCTGGCAATGGAATCCAGTGCTGAGAGATCCCTTGTGCAGTCCAGCTGCCTTTGCTCCCTTATGTGGTTGATTATGGTAAACACACACTGTCTTGTCAGGCACAGCTTGGAGTCAGAAGGATACACCCAGCCTGGAGAAGAAAGAAGCAATCAGCTGCCCCCACCCAAGTCAGTCCATCCCCATTGGGGAGTGCATGGGTGATAAAGTTTTATTTCTAAGAAACAGGTGCTCAGATTTGGCAAATCTCTATATCACACATGCTTTAAATGATACTGCAACATCAAACAATTGTGGCTTTAAAGACTCCCAGATTTATTGCAACATAGCCTAGTACAAATCATCAGGTACACAAAATTTTGCCCTCAGTAGGCATATATATAATAAAACTGCAGTTTCTCTCATACAAGCAATGTAGCACCTGATCTATATATGCTGAATGAAACAGGAGTACACATGTTTGCAACCCAGGTGGGTTAATGGTATTCATATAAGCAAAAGTAAATGTAGGCTTCTATGATCTTCTATCACAGGTACTACTAAACCATTTGGAAGTGTGTTTGCTTGAGTGTTGGATAGGTAGAGTGAGCTGCAAAGTGATGAATCAAGACTTTGCAGACCTTTGCGAACAGGTTGGGAAAAAATGGGGAAAAAATCATTTGGGATCATTCTCCTAACTGCCAAACAACTCAGAGCCCAATCCTACATTGGCTGCCTCTGGTGGGATAGACACATGTACACTTGCATATGTATAGTAAAGCATGTTGCAGCCATGTGGAGGCCAGTGACATTGACAGAGAGGCCTCCGCCAGCACTGAAGGCCAGTTCATCCAGTGGCCAGATCATCCATGTGATTGAAATACTGCACCTGTAGAGTGATATGCTGGCTTGGCATGTACCTATGGACATCAGGGTAAGTACACTGCCGGATGGTGGGGAGGCGGGTGGAATGGAAGGGATGGGGGGTGTTTTGGGGCAGGGAGGATAGAAAAGAGGCAGTTTAGGCCTGGGCAGGGACAGCAGAAGAGGCATCCACTGTACCCTAACCAGAGCCTGAAAGCCATAAATGGGGCTACTCACTTCTGCACCAGTATTTGAGCTGGTCCAGATCCGAGTAGCCCCATTGGGCAGGCTGGTGCCCCACACATTGGAACGAATGTTTCCTTACCTCAAGGAGACCTCCAGATGCCTTCCTGCCTCCATGGGATACTGCAGCAGCCATTTCAGTGCCACTGTACCACAGGATGGGAAGCCCAGCTACAATTGGGCTTTCAATGTCATAGGAACCCAATACCCAAAAGTATTTATGCTGAATTTTTGCCCCTTTGGAATTTCAAGTCAAAATAAGAATTTTCTGCAGACATCAGTTGCTGCTCTGAATCGCATCGTATTTGACAGGCATTGTGAGCATGTTAGATTTTCTTTCTATCAATGTTTGCCACAATGAACATGTAAATATACACAAACACTTGAAGGCAGGAAGACTCTCCCAGTCCAGAGCCTCTAGAGAACTCTTCTAAGCAACTGTGTGCAGTCTTCATAAAAAGGGAATTGGTGCAGGAAAAAAAGCAATAATAAGATGGGTAAGTGCAGGTGGTAGCACCCAATGGGTGCTACAGGTAAGCTAGAATGACAGAAAAGAGGGCAAAACAGCAAACCATTTTGATGAAGAAAAGTGGTGCTGGTGAAACACTGGTGTCAGGACAGGACTGCAGGGCTCGTGTCTTTGTGGCCTTGACAATCCTCTCTTTCTGGGTCAGGATGGCAGCTCTGGCTCCCTCCCATTTCCTAGGCCCCATTAGACGGAACTGCGCAGGCGAGCAGGGCCCAAAGAACACTTTCAAGGCCAGTTTCGGGTCTGTCAGGAAGAGATACAGCAGGTTCGGCTTCACTCCTGCCAGAGTGGCCAGTTCATCCATGTGATCGACATACTGCACCTGTAGAGTGATGTGCTGGCTTGGCATGTACCTGTGGACACCAGGTGGGAATTGACTGCCATTAGTTTAGCTCTGAAGGTTGCAGCTAGCTTAGAGTTACACAGACCGCTCCTCCCTGGATCCCCTGGTTCAAATGCCTACTTGAATTTGACTGCTTTTAATTCCAGGAAGCAAAAGTCATTGTTTTCCACCACCTCATGTTTCCCAATTCCCTGTGTGGCAAGACATTCTAGGTGCATCAGCAGACTGTTTACTTTCCTTTAAAACAGCATTTTAAAACAGGACAAAATATGATGTAAAAGCACTGAACTAAAAACAAAATTTGAAAAAAAAACCCACACTTGAAAATTGGAACTGTTAAAATTCACAAAAGGAATATAACAAGAAAAAGGTCTGCAGTTTCCAAGATGGCTGCTCCCAGCTTTCCGTGACCCACCTGACATCAGGTTGCGACCCACCAAGTGAATCCGGACCCACAGTTTGAATAATACTGCCATACAAGCACAGCATTACACTTACACACTTACAGCCCAATCCTTATAGGATGGACTGGGTTTGTTTCTCTAATGCTGTGCCTTTATGGCGTGTTAATAAAATAAATATTACCAAGGTACTTACACTGCCAGCAAGCACATTCTTGTGGCGTAATGTGCTTTCTGGCTGCTGCAAATGTGGCACACTGGAGAGCGTCTGATGTAAATGGAGAGCAGCCAGGTCTGTGTGGAGACCAAGGATGTCTGCTGATATACGTAAGACTGCGTAGAGGGCAGGAGGATGGTGGGGAGGGGGTGGGACAGAGTGGTGTGGGGGGGGGAACAAGGAGACAACAGGGGAAGGGAGGAGATGTTCCCTTGCTCTGAGTTGGTCTCTGAAGGATAAGGATATAGTAGATGCCCCTTTGGCATCACTGCATCTCTACATGGGCAATTAGGTAGGAAATGGATGTCCATGAGAGATTCCAGCTCTGGTGCATTTTAAGTCTGTAAAAAATGGCTTCCTACCGTTGCTCATTGTACTTGAACTTCTTAGCAATATCAGCCACCATCTCATCTGCTGAAGGCAACTTGATCAGACCTGAAAAATGATCTCAATTATCTAGTGCCTGCTGTGATCGGAGGCATATAAAGCAGCCCATTAGGAGGCTTGTACCCAGGAGGTACTGAGGAGAACAGTAACTTTGGACATTCATAGATGCTGAGGAATTTGTCACCTTAAGAATAAAGGGGAGGGCAGAAAAACACTCGAAAATTTAAGGGTAGGTGAGATGCAACTATTTCCCAGATTCAAAAAATGGTGATGTACTAATGAAGTAATGGAGAGGCTTGTAGTGCTCCAAGATTTGCAAAGAGCTGGCTTAAAGTGTATTGTTTCTATCTCTTGCCAAGCCTTTATTATGCCAGTGAAGATCAGGGAGCTCACTATTCAGAAACTAGCCCAACTGGGTACAAGAATACCCCAATACTGGGTACAATACTTGGGGTAATTAAAAAAAGGGATTGAGAATAAAACAGCCAAAATTATTATACCATTGTACAAATCAATTTGTACAAATCAATACACATCTAGAGTATTGCGTACAGTTCTGGTCACCACACCTCAAAAAGGACATAGTGGAGCTGGAAAAGGTGCAGAAGAGAGCGACAAAAATGATTACGGGGCTGGGGCACCTCCCTTATGAAGAAAGACTGCAGCATTTGGGGCTCTTCAGTCTGGAAAAAAGGCGCCTGAGGGGGGACATGATTGAGACGTATAAAATTGTGCACGGAAGGGATAGACTCAAAAGAGGGATGTTCTTTTCCCTCTCTCACAATACCAGAACCAAGGGGCATCCACTGAAACTGAGTGTTGGGACAGTTAAAACAGATAAAAGGAAATACTTTTTTACCCAACGGGTAATTAAGCTATGGAACTCCTTGCCACAGGAGGTGGCTTAGATGCCTTTAAAAGGGGGCTGGACAGATTTCTGGAGGAAAAGTCCATCATGGGCTATAGGCCATGATGGGTTGGGCAACCTTCTTACATAGTAGTAGGCTATTTCAGAATGCCAGGTGCAAGGGAGTAGGAACAGGATGAAAGCATCTTGTTGTCTACTGAATTCCCTTAGGCACCTGGTGGGCCACTGTGAGATACAGGAAGCTGGACTAGATGGGCCTTTGGCCTGATCCGGTGGGGCTCTTCTTATGATCTTAAGAATAGCACTACTGTCACTCAGTAACCTCTGGTGTTTTCTCTTACCCTTAAAGACTCGTGTGGCCCAGCGAGCTTGGAGTTCAGATATTGGCATGATGGCTCCCAACGGTTGGAGGAGGCCAATGATGGCCAATGTGGGCTTTTCCAGATGTGGTGGGAAGACAAACTTATACAGTGGAGCCTGATTGTTCCTGATGTTAATGACACCCTTTTCAATGAAAGGGAAGGAGAAATTGTATCCTGTAGCAAAGATCACAACATCCACATTTTCCTCTTGGCTGCCATCTTCAAAAATCACACCTCTCTCAGTGAACTCCCGCACATTTGGCTTCATGACGATCCGTCCAGAAATGATAGCATTGGGTAGGTCATCAGCTGCAATTGGATACCTGCTGAGGAACCTGCAATGTAAAGACAGGCTGGGGGCATTGCAAGCTCTGAGTGAGTTGCAAGTGGTTTAGTGCTCATGCATGCAGAAGCTTCCTGGGAGACTTCAATGAAATTTGGCATGGGCGGCCCATTCATGAGGCCAACTGAAGCAGTCACCTCAGGCAGCAGAACACTTCAATCCACCTACTGATCCTTCTACATTCTCTGAATTGGAAAAGGAATTGGGGAACAAAATAGAAGTTGGAAGAAAAGAGAGTGTCAGAGGAGCAGAGGATGGCACATCACCAGGTAAGGGGGCAGCATCTGGCAGGCTGCCAATCCTAGACTGCCCAGGTGCTGAAGGTGCAGTAATAGCCAAATGGCGATCACTGTATCCTACTGGTGCTGGATATTCGTCCCCTTCCCCTGGGATAAGGGTGCAGGGCTGTCGATGAGTCTCCTCACGTCTGCACTGGCTATTTGCTGGCGCAGACGTGAGGATCTCCATGTCCAGCAGTATGGCCTGACACAAAGGTTAGGACCTTGTAGTGGTGGCCACCGTTGATCCCACCCCACTCTGTCCCTTCCTCTGCCCAGCTCTGCCCACCCACCTGCTTGGAAACACCACATGGCTGGCGGCAGTTTGATTCATTGCCTGCCATATGGATGCCACATGGGTGCCTCTGGGCTCTCGGTACCAGTGCTGGGCCAGCATGGATAGGAAGGGCCACCAATGCTGGAAGTGCTTTACATCACCTCTGCAACACCAGTGCTAGCGGTACACTTGTCCTGCAGGTGCTGGCCCTGCTTTGGTTGGGCCCTCAGGCATCAGGAGGCCTTGGGCTGGCCAAGAAATTTGGGGTAAGCAAAAGCTTTTTTTTGATAGTGCTTAATATGGCTCTGTGACTACAATTAACAATTGAACCAGAAGACCTGGAGTCATGTCTCTAACGGTCTTTTTCTTTGCAAGCGTCTCCCTTTGTGACGCTGTTGCTAAATAATGAACAGAATTCACAGTTTTCTGTTGGATTTGGATTACAAAATCTTGTGCATATTAGAATGTTTCTTTATAACCATGAGGTCTATGAGTAAACTCTCAGAGCCCTATCTGTCCTCCGTCGCCCCTTGCTGGTCCACACCATAAAGGAGTGCTCAAAAAGTGCAAAAAGGAGTGAAAACTAATCTGTGACTGTGACTTCACTCATAGATATTTGAAGAAAAACAGGCCTTTTCTACAGTAGCTAGTGGGAAAAGTAGGCCTTTTCTTTTCTAGTAGCTTTCAAAGCTAGCTATGCTTTGCATATAAAAGGATGTCCTAGATTCACAACACAATCCACATACACTGAATTTTGTGGCATGCAAAGGCGGTGCAAGCCTCTTGTGTCGACTGAGTACTGTTGGGCATGTGCCGTAAAGCTTCTGGAGCGCCATTGATGCAGGCACCTGCGCCAACATCACAGTGCCGGCACAAGCCCCCAATGCGCCACTCCTGCACCAACCGGGTTTGGCTGGTGCAGGGGTGGTTTTGGGCAGGAGAAGGTGGGAGGGAGGGAGGCAGGGCAGAACAGGGCAGGGGTGGGTGTTCCGGGAGGCAGGTCAACCTAGGGAGGGGGTGGAGCTTGGATGCAGCCATTAGCCCATATCCAAACCCCCCTCCCTGGGCCACGCTGTATGCTCGGACCTGTGCCCACTATATAGATGCAGATCTGAGTAGTCTATAGGGGTGGCTGGTGCCTACCCCGGAGCAAGAGGACGAAGGTGCCCTTACCCCGTAGAGGCTCCAGCCAGCTCCTAAGCTGTGCTGGATACAGCACAGGCCTGCTTAGTCCTAAATCCAGTTTAGGATTGTGCCCTCAATCTCTGGTGTCTCCATATTAAAATGGATCTTAAGTAACAGACCCTTAGCTTTAAAAGCCACTGGTGGTCAAGATTTTACCATGTTGAATGGGGACAAGTGACACAACCAGCTCAAGTGATTATGGGGAGCAAATGAGAAAAAAGAATCAAAGATACCAAGGCTGTAACCGGTTTGCCTGGTGATGCTGTGAATAGCTATGAAGGAGGATATTTGTGGGGAAAATAAATCTTTCAGTTTTGGACAAAATGAATTTGAGGAGTCCAAGTGAGTATATCAGGCAGTCAGACAGATGTGGAGAGGTTTTGGACAGAGAGGTAGGAAGCAAGAGTTCATAAGGAGAGCAAGAGACAGAGCATTCACTGTGCTGCTCCATAGGCAGCCATTTTGTGACAGCGGAAAGCCTCTTCCATTGTTGTAAATCCCTCTCCCTGATAGCCCAATCCAGAATTAGATTGGGCTATAAGAGACACAACAGCCTTCACATGCAGGTGCTTTGCCTCTTTGAATGTTCTCCTAAAGTATCTGGAAATGTGAACTTAT
Source organism: Lerista edwardsae (assembly GCA_029204185.1). Lineage (NCBI taxonomy): Eukaryota > Metazoa > Chordata > Lepidosauria > Squamata > Scincidae > Lerista > Lerista edwardsae. Next base: position 397,034 of record JAJKFI010000141.1, read on the forward strand.
TCTCTAACAAATCTCATAGAACTGAGACATTCTTGCCTTACCTGTGCTGGGGCTTTATACCATAATTCTCATGGTTAAACCTTGTATTCAATTTTTTCTCTCCCCACAGATTTACCAGAGCCACAGGGAGTATATTGCGAAGAAAGGTTTTGAAACGTGTGAAATGCACCACATCTAAAGGGTATCCATCGTCGGAGACACGATTGACGACCCAGGTGCCAGTTCTGGTGCTCAAAAAGATCTGCCAAGAGGAGTCAGAAAAAGTTGATGGTAAAAATCTTCCAAGGATGAATCATTTCACATCTGAAGCCAGAGTCTCCACTGGCGCCTTTTAACCAGTGTTGCAAGTAGGTCTGTCATTGTGTGGGCAGGTGGTACTTAACCTTTCCAATTATTCTACATGTGTGTGAGGTACTGCCCTTGCCTGATCCAACCCCATTGGAAGTGGAGACGGCTGGTATAGCAGTAAGTTGCAGCTGTGCAACAGCTCAGATCCTGCCCTTCAAAAGAAATCCAGCTTGGGAAAGCAGGATACAGGGTTTAAAGAGAGGCAGCAATAACTGGAGGTAGCAATAACTGGAGAAGTCTCACCCTTGCTGCTGGAATGACCATGTGGTAAGCTGCCCTGTCCTGCCCTGCAGACAGCAGCCATCCCTGGAGGCAATGGTACTAGCAAAAGGTTGAAAACTCCTCCTTTACTCAGGAAGCAGAAAAAGGTGGGAAAGAGCTTGCACAGACTTTGTAGAGGTAGAATGGACTATAGTATGTTAGATTGCAGGTGAGGGAATCACATTTTTAGTGCTTCCCCACAATAAAAAAATGTCTCCCTGCAAGGAAAAAAAAGCAGCATAGCAAGAAACGGGATGGCCTATTTCTTTCTGATGTTAGCTTTCTATTAGTGTTAGTTTTCTATTTACAGGGGACTGTTTTTATATACAAAAATTGCATTTCTCAGCTGCAGCTGACAAATGTCCATCCTATCATCACAGATATCAATTGTAGATTGACTGATTCCTGCATCCGTGATCCAGGTTTTCATCTCAGGTGTATAGGATTGCACTGACACAGCTGGTTCCATAGAGGTAGTAATAGGATCCAGCATCCATCATTACCACTTTCCTCTCTAACCAGTTGTGTGCCACAAGTCAGCTTTCTGTGTCATGTGAATACATCATGTATGGCATATTCTTCCGGCTTGTCTCAAACTCATCAGCTAGTGAAGCAGTTGACTGGCCTGCTAGTGATCAAGATAATCAACCATCCAACCAGAAAAAACTTTATTATGGCAGACTAAAACCATTACAGGTGAATACAGAAAGCAGCCTTATACTGCTTCAGATTACTGGTCCATTTATCCTAGTGCTGTCTGGCTGTCTCTGAAGAGCTGCAAGGCTGAGGGAAGAACTAATGCTGGGAATGACTAACCTTTCTCCCCCACCCTTTGTCTGCTCAGAATTGCCTTTCTAAGTTGCTTTTTTTCCTGAATCTCTTGTGGTTGAGAAAAATAGCTTGGACTTTGTGTGATTTTCATGGAAAGAAGGGTGGCAACAAAAAGGTTCCTGCTGGTCTACTGCTCAACCTTGAACCTGCTTTGTATTAAAAGAAAATTGGAAAAGGGGTCAGAGAAATACAAGTGATGTGTAGCTTTGCCCCAAATTGACTAGAGTGGTTTCCTTCTAAGAAAATATTCATAATATCAAGCTGTTAAGTTCCACTGAATTATTCTACTGGTATCAGTGGGACAAACTTTCGCTGGATCTGGTTAATACAGTGAGATGATCCAAACCTGCTTTGTGACATGGCTGAGGTCGACAGAGATGTCTGCTCCGGAATTTCCCAAACCTATCACTAGAAGTCGCTGGTCCCGAAATTTTTCAGGATGCTTATATTCCCGACTGTGCATGATTTTCCCCTTAAACTTCTCAATACCTGTAAAGAAGATGACAAGGAAAAGAAGACATTATTTCTATGATTGTGCTGGGCAGGATATATTCAAGGTATTTGAAATGTGAAAGGAGGCAGGCACATATGTTTCTGATCTGGGTGTGTTCCTGGGGGATTTCTATGGTCGTGGTTAAGACTCAACCTCCACTGGGTTGTTTCTGGATTTTTGGGACCAGGACTATAGTAGTACTGGCTCTCCCAGGTCCAATTTCATTCCTTGAGCTAGGTATTGCTGGTTCAGTAGAAACTGAAGGAACTGAGGATGAATCTAGATGGTCCTCTTAACAGTGATAGCCAGTGAGAGCTCGTGTGGGGCAATGGCTGGTCTGCTTGGCTTGGGGTAGCAAATATGGGTTCAAATCTCTGTCCTGATATGAAGCCTACTGAAGGTCAAACTTGGGGGTCAAACACATTCACGTATAAGGTATCTGTGGGAAAGAATATCAGATTTTAAGGCCAAAAGGAGCACAAATGTGAGGAGAATTTCACCCACCTCATCTTTCTGTGGCAAGTCACTTTAAGTACTCTTCTCCCCATTTGACTCACTTTTGCTTTGTGGGGATGAAAAACAGAACTGAATGCCCAAACATGCAGGCTTCAATTCTCCTTATCCAGGATCTCCTTTCAACATTAAAATTGATCTCAACTCACATCCGTCCACATTTCTATTCACATGTATGTGAATGGGATGCTTGCATGATTATCACTAGTTTGGCTTTTGAAATGGCTTTGGGCAAATCACTATATATCTAAGTTGCCTCATCTAAGTTGCTTGGAAGCTTTGAGCTTAAATTGCAGAATTATAGATTTCTATAGGTTTGAATTTTTCCATTCAAAATATTTCAGAAAAAAGAGAATACAATTTCAGAGTTCTAATTATGGGGAGAAATTCTCCCTATATTCAGCAATTGTCTCTAAAGACAAATGCTGAATATGGGGAGAGTAGGGCTAAGCAGAACAACCATGGTGTGAGTATAAAAAGGAATAAGAGGACAGGTCCTCTTATGGATTAGAACTGGTTGAAGACCAGAAAATAGAGAGTGGGTGTCAATAGGCAATTTTCACAATAGAGAAAGGTGAAAATCAGTGTGCCCCAGGGATCTTTCTTGGGATGGGTGCTTTTCAACGTGTTCATAAATGATCTGGAGGGTGAAACAGTAAGCAAACAGGGAAGAAAACTGAAACACAAAGAAGCTTCAGGAATTCTGTTTTCAAGAATCTTCAAGCAATTGATATTGTGAAAGCCACCTACCAGGAAAGGAATCCAGAGGAAAATAAGGGTCTATATGGTGGCCAGTGCAGACCAGAACAGCATCAAAGATGGCAGATTCCTTCTTCCCATAAGTGTCTGTTACAACCTCCCACTGGCCAGTATTGGAGAAATCAGCATGTTTCCTTACATGGCAGACACGGGCCTTTAAAGTCAAGTTATTGCTTTTAGTTATTGCTTTGTGTAGGTTTTTCATGAATTAAAGCAATTATGAAGACATGAATGCTCCAGGGGAAATGACACAGCCAAAGTTTCACATAGTCTCCTCAGATTGTGAGACACATACACATGCATATGCACACACGCATGCATGCACGCACACATATGATGGAACCCGGATGGTTATTTGAATAATGTTGTGAACCAGTCCCTCTCAAAATATTTAGAAGCATGCAGGCTTAGTTCTCTAGAGGGGTACACTCTGGGTTGCATCACTTTAAGTCAGGGATCGCCAAATTCTGACCTGTGGGCAGGATCCTGCATCTACCCAATGCTTCCCCAATGTGAACAGCTCTTACTGTACCACCGGGGACACTTCTGAAGACCCTGACTGCAGCGTCCAGGGGTCCTCACTACCAGCTGCTTCTGCGTGGAACTCCACGTACAAGACATGCTTGGGCAGCAGACCCCAGATACAGCTAACTGCAAGACCTCCAGGGGCTATACCCGGGGACTTTGGAAGTGCTTTGGAAGACCAGAACCAGGGGACATCCGCTACCTGAACCAGGGGACATCTGCTAAAACTGAGGGTTGGGAGAGTTAAAACAGATAAAAGGAAGTACTTTTTTACTCAGCGGGTGGTTAATCTGTGGAACTCTTTGCCACAGGAGGTGGTGATGGCATCTGGTCTTGATGCCTTTAAGAGGGGATTGGATGGATTTCTGGAGGAAAGGTCCATCGTGGGCTATAGGCAATGATGGATTGTGCAACCTCCTTACAAAGGTGGTGGGCTACTGGTACCGGGTGCAAGGGAGTGGCAACAGGATGCAAGCATCTTGTTGTCTCATGCCTCCCTGGGGCACCTGGTGGGCCGCTGTGAGATACAGGAGGCTGGACTAGATGGGCCTTTGGCCTGATCCAGCAGGGCTCTTCTTATGTTCTTATGTTCTTATGCTCCCAGCAGAACGGAAAGTGCCGTTTGAGCCAGGGATGCTTTTTTCCATTGCAGCGGTCTCCAGTTTGGAGACAGCTGCTTTAGGCTGCAGGTGGAGGCTCACAAGACTATATCCTCCATACAAAAAAAAAATTCCTTCTATATATAGAGAATTAGTTGTAGGGTGCTAAACTAACCTTATCCCTGATACATCAATTTTTTGCAAATTCCCAAGGTCTCTGTGTTCTGAGCGTCCACTCCCATCTTTCTGCAACCCCCAATTGTCAAGCCCATATATCAGTGGAAGGAGCTTCTTTTTAAAAGTAGTATACTTGATGTATTTTGAACTGTAATTGGAAATCCCCTCCCCTGCAAAAAAAGAGAGTTACTAGAGCTCAGCTTCTTACCTTGAAACATATGTGCCTGAGCAAGTCAAAGTGTTTTGCATATAACCTGAAGTACTCCATTACTTTGCTGTGGTGCATGTAGTTGGGATAATCATCAGGAATGGGGAAATCGCTATAACTCATCATCTCCTTTGAGGTGTTAATAGTCAGGGATTTGTAAATACTGGCCTGGCCATCAATATCTTGCTCCTGCAGAAAATTGCCAACATTAAGAAAACAGCTCCTCAAAGTCTCCTACCATCAGTCTTCTTCTGCAGTGCACAACTACAGGGGAATGTTGGGCATGTTTGTAAGTGAACCCACCTCTCACACTAGGGCAACAGTGAGGCCCAACAATGTTGCACATGAATGGAGTGTGCACCTTTGGATGTGTTCCACATTCCTCTGCTATGTGTGTTGATCATTAAATATACTGATATGGAAAATGTTCTCCAATGGTAGAAACATGGAAAATGCTGGGCTATTGCATATCAGATATCAGAACTGCCAAATCCTAAATATCATTGCATGTCAAGTATCAAAATTATAAGACAGTGGTTCGCAAACTCCGAGACCCACTTTTTAGAATGACAATCTGTCCAGGACCCACTGGAAGTGGTATCATTAACCTGGAAGTGATGTCATGACCAGCAGTGACATCAAGTGCTTTCCTGAAAATTCAGCAAGCACAGAAATTGCCCATGGCAAGCACTGAAGTGCCATTTTCCCTAGATAGGCAGGCTATAAAATAAATAAATAAAAATAATTATTAAATAATTTAAGTAAAAGCTAGCCTCGTTCTATCAAGTGAATTCTCTCTGTGGCCCACCTGCAATAACCTCAAGCCCCACCCCTACCCCAAAAGAATCATTAACATTTTCAGTTCCACTCAGTGCCCAGTTCAATTTCTTATACTGAAACCAGTTCAGTGTTATTTGGGACAAAATCAGTTTTAGATCTAACAATTTTTTTTGTTTAGCTGGATTGGGAATCAAAGCTTCCCTCTAAACAGCATTAAAACCCCAGAGTGATGAGGGGAAGAAATGAGGCTCAACTGAAGGGGGAAGGAATCTGGAAAAGACAAAAGCCCTTTCCAATAAAGCAGTGGTTCCCAAACATTTCAGTACCAGAACCAACTTTTTAAAATGATTAAAGTCATGTGGCCGGCATGACTCTACGCCATAGCGCACGGAATGCTGTTACCTTCCCACCAAAGTGTTACCTATTTATCTACTTGCATTTTTATGTGCTTTTGAACTGCTAGGTTGGCAGTAGCTGGGACCACTCCATTGCGTGGTCTCGAACTGCCAACCTTCCGATCAGAAAGCCCAGCAGCAGTGGTTAAACCCACAGTGCCACCACATCCCTGATCTTTAAAATAGTACGTAAGATTAAAAACGAAAAAAATTTCAACTTACCAGGTCAAGCCTCTGTTTTTATCCTTTTTAGGGTGGGGAGGGGAGGGCTGCCTTCTGGAACATTTGTTGAGGTCCACCTTCATCAGATTAGATAGGGACCATTTTGGTGCCCTTCCATTTCCATTTCCCTGACCTTCAACATGGGCTCCATACATTTCTCAGCTTGGAGGGAGTGACTTTCTTCTCCAGTGTTTGTTTTTTTTGAGTGGGGGGCTGTGTTCACTGGATTGGGACCATTCTAGTGGTGTTTGATTCCTACCCTTTGCAATGGATCAAGGAACATTTACCTACTCGCAAGTAAATGCACGATATGGCTCAGTTTCACTTTTCATAGAGCTGCATGCATTTCCCTTCTCAGCAATCAGCTAGTCTTTTAAAGCTTTATGACCCACCAACAATCAGGTCTTCAATCGCAGTTTGAGAAACGCTGCTGTAAGATGTACTGTCAGATATAAAATTTCAGTGTGATAAAGATATCAAATATTCAGATAATTTTTGAGCAGTCTGAGAATATTCAACATCAATAATCACAAAGGATAACTTTGGAGAGTTGTCTAGGAGCTGTCCGTTTAAGAACCTAAGGGCCCAATCCTATCCAACTTTCCAGTGCTGATGCAGCTGCAATGCATCCCCAAGGTAAGGGAGCAAATGTTATGTTACCTTGGAGAGGCCTCCATGACAGTCCCCCACTACATGATCCACTGCGTGCCCCACTGGCACAGCTGCATTAGCACTGGAAAGTTGGATAGTTGGGCCCCAAGCAAAATCCGACCAAAGTACCATCTAGAACCCTCTTCTCAACAGGAGCCAACCAGATGCCTCTTGGGAGTTTTCAAGCAGGGCATGTAAGTAACAGGTCTCACCTGTTGCTTATCCTCAGCTAAACAGAGATTCCATTTGGCTATTAGCTATGTATAAATATCCAAGGAGTGTGGTGGAGACTGTGATTCTTGGACATGTTGTTATTTTTGCACGAATGCCCTTCCTAGCAATTCTAGCCCTCACTGAATCACAATAACTGAAAGCAGTCACGATCCTGGTCCATGCACCGCCTCAGGCCAGGAATGCAGGCTGCTGCCACCACCCCACGCGGTTGCCACCCCCTACTTGCAGCTGCAGCAGCTGCCTCCGCCACTCTCCCGACTCACCTGGAGCCTTGCGCGACTCAAGGCTACTCGGCGAACTCTTCAGAGGCATACAACAGCCTCCAGAAAGGTTTTAAGCATTTCTTCTGGAAGTTTCTATACAAGCCTTTCTGGCGGCTGTTGTAAACCTCTGAAGGGCCTGAGGATGCCGTACATGGCCTGCGGAGGGCCTCAGCGGGCAAGTGGCAGTGGCAGGACTGGTGGGCAGGTGGCAGTGGTGGCATGGCCCCTGTGACCCCCTGGACCCCCCACTAGGCCTGCCCCTGACTGAGCTGTGTTGTACACAGTATTTTTGTATTCATATGTACACACTGTACATAATGTATTTCTGAGCCAGCACATATTTTTTCACAGCATTTTTTTAACCTCCCAATTTCTTTTTCATAAATGTTGTACATGGATAGGTGGGCAAAGCACAGATGCCAGCATTCTTGTTGCTGGATCTTGATGTGGAAAACAGTGTTGCTGGCTGTTTTGCTTTGTGACTTATTGAAATTTTGCATTTGCCTCCCTTGCAGTTGTACAACTAAGCAAAAGCTTGACTTACCTGGAACCGCCACAGTCCCCCTATGTCTTCGCTTCTCTCAAAGCATGTTGGTTGAAGACCCTCATCCAAGCAGCATTTAATGGCAGTTAGACCACTGGCCCCAGCTCCTATGACAGCAATTCTTTTTGCCATGGTGGCCTGCATCCAGATAACAACAAGCATTATAGACTTCCCAAGACATTGTACACATTGATGAATACATTATTGGCATGGCAAGACGTACAAGCGTATGGGGTAAACAGGTCTTTCCCAAATGCCACTGGTGACCAGTATTTCCCAAATCTGTTTAAATCTTCCATGAGAACCAATACAAATCACTATAAATTATTATACTCACTGTTTTCTGATGGCTACTCCTAAGGATCAGTATTTCTCTCTTTAGCAGACCAGCTAGGCTCTCTGCAGAAGTTGCTGTAGAAAGTTGCCTGTGAATGAAGCAGCTACTCAGCTATGCAATTTAAGGAGCAAATGCTTTAGATGGGTTCCATGGGTGTAAAGGGATTTAGGTGTCTTTTAAAACCATTGGACAATCAATGCTGCCCACAATATGGAGATAAATGAGCCTCCCATTTTTATGTAAATACATTTTTGTGATAGTCATCACTGTTCTTCACTAGCCAAATATTTTCCTAAAGGCCAAGCATTAAATCAGAACAAACCACTTAACAAGTTTGGAGAATATCTGTTCACCTTTCAGTAATCTCTATCAATTACATGTGATAAGTGGCAGAGGTGCTCTCAAGCCAATAATTTTGCAACTTTTCTTGAAGGCCACCATTAAATCTCCAAAAGGTTAACCTTCTCAATCTCTTTGTATACCTTTGCACTAATCCCTAGTGATCAATTACGCCTGATAAATAGTAGAGCCAGCCCTACCATGTGCCAAGGAGAGAGAGCAGATTTTGTATATCATGGGCAACCCAATCCAATAGGGCCTCAGTGCCAGTGTTGGGTGTTGCAAATATGCCATAAGGTATGTTTGTATCACCCTGGAAGTAAACAGCAGTGACAGGGAGGCTTGCACCACCCCACCCCACCCCATCCCACTGATGCCACAGCAGAAGCCCTGGCCTCTGGTAGAGAGCAGGTAAGTGCAAAGTAAATCACTAATCCTTCATCTCCTCCCATTTCCATTGTGATAAAACCCTCACAAAAAACTGCAACGTAGCAGCAACCAATGCCTCCTCTGTCCTCTCCCCCTTGGGCATGTCCTTCCTCTGCCCCTACAATGTAGAACTGCTCCCATGAAACAAGCAAGAGAGAACAAGTGCCCACACTGGCCCTTTTAAGAAGTGTTTTTCTTTACTCAGCATTTCCTCTCAATGCATGGAGGGAAGAGCAGTCAAGAACACACTAGAACATCTATTTTTGAAGAACACCATTATTCCATCTTATAAGAAGCAGCCTCATAAGCTGGATCCTATCTAGGGCACCAGGATATTCACCACTACATTTGTGAGAAACAGAGTGGCCTATGAAGCTGATGTGGGAGGTCCCCCCCCCAGGATTCTCTCAGACTTTGTTAGGCCTTTCCTGGCTGGCCGTGCTCTGCCCCTGCCATGTCTGCAACCACTCTGCCTTTTTTCCCTGGCTTCCACAGCCACGTGCAACCATCATGAACTCTCCTGGCTCACAGCACACTGCTGCAGCCACGTGGAACCACCAAGCTTCCTTCCTGGCTCTCCAGCCAATGCTGAAACCACTAAGCTCCTTTCATCCAACAGTGCAAGCCTGTACCATGGAAAAACTACCAAACTAAACCCTTGTAATGTAGCACAGTAAAACAATAGAGGTTTTGGCAACAATATAAGCAGCAACTCTGGTGGGAAAAACACTTCTTGGCAAGAGCAACTGTTAAGAGCCTCCTTAGCCTGGCTCTGTAGTTAAATTGTGGTTAATTTGGCCTTCCAGGGAACACTTGCATTGCATGCTCAATGGTCAGATGCACATAATGCAGGACCTGTAAAGGTGTAGGGGTAAGACCAGAATGTAAGGAATTTTGACTCCATTTTGGAAGTTGGGCTGCTGTCCTGCAAAGAGAAAAATCACAGAGGTGAGTCTCTTAGCACAGACATTCCAAAGTCTCCCTCCCTAAGGGTCTTGTAATGCAAATCTGGTCTCTGACAAAAGGTTTATGCAATGACAAGTCCTGCCTAAAATTCAATCAAGCCTAAAATTCAATCAAGTTCTTATCTGCCAAGAGTTTTCTCCCATCAGAATAGCTGGCCACTCCTCAGGGTGATTTGAATCACAGTGAAAGTACTTACCACTGTGATTGTGTCTCTAGCATTGTGGCTAAATCTGTCTAAGTGTCGCCTCCTGCTTTTGTGTTTAAATGTGTCAAACCTATGTTTGCATCTGACTAGACTTTGTAATCGTGCCCCTAACCCTTTCGTTAGGGTCACACAAAGAGGGGAGGGGAGGGGAGTAAAAGCCTGAAAACCCACCCATTAGATGTTTTTATTTGCTGTTGTCAATTCCACATTTTGCATATTCAATTGTATAACTGACAAAACTCAGATGTACAATTGGCACAAGTTCTGTATCTCCTTGGAGGCACAAGTTCTGTAATCTCCTTGGAAGCATGCTGCATCTTGTGTCCATTTTGCTAATGTCCTACACATGAGTAAAATGTATTTCTCTTCCTGCAACATTGAAGTCCAGCTGGCATTTTTCCATCCATGTGTCTGAATTTCCTTTGGTGAGCACTCATAGAAGGTAAGTATCTGGGCTTGTTTAACAGTCTTGGGATGAGGGAGGTTGCTTCTTTAAAGGGCAGAGAGACCGCACGCCGGGGAAACGAGTCTGCCAAAACTTTCAGGGTCAAATTTGTGCACCTCCATTGGTGCTGTGGTGACCGGGGTCAGCTATCTCTGACCCTGGGGGGTTAATTCACACAACAAACTAACCTGAAATGGAGTGTGAAGTAACAAAGTTGGAGGGGCAGTGAGTGGGAAAAAAACCCCATCTGTCTGCTGCCCTCTCCAATCTACTGCTCTATGGGCCACTTTGAACAAAAGCAAGTTGGAAGAAGATGGTGTCAGGGGCAATGTCCAGTGCTGTGGGAGGGGGAGGGGGGAAGAAAAAAAAGTTGTGTTGGCTCCAAATCACCCACCTGAAGCTTATAAAGCACCAAATGGGCAAGGAGAGGTGATTTGGAACCCATCCCTTCTTTTCCCTCCCCTTACCAGAAGTGTGATGCATAGATTCCCTCCACTGTGCTTTCACAGGAGGTGGGTAAGAACATAAGAATATAAAAAGAGCCCTGCTGGATCAGGCCAAAGGCCCATCTAGTCCAGCTTCCTGTATCTCACAGTGGCCCCACCAGGTGCCCCAGGGAAGTATGAGACAACAAGATGCTTGCATCCTGTTGCCACTCCCTTGCACCTGGCATTCTGAAATAGCCTACTACTAATGTAAGGAGATTGCACAACCCATCATGGCCTATAGCCCACGATGGACTTTTCTTCCAGAAATCTGTCCAATCCCCTTTTAAAGGAATCTAGGCCAGATGCCATCACCACCTCCAGTGGCAAAGAGTTCCACAGATTAATTACCCACTGGGTAAAAAAGTATTTCCTTTTATATGTTTTAACTCTCCCAACCCTCAGTTTTAGCAGATGTCCCCTGGTTCTGGTGTTTTGAGAGAGGGAAAAGAACATCCTTCTATTGATTCTATCCCTTCCGTGCATAATTTTGTATGTCTCAATCATGTCCCGCCTTAGGCGCCTTTTTTCTAGGCTGAAGAGCCCCAAACGCTGCAGTCTTTCTTCATAAGGGAGGTGCCCCAGCCCTGTAATCATTTTCGTCGCTCTCTTCTGCACCTTTTCCAGCTCCACTATGTCCTTTTTGAAGTGCAGCAATGAGAACTGTACAAAATATTCCAGGTGCGGCCTTACCATCGATTTGTACAATGGCATGATAATATTGGCTGTTTTATTCTCAACCCCTTTCTTAATTACCCCAAGCATGGAACTGGCCTTCTTAATTGCTGCCGCACACTGGGTTGAAACCTTCATTGAATTGTCCACCAGCACCCCAAGATCTCTTTCCTGAGCTGTCACAGACAGCTCAGAACCCATTAGCCTATAGGTGAAGTTTTGGTTTTTTGCCCCAATGTGCATCACTTTACACTTGTCTATGTTGAAACACATCTGCCATTTTGCTTCCCATTCCCCCAACTTGAAGAGATCCTTCTGGAGCTCTTCACAATCCCTTCTGGTCTTCACCACCCAGAAAAGTTTCGTGTCATCTGCAAACTTGGCTACTTCGCTGCTTATCTCTGTCTCCAGGTCATTTATGAACAAATTGAAAAGCACTGGCCCCAAGACAGATCCCTGGGGCACTCTGCTTTTCACCTCTCTCCATTGTGAACATTTCCCATTGACCCCGACTCTCTGTTTCCTGGCCCTCAACCAGAGGCGTTTCTACAGGGATGGCAAAGCTCTAAGTTTTGCAAGAAGCCTTACCCTGTCATGTAAATCCCTCCTCTCCCTTGCTGCTGTAGCCAGTAAGCAACGCCAATATGTTGCTGTTCCCTATGAGGATTGGCTAAAACAGTGCAGGAGAGGAGTGATTTCCACTTCTTTGCCATCCCTGTAGAAACGCCACTGCCCTCAACCAATTCTGAATCCATAAGAGGACCTGCCCTCTTATTCCCTGACTATGAAGTTTCTTCAGCAGCCTTTGGTGGGTGACTGTGTCAAACACCTTCTGAAAATCCAGGTTTATGATATCCACAGGTTCACCCACATCCACATGCCTGTTGACCTTTTCAAAGAATTCCAAAAGGTTTGTGAGGCAAGACTTACCCTTGCAGAAGCCATGCTGACTTTCCTTCAGCAACACTTGTTCCTCTATGTGTTTTAGGATTTTATCTTTGATGAGGCTTTCCACCATCTTACCCGGAACAAATGTTAGGCTGACCGGCCTGTAGTTTCCAGGGTCCCCCCTTCTCCCTTTTTTAAAGATTGGCGTGACATTGGCTATCCTCCAATTCTCTGGCACTGTGGCTGTTTGAAGGGACAAGTTGCATACTCTAAGAGGTCAGCAACTTCGTTCTTTATTCCTTAATAACTCTTGGGTGTATACCATCTGGGCCTGGTGACTTATTTATATGTAATTTATCAGTTTGATCTAAAACATCTTCTTTATTAACCATTATCTGATTTAATGTTAGGAAAACATTAGTTAGGAAGGGCTGTTTGGACTGCGCTATCTGCCCAAGTTCTGCTGTGAAGATGGACGCAAAGAATTCATTTAATTTCTCTGCAATCTCCAAGTCCCTTTTTATCTCCTCTTTCCCTCCCTCAACACCCAGCAGGCCGACCGCCTCTCTGGCAGGTTTCCTGCTTCTAACATATTTGAAGAAGCTTTTATTATTTCCCTTTATGTTGCTAGCCGTGCGTTCCTCAAACTCTTTCTTGGCCTCCTGTATCACTTTCTTACTTGTCTTTTGCCAGAGTTTTTGTTGTTTTTTATTCTCCTCACTGGTGCAAGACTTCCATTTACGGAAAGAAGCTTCCTTGCTCTTTACAGCTTCTCTAACTTTGTTCGTCAGCCATGCAGGCACCCTCCTGGACCTTGTTGAGCCCTTCTTTCTTTGCGGTATACACTTCCGCTGGGCCTCTACTACTGTTATTTTAAACAGCCTCCACGCAGCCTGGAGGGACTGGACTCTTTTTACCTTCCCTTTCAATTTCTTCCTAACTAGCCTCCTCATCTGAGGGAAATCTGCCCTTCGAAAGTCAAGGGTTCTTGTGTCAGATTTGCTCTGCACTCTTTCCTGGACATGCATGGCAAAACCAATCGCAGCATGGTCACTGTTCCCCAATGGCTCAGTAACACTTACATCCCTAACTAGGTCCCGAGACCACACAATATTAAATCCAGAGTCACCTGTCTGGTGGGCTTCATGACTAGTTGCTCTAAGGCACAGTCATTCAGCACGTCAAGAAATCCGGTCTTTCTTTCTTGACCGGAGCACCAGTTGACCCAGTTGATATGAGAAAAATTGAAGTCCCCCATGATTACAATCCTGTCTTTCTTGGTCACCGCCCTGATTTGTTTCCTCATTTCAAGGTCCCCTTCAATTTTTTGATCCGGAGGACGATAGCACACCCCTACTATTACATCGCTCTTTTGGCCTGGTAGTTTATCCCACAGTGACTCTATGGTAGAGTCTGGCCCACCTTCAGTTTCTATTTTGCTGGATTCTATCCCTTCTCTGATATAGATGGCCACCCCACCGCCAACATGTCCTTCCCTGTCCCTCCTATAGAGTTTATAGCCTGGGATTGCAGTATCCCACTGGTTCTCTGCATTCCACCAGGTTTCTGTTATGCCTACTATATCAATGCTTTCCCTAGCCACCAAACATTCCAGTTCCCCCATCTTTGCTCTGAGACTTTGGGCATATAGAACACCTATATACGGGGTTCTCTAAGGAGGGACTCTTATTTGATCCCCTTTCCCCACCTCTCTTTCTACTGGACAATCTGTCAGTTACACTCATGTTTGAAGTTCTATTTCCTACTCCTCTATTACTCGGTGGTACTCCTCCACTCTCCTCTCCCTGTAAGGATGAGGAGTTCCGAACTGGACGCTACTCGGCTCTTGCCGGCTTTCCCCCAGGGGTCAGTTTAAAAGCTGCTCTGCCACCTTTTTAATGTTATGCGCCAGCAGCCTGGTTCCATTCTGGTTCAAGTGAAGCCCATCCCTCTTGTACAGGCTTGGCTTGTCCCATAACGTCCCCCAGTGCCTAATGAATCTAAACCCTTCCTCCTGACACCACCGTCTCATCCATGCATTGAGACCCCTGAGCTCCGCCTGTCTAGCTGGCCCTGCACATGGAATGGGTAGCATTTCTGAGAACACTATCTTGGCCTTCAGCATCCTGCCTAGCAACCTAAATTTGGCTTCCAGGACCTCCCAGCTACATTTCCCCACATCATTGGTGCCAACATGCATCACGACTGCTATCTCCTCCTCAGCACTCCTTACCAGCCTATCTAGAGGAGACGTGATGTCCGCAACCTTCGCACCAGGCAAGCAAGTCACCATGTGGTCCTCACATCCATCACAGACCCCCCCTCTATATTCCTAACTATAGAATCGCCCACTACAAGGAGACCATGACCCCCCCCTTGCCGAGGAGCATCCTTAGTGCGACTGGATGTGGGGTTGTCACTAAAAGAAAGGGTCCCCCTGGGGGATTGATTCCCTCTGCTCCAGGCTGATGTCCTCCAGCCCTGGGACTCCTTATTCTGTCAGCTGAGGAGCTGCCTCTCTGAGGGTGGGACGAAGCCTGCAAGTCCCCGGAAGTTTCACCATGGACTCTTGCTGCCTGCCTCTGCTTCTCCAGGTCTGCAACCAAGGCCGCTAGGGAGGAGACCCATTCCCTGAGTTCCTGGAGCTCCTTGCACCGAGGACACACCCATGACTTATACCCCAGAGGCATATAGTCAGACATGTGGCACTCTGTGCAAAACACTGGATAGCTCCCACCCAACTGCTGTCTGTCTGCCTCCATATAACGTGTTTACCTTCTGAAAGGAGTCTCTCCCCAGTTGGCCTAGTTTCCATGCTCCTTATTATTCCATTTTATGCTGCCTTATGCCTGCGCTTTTGGCTAAAGTGTATTTTAGACCCCAAATAGTTTAAAACACTAAAGCACTAAACTGTTCCAAACACCAAGAGTGCTTTCCCTCCTGTGCTGAGACTTCACCTCTGTTTTATTTCAGTTCCTACTCTCTCCTCTGTCTTATCTGGGTTCCTACTCACTAGTAGACTCTGGTCCTACTCAGAGTAGACCTTGAGCTGTAATTCTCTACGGAATCAGCTTCCTGTCAGTTACTACTTTCTGCTTTTACTATGTTTGTTTGTGCCTATTTAGTTATATGTATTTCCCCCACCTGGCTTCTGTGCCCTGACTACTGGGCCTTCACAATCTCCTCCTCTATTTATAAGGTCACACTTTTAGCTCTACTTTTAAGGTCACAGCTTAATCTCACTCCTACCCAAACTTAAAGTTGTTTAGACCGTACAGTGGATTTACAGTAACTACCTTTAAGCTGAAAACTTACTCGGATTTAAATTTAATTTTCCTTAAAATTAACTTAAACTAACCTAACCTTAGAGTAGATTTACAGGTGAGAAAGAACACTTACCTTCTCTTTTCAAGGTTCCCTCTCCTTCCTTGTCTTCACGCAGATGTGTAACTTGCTTGTCTACCAGGCACTTTGTCGCGGACGACAGCACTTGCTGCTCGTGAGGATAAGGGGTGTGTGGCAAAATGCTGCATTTCCAGGGCTACAGGCAGCCTTCCCAACTATGCCACAGCCTCTTCCCGGTCCTCCAAGCCTCCAGGCCACCAGGAAGAGACTTGTAGCTTGGCTCAAAAGGCTGCTTATAGCCCTGGAAATACAGTACAGCACTTTCACTGCAATAAGGGAGCTTGTTTTCCCTTTTTGCAGCAAAAGTGCTGCCTTTCCAGAACTATAGGTAGCCTTCTGAGCGGCCTACAGCCTTTTCCTGGTCCTCTGAGGTTCCTCCATTTTTCAAAGTAGTCCCAGAATGCAGTGTGATGTCTTCTCTTCCAGGTCGTGCTGCATTCTGGGACTACCTTTGAGAAATGGAGGCGCCTTGGAGGACCAGGAAAAGGCTGTACGCAGCTCAGAAAACTGCCTGCAACCCAGGAAATGCAGCAATTTTGCTGCGATAAGGTAAAAAAAAGTCCATCATCTTCCCCTTTGTTTTTAAAAGGTACCCCCGGTATCCACGGTTTCTGGTATCCGTGGAGGGGTGGGGAACTGAACGTCAGCAGATTCCAGGGCATGCCTTTATTAATTCCTATGGAAATCATGCAAAAAAGCTGAACTCACCCCAGGAAATCTTAAAAACAAAACAAAACATGGTCTTACTGATCACACAGCTATTGCAAGATGCAGCACGGCAAGATTAGGCTTTTTGCTGGCTCTCTCTCATTTGTTTTCCATCCATTTCTCCAAATGTGAATATTTATGAGTACAACATGTGATTTACTTTAAAAGTGTGATTAAAAACAATGATATAACTTCCTGCCCTGCTGGCACAATGATGTCACTTCCTGCTCAATGACAACACTTCTGGTCTTAGGGGGATCCCAACAGATTGCCCTACCCAAAAAGTGTCCATGGCTGGGACAAAATTACCTGAGCTGCAGCTGAGAGGGAGCATGTGTGCCAATTGTCTTCCTGGCTGGGAAAACAATTGGAGAGCACATATTTGTGCCCCCCCCCCCAAGGCGCCCATGGTAGGTGCTATATCATACCACAGGACAGATATGCCTCTGGCTCGCTAGGAAAGGCCTAAATAGCCTATGATATGTTCATAGCCTATGCTCAGTCTAAAGTCACTCAAGTCTCCTCTTCATCAGAAACAATTTGATGAGGAAAACAATAACTGAATTAAATGTAATGTGACACTTTTCTCTCTATACTAGTAACAGGGCTGGTGAGGACTTCTGCCTGAAACTTGTGAGAGCTTCTGTAGTCAAAATACTGTCTTCATTATTGATGGTGAACCTATGGCACTTATGTCAAAGGTGACATGCTGTGACATTTTGGGTGACACACCAGGGCCTCACAGTAGGATCATGGCGAGATTATCATTCTGAGTCATCTGATTGTCAACCTCTGGCTGGCACTTCCAGCATATCTCTTGCCTGGAGACGATTAAAGTCCAGGGCACTTGCATGACAATCTCCTTGGTTTCCCCCTTCCCTTCATTTTTGTGCCTTCCTACCCTCACCTGTTCATGCACTTGCAGATCTGGCCAGCAAAATTGCCAGAGGCTTCACACCTCTTCCCGGCTCAGTCCTGCTGAGCAAGGAGAAAAGCTGCACTGAGGAGAGAGACAAGTTGTACATGATGCTCCAGTAAGTAAAGGGAAAGGAAGGTGGGGATGCACTCTTCCCGATCCTTCCCGCTCAACGGCCATGTTCCATCTCTGCCCCCACGTCTCTGCCTACAGTGCCGCCCCATTACATCTCCTACCCGCCTCTGGCACGGGCCTAAGCTGGCTGAGCTAAGCCAGTGCTCGACCAGCGCAGCTGACAGGTGCAGCAGCGCCCGTGAGCCAGCTCTGCTGCTTGCACACGCCCAGTGACCAAATCCGTGGTGCAGATACGCTTTATGGCACGTTTGCGACAGTGCTGGTCTGGCGCAAGAGCGCTGCACCGGCGCAACACCTGGTTAGGATTGTGCTGTGAGCCTAAAAGGTTCACCATCACTGGTCTAAATGCAGTGGTGGTTTTTCTCAGTAGAAGATAGAAACTCTTTGCCACCCAAAGGAATTGTTCCAGTACGTGCTACCAACTTTGATCTTTCCTTTTCATGCCTGTACCACTTTAGTTTGGCCAGGCAACCTCTGTTCTTGGGAAATCAGCTTGTGAGGCTCTCTGTCAACTTATTGTTGACAAACTCCCTTTTCTGTCAGGGCAAGCAATCATTTGAACCTACTCATGAGACATGAATTACACAACATTTTTACTTTTTCATTCCATAGTCCGAGTTCTTGAGCAATGTTTGAGGGTTTATCTGATTGGAGGAAGACAAGTTGTACAGTACTTTATTTTACTGAACTTTATAAACTTGTGAGTTCTTTCTTATCAAATGAATGATTTTTGTCAGAAGAAAGGAAGCCCATAAGGAGCACCATAAGGAGAAGCCCATAAGGAGCTCTCCGAGATGTACAGTATTTGCCTAATACTGTAGGCAAAAAGCTGAACCACTAAGGGCCCAATTCAGAACCCCTCCAACGTGAGCAGTATGAGCATAGTGCACACGTTGGTGTTGTAAACGTGCCGTAAGGCACCTGCAATGTGGACAGTAAACTCTTACCACCTGTGTTGTGGCAGCACCAGCCCCCCAGAGGTGGCGATGCCACACTGGCGAAAAGTGAGTTTAGTCCTCACCAGCGTTGTGCTCCTTCTGGGCAGCTGGGGAGGGTGTTCCTGGGTGGGGGTGGGGAAGAGCACCCTATGATGGGGTGAGACCTGGCAGTGGCTTCCACCACTAGATCTTATCCCTGGTGGAGGCCTGGGCAACCCAATCACTGCTGCTGCTCAAATCACTGGCCGGAAAATAGACGGTGGTAAGCCAAGGAGCCCCATTGTAAGTGGTGGGGCTTTCCCCAGGGAATGGGTATGAATGTCCCCTTCTCCTGGGGAGACCCCAGTGGCTGCCTGGCTGCCGCTGGATGCAGCAGTAGCCTTTTAGCTACTCTGTGCCTGCGGCAGCCAAGCACTTCTGGATTGGGCTGTAAGAATGCTTTTAATATGGTCTAAAATACTCAACAAAATAATCCTTCCTGTGTAGTTCTGCAGGTTCCAAAGTTAATCAATCAATCAATCAATCAACAGATACTTATATACCGCTTTTCAACATGAATTCACAAAGCGGTTTACAGGCAAATAATAACGTTCAATGGCTCCCTGTCCCAAAGGGCTCACAATCTTAAAAAAAAAGCAGACCACCAGCAACAGCTACTAGAAAGACTGCGCAGAGGTGAAGAGGGACAATTACTCTCCCCCTGCTAAATATAAGAGGAACACCACTGGAAAAAGTGCCTCTTGCCCAGTTAAATGGACCTAAATTCCAAATACTTTGCTTTGGAGGAGAGAACAAAGACAATATAAAGCCTTAGGGGTAGATCAAGAGGTTTTACTCAATACAACCTTATCATCACAGAGATAGACCAAACTTTAAATCCTGCTGGTATCTGTTTAGCCAGATTCTGTGTCCAGCTTAACAAAATCTGGCTGAACGGCTTGACCACCTTCTCTAACTCTGGTGAATTTACTTACATTTCTCCTAGGGGATCAGCTATGATTGATTACTTCTTGCTATCACCCTCGTTTAAGAGCAACATCATGTTTGCAATTGGGGATAATGTAATCAGTGATTACATTATATTATGTAACCCATTATATTATGGTTTCAGTGGGAACTGACCAGCAAAATTCTCCTGCTTCAAATAACAACTTTGCCCTTCCTCCCAAAGTTATATGGGATGATAGAACAAAGAACAAAATTGATCTCTTCAAAGGAAAAGTATGTCAAGACTTCAAACTTTCCATCATTAACAGAAATGACTCCATTGAGCAACTTAAAATATATGAAGAATTAATATCATATATTCTAACATAACTCAGTTGCAAAATGCAGGTAAGAAACAGAAGAGGGGCAAATTCCAGTGATCCCTGGTTCAACAGGGAGTATAGAAATTTAAAGGCTCGTGTGTGCAATATTTACCACCAATATAGGGATTCCCAAGCAATGAGACCCCCATTATGCTACTTCACCCTTAAAAAACAATTGAGTCAGCTTATCAAAAGGAAAAGAGCATATTC
Source organism: Lerista edwardsae (assembly GCA_029204185.1). NCBI lineage: Eukaryota > Metazoa > Chordata > Lepidosauria > Squamata > Scincidae > Lerista > Lerista edwardsae. Next base: position 417,228 of record JAJKFI010000141.1, read on the forward strand.
ATCAACAAACAATGGGAAAGGTTACTATTAGCCATCACCCAAAATAACTCTAAACAATTCTGGGCCACCGTGAATGGTTCCTGTCCTGGGGTTGGCCTGAATTTGACTACTATCTCCCCAGAGAGTTGACTCAACAACTTTCAAATTTTATTATATGAGAAGGATTTGCTTAGCTCAGACTCTCCCTATCCCTGCTTGGACAACCTCCCTGCTTGGCCCCCAGTATCACTTGAGGAAGTAATAGAGTCAATTTGTAAGCTAAGCTCAGGGAAGGTTCCGGAACCAGATATGATCCCAGTTGAACTTTTAAACACTGATCCAAATTTTAGCACACACACCCCAGCAGAACTTTTCACCATGGTTGACAGAACTGGCATGATGCCAGAATCATGGTCAAATGCAATCATGGTTCTAATTTTTAAAAAGGGTGATAATGGGTTGGCATCGATCTACAAACCCATTAGCTTGCTATCTATTATAGTCAAACTATATGCCAAATATCTACTTACTAAGCTCACCCTATGGATCTCAAACCAGAAGATCTTGGGACCCGAACAAGCGGGGTTTCAGCAGGGTAAGTCTATCCTGGATCATTGTATTACCCTGTCCTACCTAATCCATAAACACACCAGAAAGGCAAAACTTAAGCTATATGCAGCCTTTCTGGATTTAAAACGGGCCTTTGATTCTGCTGACAGGGAGCTTCTCTGGCATAAATTAGATCAGCTACAAATCACTATTTGTACACACAGAGCTACAATTACTATTTAAGAACATAAGAACATAAGAAGAGCCCTGCTGGATCAGGCCAAAGGCCCATCTAGTCCAGCTTCCTGTATCTCACAGCGGCCCACCAGGTGCCCCAGGGAGGCATGAAACAACAAGATGCTTGCATCCTGTTGCCACTCCCTTGCACCCAGTACTCTGAAGTAGCCTACTACTAATGTAAAGAGGTTACAACCCATCATTGCCTATAGCCCACAATGGACTTTTCTTCCAGAAATCTGTCCAATCCCCTCTTAAAGGCATCAAGTCCAGATGCCATCACCACCACCTGTGGCAAAGAGTTCCACAGATTAACTACCTGTTGGGTAAAAAAGTACTTCCTTTTATCTGTTTTAACTCTCCCAACCCTCAGTTTTAGCGGATGGCCCCTGGTTTTGGTGTTTGGAGAGAGGGAAAAGAACATCCCTTTATCGACTCTATCCCTTCCATGCATAATTTTGTATGTCTCAATCATGTCCCCCCTCAGGTGCCTTTTTTCTAGACTGAAGAGCCCCAAACGCTGCAGTCTTTCTTCATAAGGAAGTTGCCCCAGCCCCGTAATCATTTTTGTCGCTCTCTTCTGCACCTTTTCCAGCTCCACTATGTCCTTTTTGAGATGCGGCGACCAGAACTGGACACAATATTCCAGGTGTGGCCTTACTATTTCTTGTAAAAAAAACTCCATCGGAATACTTCTTGTCAGATAAAATGTTCCTCTGCGGGGAATTTAACAAAGAAAATTGTCACAGGCAAGGAGTCAAACAGGGATGCATCCTAGCCCCCACTCTATTTATTTATTAATGACCTGCCCCCCTCTTTGTCAGCTGTGGATGGGCACTGTCCCAGATTAGGAACCGTTCGGGTCCCGATCCTCTTGTATACGGATCTTGCACTCGTCTGGGTCTAAAACATTTTCTGCAAAAAATGTATTGAGTTTCTGACAATAGATTACAGCTAAATTTTGACAAATCAAAAATACTTTTGTTCTCCAGAACATGGAAGCCACTTACCTGGCAACTTAATGGTCACCAACCAGAACAAGATAAATAGTTTAACTACTTTGGTCTTTATTTATGTTACTCCTCTTCCTGGGCTATCCACCAGAAAATGGCAATTAACTCAGCTAATATCACTGCGCAATCCATGGTCTGTTTTTTTCCTTGCAAGAAGTAATGGTTATGTCTCTGAAGCTTTGAAGACCTTTAATGCCGGTAATTTCCCAATTACTTTATGGTATTCCTCTCTGGATTGGGGCCTTAAATAATGCTCTGGAGTGTGTCCAAGATAAATTTCTGCGAAAAATCGTAGACCTACCAAACTGTATAATTTATGCAGCCGTGTGCCTCAAAATGGGTCAATCTTTGCTAGTAACCAAGGCCTAGTTGATGGCTATTAAATAGTGTATTATAATTATTATCCGTGTAGCTTGCTCTACCTGATGCTTCTTGAATTTAATCAGTCATTTTCTATAGATGCTCTGGACAAGAAAATCAATTCCCTTGGGCTACCTCTGGAGACTAGGTGTGCTCCCTTATCGAGAGGTGCTTCAGTATGTCAAACTCTTGGACATTGAAAGGCAAGATCTTTTCAGTGCAGCGAACAGAGCCTGCTCTCCTTTATCCCTGAAGCTTATGGACAAGTCACTCCATTATTTATACTCGCTGCACTGCCATCAGAAACAGAGAGCTTTTTGTTTAGCCAGATTTAATGCCTTCCTATCTGCTGTCCTATATGGGAAATTGCATAAGATACCCCATGCAGGTAGATGCTGCCCTTGCGGACAGGGACATATTGAGACTATTGCCCATTCTCTACTGCCCCTTTTATGCTGAAATCCATCTGGACCCCATCCTGAGAACAAGACAGGGACTTTCTGACGTGGCTAAATTATGTCACCTCTTAACAAACTCTTCAGCTGAAACAACTGAGTGTGGCAACCTTCCTGTATCAGTTATGTCTGATGATTCAGTACTCCTGAAATACTGCTTGGCTCTCCTATCAGAACAAAAAGAAGTAAAATGGCATATCATCAAGGACCTGCTTATAGCAAAACCAGTTCGCCCGCAATTTGTGAGAAATGAGGGTCTGTTTTGCTGTTCTTTTATGAATTTCTGGCAAGTATGACTGCAAAATTATGGACCTGTCTTGGCTTTTATGTTTAAGGAGTCAACTCAAAAATATCCGAGTTATTCCAAAAAGGTGGTGTTTATATTTTTAAAAAATAGTAATTGATTTCCTTGTGTTTACATGTTTGGATAGGCTTGTGTATACAGGGGAAAACACATTTCAACTCAGCAGAAATCTGCAGAGGTATTCACTTTTACCCACAATTCAGAGATGCAGATCTGGCTGTTTAGTAATCAGACAGATGTTCATTTTTTTCAGGAACAATGTGCAATGCATAATGTATAATATCATTGCAACATCATAGCATGACAACGTTTCAAATATAATGAAACTGTGCAGAAGAGAAAAATGTGCTTTAAATGAACAAACTGAGGCCTGATCTAGTCTTTGGTATATAATACAACACTGATGTTGCAGTAGGCCTTTCCCAAGGACCACTGGGCTATTGGTTCTTCTGCAAGTGCTCAAACAGGTCAGTGGAGAAGCACTCATCCTGGAACCAACTAAAAAACATAAAAAACAAATTAAACACTTTCTATATGGTCAAACGTTACATGGACACAAGGGGATGGGTTGTGTCCAGTAGCATCCGTAGAGGGGGGTGGGGCGGTAAGTTTTGCCATACCTTGCCATGTAAACCATTCCTCTGCCTCACTTGTCAACGCCTCCACATTGCTTACTGGCCACGAAGGCGAAGGAGAAAAGTGGTTTACATAGCAAGATAACGTGCTTTGCAAAACCTAGCACCCCACCATCCCTAGGGTTGCTACTAGTTGTGTCTCTTGCATCAGTGACATACAGAGACAAGCCAATAGGTGCCAGTCCCACAGCTAAGGCTGCAACTTTTACACAGTAACCTGGACATAAGCCCCATTGAAATCCGTTGGCCATTTTTCTGAGTAGACATGCATAGTAATGTGTGGCAGCACAAGCAATTAAATGACTGTCTATGCTGAGGACAATAGTAGCATTATTAGTAATAACAATAATATTATTGATCTCTGGAATGGGGAGATGACCAGGGCCCTGGATGAGATTGCTCCTGAGTGTCCTCTGCCCAGTCACAGAGTAAGAGCAGCCCCTTGGTTTTCCAGGGAGCTGTGAATGATGAAGTGGCAGGACAGATAGCGAAAACGACAGTGGCAAAAAACTTGTGCTGAATCTGACTGTACATGGGCTAGAGCCCAGTTTAGAACTTATTCTATGGCAGTGGTTCTATGGCTTACTTCTTTGCCACTATCACGTCTGTGGAGAATCGCCCAGCTGAGTTCTTCCATGTGGTCCATGGCCTACTCCATCTGCCCCCCCCCCGCTAGTGGGGAGGAACACATGGAGGCTCACTGTGATGAGTTTGCCAAGCACTTTGTAGAGAAGGTCAATCAGATTCGGCATGACTTGGACACCACATTGGGAGTTTCTAGTGATGTCCCTGGGCCACCTGTCTACCCAATCATTTGGGATTCTTTTCAGCTTGCAGAACCTGAGGATGTGGACAGGATTCTCTGGAGCATGAGACCAACTTCTTGCCCTAGTCCAGCATGGCTAAATAAATCTGCTCGGGAAGGGCTTGGACGGGAAAGGTGGGGAGGGGGTGTTGCCACCTATCTTGAAACAGGCAATTGTCCGCCCCTCCTGAAGAAACACTCCCTGGATCCTACTAATTTGAACAACTTTTGGCCAGTCTCAAATATCCCGTTCTTGGGCAAGGTAATCGAGCGGTTGGTGGCTATGACTCGGGTATTGGACTATCATCCTGCTCTGAATAGATTGCACTCCCTATGAAGGAGCAGGTCCACAGCTTGGGGGTTCTCCTGGATCTGCAGCTGCTCCTAGACTGTCAGGTGGAGGCTGTGGCCAGGGGAGCCTTTGCTCAGCTTTACCTGATTCACCAGCTGTGACCATACGTGGGTTGCTCAGACCTGGCCACGGTGACCCATGCCCTAGTGACATCCAGATTAGATTGTGCCAGTGGAAAGGCCTGAGGGGGGCCTAGGGAAGACCAGTGTGTGTGAGGAACAGGTGAGCACCTCGTGGGCCAGCAGGGGAGGGCAGAATGAGGGCAAGGAGGGGTGTAACAGAGTTGGGGAGGGTGGCGACAGGGGTGGGGGTGGGTGTTCAGGCCCAGGAAGAGGCAGGAGTGGCTTCCACCGTATCTATCCACCTTCCTGGGCCCAATGCTTCTACACACGTTCACTCAGGCTAGCACCAATGATTTAGCTGGTGCTTACACCAGAACAAGAGGACAAAGTCCTCTTTTCCTTGAGGAGCTTTGCCTATTTTTTATATTGGCCCCTTTATAACATCTGCTCCAAGCCCAGCCCTAGCTTAATCCGTCCCTGAAGCCAGCACAAAAAGGGCTCATATTTATTGGCTTTATCACGTCATGTTCTGGGGCCTCCTTTTCTCTCCTTTCCAATTGTATTGGGAGGAAAAAAGCTTTGCTATGAGTTTGGTATGATTCCATAAAAGGATAGAATATGTGCTTGAGGCCCCAGAAGCCTCCTTTTATGATCTGTTTATATGCAATTTACAAACAATGCATCAATTCAAAACAACCTTATCACAGGAGAAAGAGTAAAACCCTGACATGCAATTATTAAGAAAGGTGAATTCCAGGGCAACTCCTTTAGCTGTTCATTGCCAAATAACAGTCCATCATTCCATGTTGTATGGGATGTATTATAACAACATGGTGTAGCATGTTATCAAATGTGGCTTCCGTCCTGCAAGCTTCTGCTTGACTTGTGGAGGGAAATGTAGGGGGGCTCTCCAGGGGGCTCCTGGAGTCTGGGACCCCCCCCCCCGAGATTGCAGGATGCTGTTCCTCTGGCCACTAGAAACCCCCAGTGGCCCAGGAGACTGTACCTGTGCCCAATTGCCCCCATTAGTGTAACCCGGGGACAAGACTGGAGTTGGCCAGCTTCCATTCCCAGTAGACGAGGCATGCCAGGGTGTAAAACATAGTTATATTTTTTAAAGCTAAAGCAGACAGCAGACAGGCTCAGAGGCCCAAGCAAAACATAGCATGACTACTTCAGAGCCTAATGCAAAATAATAAAGCTATCTGGCTACATCTATGTACATCTCACTACATCCGACTCCTTTTGCTCAGTTCCCAGAAGGGGATGGGAGGGAGCCGGACTAGGGTAGTCTCTACAATGGTGACAGGCTGAGGCCTAGCTCACTTTACAGACTTTACTTTGACAGTACAATCCAAGCCCCAATTCCTCTGTTTGGTCAAATCCCACCCCAGTCATGGTCATCTAAAAGGAGTGGAGAAGGGAGCCCTTACAAATGGCAAGGGAGCCTCGGTGATGGCCCCTGGTAATTCGATCGTGGCTTCTGCAGCTCTCAAAATCCTGGGGACATCAGTGTTTTTAAAATAAAGTTTCTTGCCCACATAAAAAAGGTAATTGCTTGGAAATAAAAAATATTGGGTTGGATCTTCCAATATCTATGTTACAACTGGGTAGCTAGAGAAAGCTCGCCCTTATGAAACTTGTCCCTTGTACTGCTATTATATAAAACAGTGGTCTTCAACCTTTTTCGTGCCACAACCCCAATGTATAAAATAAAGTTCTGAGGCTGGGTACCCCACTGTCAATCCCTCCCACCCCCCGGACCCTATCTGCCCACTTCCTGCTCCAAGCACTTTTCAATGTAACTAATTTTTCTTAATTTTGCCCTTTCATGGATCACTGCCTTGTCGTGGTGAAGGGGCTTGAGTAGCTCAATGAAGCTGTGAGCTATGCCATGTAGGGTTACCCAAGATGGACAGGTCATAGTGAGCGTTCTGACTAAACGTGATCCGCTGGAGAAGGAAATGGCAACCCACTCCAGTACTCTTGCCAAGAAAACCCCATGGATTACAAAACTAAAAGGCTAAACAATATGACACTGGAAGTTGAGACCCTCAGGTCGGAAGGTGTCCATTATGCTACTGGGGAAGAGCAGAACACGAGTACTAGTAGCTCCAGAAAGAGTGAAGTAGCTGGGCCAAAACCGGAAGGAAGCTCAGCTGTGGATGTGTCTGGAAGTGAAAGGAAAGTGCGATGCTGCAAAGAACAATACTGCATAGGAACCTGGAACGTCAGATCTATGAATCAAGGTAAGCTAGATGTGGTCAAACGTGAGATGTCAAGGCTGAACATCGACATCATGGGAGTTAGTGAACTAAAATGGACAGGAATGGGAGAGTTTAATTCAGATGACCATTACATCTGCTACTATGGGCAGGAATCCCTTAGAAGAAATGGAGTAGCCTTCATAGTGAACAAGAGAGTGAGAACTGTGTACTGGGTATAACCCAGTGTACTGGGGTATAACCTCAACAATGATAGAATGATTTCAATTCGGATCCAAGGCAAACCTTTCAATATCACAGTAATCCAAGTCTACGCCCCAACCACTGATGCTGAAGAGGAAGAAGTTGACCGTTTCTGTGAAGACCTAGAACAACTTCTAGAATTAACACCCAAAAAAGATGTCCTTCTCATCATAGGGGATTGGAATGCAAAAGTAGGCAGTCAAGAGGTAATAGGAATAACAGGCAAGTTTGGTCTGGGAGTACAAAATGAAGCAGGGCAAAGACTGATAGAGTTTTGTCAGGAGAACACATTAGTCATAGCAAACACCCTTTTCCAGCAACACAAACAGCGACTGTACACATCACCAGATGGTCTGCATCAAAATCAGACTGATTACATTCTTTGCAGCCAAAGATGGAGAAGTTCAATACAGGCAGTCAAAACAAGACCTGGAGCTGACTGTGGCTCAGATCATGAGCTTCTTATTGCAAAATTCAGGCTTAAACTGAAAAAAGTAGGGAAAACCACTAGGCCCTCCACATATGACCTAAATCAGATCCCATACGAATATACAGTGGAGGTGACAAATAGATTTAGGAACTTAGATTTGGTAGACAGAGTGCCTGAAGAACTTTGGACAGAGGTCTGTAACATTGTACAGGAGGCAGCAACTAAAACCATCCCAAAGAGAAAGAAATGCAAGAAGGCAAAGTGGCTGTCTGACGAGGCTTTACAAATAGCTGAGGAAAGAAGGGAAGCCAAAAGCAAGGGAGAAAGGGAAAGATATACCCAACTGAATGCAGATTTCCAGAGAACAGCAAGGAGAGATAGGAAGGCCTTCCTAAATGAGCAATGCAAAGAAATAGAGGAAAACAATAGAATGGGAAAGACTAGAGATCTTTTCAAGAAAATTGGAGAGGTCAAAGGACAATTTCATGCTAAGGTAGGCACAATAAAGGACAAGAACGTCAAAGACCTAACAGAAGCAGATGAGATTAAGAAGAGGTGGCAAGAATACACAAAGGAACTATATAAGGCCGGTCTAAATGTTCCTGATAACCACAATGGTGCGGTCACTGAGCTCGAACCTGACATCCTGGAGTGTGAAGTCAAGTGGGCTTTAGAAAGCATCACTAACAACAAAGCTAGTGGAGGTGACAGCATTCCAGCGGAATTACTCAACATCTTAAAAGATGAGCTGTCAAAGTGCTGCACTCCATATGCCAGCAAATTTGGAAAACCCAGCAGTGGCCACAAGACTGGAAAAGATCAGTTTACATTCCAATCCCAAAGAAGGGCAATGCCAAAGATTGCTCGAACTACCGCACCATTGCACTCATTTCACATGCTAGCAAGGTCATGCTCAAAATCCTACAAGCTAGGCTTTAGCAGTATGTGAATCGAGAACTACCAGATGTACAAGCTGGTTTCCGAAGAGGCAGAGGAACTAGAGATCAAATTGCCAACATTCGCTGGATCATGGAGAAAGCATGAAAGTTCCAGAAAAAACATCTACCTCTGCTTCATTGACTATGCTAAAGCCTTTAATTGTGTGGATCACAACAAACTGTGGCAAGTTCTTGAAGAGATGGGAGTACCAGACCACCTGATCTGTCTTCTGAGAAACCTGTATGCGGGCCAGGAAGCAACAGTTAGAACTGGATGTGGAACAACCAACTGGTTTCAAATTGGGAAAGGAGTACGACAAGGCTGTATACTGTCACCCTGCTTATTTAACTTATATGCAGAGTACATCATGAGGAAGGCAGGGCTGGATGATTCACAAGCTGGAATCAAGATTGCTGGGAGAAATATCAACAACCTCAGATATGCAGACGATACCACTCTAATGGCAAAAAGTGAGGAAGACCTAAAGAACCTTCTGATGAGGGTGAAAGAGGAAAGTACAAAAATTGGCTTGAAGCTCAACATTAAAAAACTAAGATCATGGCAACCACTCCCATCACTTCCTGGCAAATAGAAGGGGAAGAAATGGAAGCAGTGACAGACTTTATCTTCCTGGGCTCCAAGATCACCGCAGATGGTGACTGCAGCCATGAAATTAAAAGAAGTTTACTTCTTGGGAGGAAAGCTATGGCGAACCTAGACAACTTAATCAAAAGCCGAGACATCACCCTGCCAACAAAGGTTCGCATAGTCAAAGCTATGGTTTTCCCAGTAGCAATGTCTGGCTGTGAGAGCTGGACCATAAGAAAGGCAGAGCGCCGAAGAATAGATGCTTTTGAATTATGGTGTTGGAGAAGACTCCTGCGAGTTCCCTGGACTGCAAGGAGATCCAATCGGTCAATCCTCCAGGAAGTCAAGCCTGATTGCTCCCTGGAAGGACAAATCCTGAAGCTGAAGCTCAAGTACTTTGGCCACCTCATGAGAAGAGCAGACTCTTTAGAAAAGACCCTCATGCTGGGAAAGATTAAAGGCAAAAGGAGAAGGGGGCGGCAGAGGATGAGATGGTTAGATAGTGTCACCAAAGCGATGAACATGAAATTGGGCGAACTCCGGAAGCTAGTGGAGGACAGGGAGGCCTGGCGTGCTGAGGTCCATGGGGTCGTGAAGAGTCGGACACAACTTAGCGACTGAACAACAAACAACAATTTTTCTTACTGGAGTGAGCAGAAAACATTACTATGAAGCCTAGCACTAATGAACATATTTCATTATAGCAGTTCATTAAGCCCTACTCTTACGCAGGTAGGTAGAAATCTTTTCTTCGTCCAACTCCTTCACATAAGAAACTGACATGCTTCATAATAAATTCCCTTTTCTCTCTCTGTGGAAAGAGCCAATGATTTCCCTCCCACCACTCCATATCCCAACTTATTATATCTGGTTGGCATCAAGTTCACTGAATTATGCATTTTCAGGACAGGAAGAATATATTGCTAAAGCAACGATGCATGATAACCCCCAAAACCAAACACAGTACAAACATCAGGAATGTTTTATGGCCTGTCAGTTTCTCGCACGCACGCACACACGCACACACACACGCACGCATGCACGCACGCACGCACGCAACAACTGTTTTTACAGTCCCAGGCAGGCTGTCTGCCGCTGTGGAAGTTGGCAGGTTCCTCCAACAGTCATGTTCAACACATTATGCAAGACTAGGCTACAGTCTGCTGCCCCTACTTCCCCCTGGCTTCCCTTCGCCGTGTGCTTCTACAGGTCACACAGTCATTTCAGTGGGACTGTGGAAGACGTCATTCCTGATGGATTTTGCAGTTACAATATACAAATATCAGATTAAAACAGAAAACAACAATCTTTCAATTGCAATAATAGCCACATAAAGCAAAATTAGGAAATGTAACAACATCACTAGCCTTAGCAGTGACTGGGAGAAGCCATTAAAAATAGAATGTTATCACTCACATTAATTGGTCCCAGGAAGTAATAGATGTAACCAGGCCTGGAGGAAATTTTGTGACTGTTTGACATGTGGTGGTGGGGAGGGGGGAAGGCTGCCACCACCTGATCCTGTTCCACCAACAATTATAAATGTTTAGGTGGCATATCAGTTGGTCATTCAATAATAATAATAATAATAATAATAATAATAATAATAATAATAATAA